>CM046447.1:80335987-80790987 GCA_025506515.1 Flaveria trinervia
ACGAAGTATCCACTATTTTATCGATGGGCAACTTATCCGTTGGTAGCTAACATAAATGCCAAACATCAAGTTTCTTGAACTATATCAATTCATCCTATATTACTTTAACCAAATTGTTCTTTTTTAATGTCATTTTAATATTTTTGGGCATAGTTTGAGAAATAAATCAAGTGTAGAAGCATGTATTGATTACCTCTAACGGACTTTGAGTATGAACAATAATTGCATCAGTTGGATGATTCTTGTGAATTCTTATTTATGGAATAGCATCTTCAAAAATAACTTTCCCTAGATTAGAAATATGACCAATGGGTTCATTTCTAATAGCTCCGCCTTCTGGTTGATATACAATGATATCTTCCTGTTGATTATCACACACAAGAATGTCGAATGAAAATTCCTATTCACAGGAGTCATCAAATGGTAATTGAATAGTTTCAACTAAAAAGTCTTGTGTGGAAGATATAGAAATATTTAGAGAAGCATAAACTTGTTCAACAATATGTTTTTGATCAACCAAATATATCTAGAAGCAGTTTCTTGTTTAGAACATAAAACTATTGATTAATCATCATTAAGATTTGTGGAAGAAATTTATTCCGAAGAAATCGTAGAATTATGTGATGTTGCAAGAAGGGTTTCATTAAAGAAAATATCAAACTATGTTATGCTAATGAACTAGAATCTACAGAAAAGAAGAAGACCGATTAAAATTTCCAAACAATGATGCATAATCATATACCCAATCTAGAACTAATGCAGCGTTAGTTTTATTAAATTCGTGCGCATCAATATTAGAAGACTCAATAATTTGGTTAGTTCATTTATTGGGAACACGATATGCTATCTTATTTGCTTAATAACCAACAAAGTAACAATAGTATGTCTTGGCATCAAAATTTGCTTTCAAATCTACAGTGTGTAACAAAGTACAACAAAAACCAAATGATTTAAAATATTTTACTATAGGTTTATGTTTAAAGAATATTTCAAATGGAGTATTTTGTGTTTGTTTGTTAATTAAATTACGATTATAAACATAACATGCAGTATTGACTACTTCAGCCCAAAGTATAAATGTAATTTTACAGCAAAAATCATTGTCCGAGGAGCTTTAATCAAGGTTCGATTTCATCTTTTAGCAACTCTATTTTGTTGTGCAGTTCCCGCAATACTAAATCATCTAGCTATGCTCTTTCAATCACAAAAATCATTTAAAATATGATTGCAGAATTCGGTTTCATTATGACTTCGAATACACTTGATTTTCTTGTCAGTTTGATTTTCCACAAGTGTCATAAACTTTTTTAAGCAAATGTGGAGTTTCATCCTTTGTTGTTAAAAAGAAAACCAAGTAAATCTTGAAAATCGTTAGTAGCAACCAAAACAATAAGATCGTCTTCCCAGGCTTAACATGCTTACAGGAGCAAACAGATCTATGTGTAATAATTGAATAATGGAATCAATAGAATTGCGTGCTTTGGGTTTATAAGAAAGTTTATGTTTTTTACCCTTGAAACATGATAGACAATGTTCAACAAGTTGAAATTCTTTCATTGGTAAACCAACAACATGATTTACTCTCACCAATCTATTCATAGTCTTGATATTAACATGTATTAGTCGACGATGCCATAACATTGAATCACTCTTTGAGAATTTTGATAACAAGCAGGATATTGTTACCAAAGATATGAATTTTTCATGTCTAACAATTAAATATCTTTATCTCTTGGAGTTCTCACTAATACTCATTCATCAGTTATTACAAAACCTAGTTTGATTATTAAATGCTTTTGAAGTAAAATGTGTTAAATAGTTTTTATCATATATTTGAAACAAACTTAGCAAATTGTGTTTAACTCTTCAACACAATGTGCATCCTCAAAGCTCAAAATTCCATTAGTCATTGTATCTTTTTTGGTGATTTTACCTCCTTTTTCTCTTGCAAAAATAGCATATCCACCATCATGATGTTGAATATTATGTAATTGTGAAATGTTACCAATCATATGTCTAGAACAACCGCTATCAACACGTCATAAGCTATCAATAGTTTGCCTTGGTTGTTCCTACACGCATTAAGAATTATTTAGTTTTAGAAACCCAAGCCATTGTTGACTTGAAAGCATTATGTTCATCTAAGTATGTTACTTATGTTAGTACCATATCCCGTTAGTCATTAAAGGCATTCGAATCAAAAGGTTCTGAAACTATTGTTTTCACTTTGACTTTTCATACTTGCATGGGCTTTAATAATTTTGTATAATCTTTTCTTAAGTTGTTACATAAGGGATTGACCTTGCTTTCATCAACATCTTGAGATTGTCTGATCTCATTAGTTTTGCTTTTCTTTGTATTTGATTTGAACTTTGTTTTTGCAACAATAAATGGATTTCTATTATATGAAATAAAATTATGAAATTGTTTTCCGCTTATTGATTTGTGTTATAAATGTAATTTCTTGCCTTATGATTTGGTTTCCTACAAACAAAACAACACAATTTATGTCTATTATTCGAAGGATACAATTTAGTTACACTCATGTTTGTTTCAAACTATATATGATAACCCCAAAGTTTTCATAGAATTCAGATTTAGTATATCTTTCGCCAAGTGATTTTGTAATATTATCTCTTTTCTTCCTATCGACATTTACCGTTCTGGCTTATTCGAATGAATTGAGGAAAATTTCTTTGTCTTTTGAATAGACTATGTACCGAATGTGGCATGATTAGTGTCTTTGGAACTTTTGGAAACAATTATTAGAATTGGACTAATCTTACTGGCATCTCAACTACAAACATCTTGTTTTATAGAGTTAGCATCACGAGGAGATTTATCTTTAAAGAATCAAAGAGTTTGTTTCTTTAAAAATATAGTTTTTCTTATCTGTATTGTCTTTGGAAACAAATCTGTTCTTTATATCAGTTTCAAGTCAGATGATGTTTTATTTAATTGTTTGTTGTTAAAATGTTTGTCATTATGCATAATTTTTGCATTTAACTTTTCTTATTTTGTTGAATGTGTTGAACAATCAATTTCAATAACAGAAAAACAAGCTTCTCATTAACAACCGGTGATCAATTATCATTAGATAAAATTTTAATATAATTTTTATTTTTATTATTCTAAAAATCTATTTAATAATCATTTTTCCCATTCTTCCACCGATACATCTTTTTTCAAACTTTCAGCACAAACATTAAAATCATTGATTTTAGTTTCATATTTTATGACTGGATCAATAGTCAAAGAAATGTTAACCGAAGGTTTTAAGTCACAAGGTGGCTGAAATCCCAAACCATAGCTATTATATTCATTTGTTGAGTGAACTGATTAAGGCATACAAGATTAATCATGATTAATGAGATGAGCAATTTTGGTAAATTCAATACCACTTTACGATCATTAATTTTCTATGTCATTTGCGATTTTATAATTCCTTCAGTCGTATTCAATAAAAGTTTAAATTTCTCAACTGTAAGCTTAACTAAGATGAGTTCAATACTTAATTTGTTTATCTCCAAGCCAGTTACAAATAATATTTGTGCATTATTTATCATAAAGATTAAGTTCTAACTGATAAATTGTTTTGTTTAAACCTTCTAAATTTTATTTGAAAATATTTACATTTGATTTGTGCGTACGAGCTTAATATTGAAGTTTTCAAACTTCTAATATCATGTTTTTATCGTAAATATTTATATTTAAACTTTCACAATACATGAGTTAAAACACATATTGGTATATACCTCAGATATGATATAAGATGATTCACCAATTTCATGCACTCCTTTCACCATGAATGGAATCAAGACTTTCTTCTTTTCAAAAATTCCATACTTTGTTGAATGCTAGAGTAATCTCAAAATCTTTAAACATTTGTGAATCAATATTTGATGGAGTTTTCTCGATAGTAATAAAAATCAAAGGTTTCTTTACAAGATTTGCTGGAGTGATCTCAACAACATTATCAACATTAAACTTCTCATCAACATGTTCCTTCTCAATTTTACCGGAGTAGTCTCAATAGCATTTTGCAATTTTTCATCTTTCATCTCATTCATAGTTTTTACTTCAACCAAACCATCATTGTCATTTTCAAGTTGAATATGATCTTCTCCTTCAATGTCTTCATTTCCTTTAGCAAACATAACTTCTAGTAAATCACTTGAAAAAAACTCAACAAAAAAATTCTCTTCCTTTTCTTCAGTTCCTTTAGTTTTGACTTCAGCAAACAAAACAGTTGATATTTTTAAGAACAATTTCCATTTGATCCGACTAGTCGTATTTATCGTCAGTTTGTGACACGAGTGCTTTGTTGCTTGATGTTCTAGATTAATCATTCTTTGATTATACCTTGACAATCACCATCCTCATTCCACCTTCACTAGAATTGATCTTTGGTTTCCTATATTTTCTAGTAAAATATTTGGGTTTGTCACAGTTATAACTTCTCAAATTTGTCTTGTCAAATCTAATTTTGCTTGCATTGTTGACACCAAAAATCTCTCTCTGTTCTTTTTACAAAATTCTTAGCACAATACACCACCGTTGTCATTTGATATTTTATATCATTCTCCTCTAGATCATCAGGGTTAACTTGTTACGAGTCATCAACCAAAACATTTGGTCCACTTAGTCTTCCTGCTATGAAAGCATCATAGCTAGATGATCAGGTTGTGAAAGTTCGACGTTTAAAGGCTTCATTTTAGTGTTTACGTGTATAATTATGAAACTAGAGTTATTTTTGTGATATTATTGTGTTTTTAGGATAAATGTGAAGAATACAAAAAAGTTGGAAGAAACGTGACAAAAATTGGAGTTTGGGAGGTAAAGAGATGTAAAATAAAAGTTGCAAGACAATGGTAACTTAAAACAGGCATTATTGGATATAGGAAAAGAGATACAGGACCCAAGGTCTATTAACAAAAGATCTCAAAAAGTTACACATAAAATAAACTTTGTGCAAGGGTGGCACCACCGATGCCACTGACGTCAGTAAACCCAAACCTTGCTGATCGATGCCTCCTCTACCCCTATCTTGACACCAAACTAGAGCCACCGATGACACTGCTGGCGCCACTTACGCTAAGCATTATGTTTTGGTGGGTTTTGAGCTAATTTGAGAGGTTTTAAAGAGGGATTAACACTAGGATGAAAAACATATCTTTACACTGCAACCTTGGATGAAAAGCAAGTAATTTTCATCATTTCAAAGGCCTTCCAACATCAAGATTATCACAATCTACATGCTTAATCTCATTTTCTTTGAAGATTCAATGATAATACAAGGCTAAATCAATCGTGATTCACTTCTAGTGATGGGTTTGTGCAAGTTTTTGTTTTTCTTAGTTGTAACTTAGATTTTAGATTGGATTTTGAACCTTTTATGTTCTTGTAGATTCACTTCATGATTTGATTAGTTAAACAATTTGGAGCTTGGAATTAGGTTGTTGGTGCTTCTTGAACCGATGGAACAAAAGGACTTTCAGTTTTCTGTTGTAGACACATCTGTGAATAACTCACATAGTAACTTAGATTACTTGCCATTTTTATATATAATGTAATAGCTACAACACCCATGAAGTTCAGATGGTTTGCAGCTTTTTGTTTGTCATCCAATTCATATGAATTGATGGTAGAGATCAAGTCACTGAGTGACATAGTCAACAAATTCTTGGTTCTTTCTATTATTGTGCAATTGTTGTTCTAGCTAAAGACAATACCAACACTCTTCATCTTTGTCACTAGTTTCCAGGGTTTCACCAAGAATGTGGTTGAAGATGTTGAACTTAGTGTAGCAGTAAGTTTCTTCAAATTAGGGTTGATGGCCATTTTAAAATCAAATTGCAAAACTTCACAAAATTTTCTTCAAAAGTGAACTTTTGGCGTAACAACTAGGACTTTTGCACGAGAGGTTTTGTAACTGACTTTTGTGATAATATGAACTTTTCGCGTGATAACAAATCCTTCTGTAACTGCCTAATGTGATAAGTAAAACTTCTCACGTGAAATACCAACTTTTCACGTGATTTGGTACTTAACTTTTCGCATATTACTTTTGTCCAATTCAACTTTTTCACCTTGAATTCAATCACCAATTTGTACAAAAATGATAATTGAGATTTGTTTTAGTGATTTAAGCTCAAGTTTAATATTAATGGTCACTAATCGATTCAAATTAGGCCATTATAACCATTGAATATACTTAAAACTTCGATTAACGCTTCTTCAACTGGTGTTTGATCTCAAACGCCTCAAATTAAGCTCAAATTCAATCAAATATGTCCATTCTTCAATTCGAAATTGAATTTAGTGCTTAAAAAGTCTTCCAAAACATTTCAAGTTCAATCCAAATCGATCTAGAGCACACCTTGCTCTAATACAAATTATAAGATTGTGAGAATTCCAGTAAGATCGATCTCGTGAATGAAACGTGGAATGAATCAAACACAGATAATAGATTGAACAATATAAAGGAGATCAAGAATGAACAACAACACAATGTAAATAACTTCAATATATTTCACTATGATAACTTTGATTACAAGTGTATGATTTCATGTGTTCTAACAACTAAACATCAAAATCTATATTTATACTAAACCAAAGAGGTTCTCACATGACAATTAACTTCTTGCGTGGAATCAAAGTTCTCACGCGTATAGTTTCTTCAAAAGCTTGTTTTGATTTCCTGAATCTCTAGCTTTAATCCCTACACTCTATATCCAAATCTTCAAGGTGTTTCAATATTGAGTGGTTTCATCTAGATTATCAACATCTTTCGACTTCATAATTGATCCAAGTTCCTCATCCTTGGTTTTCTGTCCTTGTTTCTTATTTTCAAACTCTAGATTATTTTTGCCTTTGAAGGTTTTGGTGATGTAACACAAGGTGCCTTCAAATGTCATCTTGGTAGGCCAATTGTTTGACACTTAACACGTTAGTCTTTAGTGTAGGGATATGGTATAAAGATTCAATAAGTCATGAAACCCCACTAAAATTCAATTCAACTTGGCATTTCCCTCAGAAATAGGCTTTTGTAAAACCAGGAAAATAAGTCTCAGTTTAAACAATTTCTTAATTTCTTGAACTGTTTCTTTTCCTATAAAAATGTTCTTTTTGACACAAACAATCTACCAAATATTGTTCCAATTTCTCACACCTTTACTAAAATAGAAACACGAGAATGTAAGGAAATTGAATATAAAGAAAAATATTGTTACTAGACAAAACCAAAAACTCCATTACATTTAATATACCCTAAAATACTTCATAATCTAGGTTTCTAGAGCTTGATACAGACTACTACATATAGAAGTCAGGTACTTAATAAAGGGTTCATATAAAGCTCTTCAAGCTATATACCTAGTCTAGCTATCCTTAGTTTCCATTACTTGTGAAGCTTGCTTAAAATGTCAACAATAATGTTGATGAGTTTATAGGTTTTAATGTTTCAAGAATATTATAGAAAACATGTTAGCAACCTTTTGCATGGACACAATTGTACGTATACGATAAATAAAACAAGTAATAGCAAGGAATATGATATTTATGAACTACATGAGGCATAACCTTACGAGTAATGAGTGGATACTATCAATCATTCAACTATACAGATCAGCGGTTAGCGCGACTAACCATGACATAGGTTGTTAGTCCTAATAGTACTATTCATAGAATCTCAAGCTAATCTATACTTAATGGTTATGAATGTAATGTGACAGGGAATTCCAGGCTCCAAATGTGAACTCATGTAAATGTAAAGGTCAGTTTTGTTTTCTTGTTATCGTATGAAAACGAGCATGTGTATAATTTCCTCCATAGTTATGAAACATCTAGAATTAAACGAGGAAATGAAACTCACTGGAAATGAAATTAAACGAGGAAATGAAACTCACTGGAAATGAAATTAAACGAGGAAATGAAACTCACTGGAAATGAAAGTATGTGTACTTTGAACTGTAATAACCAAGCTATGCATGTGCTTATAACAAGTACAATAATAAGGTCTATGTGTTTACTTAAACACGAAAGTTGTTTCCTTGACTTCATGACATCCAACGAAATACACGTATAAATCATCTTGAAAAAACAAATAATAGTGGTATCACTTATTTTCCTTGATTTAAAATGTACTTTCAATTATTTTAATATATAAATGACTTGCTAGAAGCTTAACTAGGTTTCAAGTATAAAAAGTATCATAATCATGTGTTTCTCCCAAAGGAATTTAATAAAAATGGGTTGTGAATATTCACCTAATTTCTCTTACAAACACCAATATGTCAATGCTGAGTGCTCGTAACTATGTGTAGGAATTCATAAGTAATCTTTTTTGTACGCCTAGCATCAGTTTTTAACAATTAGGTAACGTAATCACATGTGTGGTTGAGGTTTTATGTTTTGTTAGTGTGTGATGATCGACCCATTTTATGGTTAAGTTGCATATTATATAAGCTACATATGTACTTATTGACATTGCGAAGCTAGTATGATCTCAATATTTTTGCAAGTATTTGCCATTACGTTTATATGTATATATAAGTTTGTATTGTGTATAAGTGTATGTATAATGAAACTGTGATGATATTAATGATGATAACATATGAATATTATATAATTTATACCTCACGTGTGAATTAATATATGCCATATAATCTTAAATATTGTGTAAATATTATGTCTCATTTCCAATAATATTATTCGTAATCTTAACTGTAATATCAGATGCAACAATATTTCTAATAATAATAGTAATATTTGTAACGATGACAATAATAATACTAAAGTAGTGATGATGGTAATATTAATAATAAAATATATAAACAATAGTGATGTTAGTTCAAGAAAATAGTATCCACATTAATAATCCCTAACCATTTATTAATATATATATATATATTATATATATATATATATATATATATATATGTATGTATGTTTATTATTTATATTGATGTTATAATTCTATATGTACGAATATATATATATATATATATATATATATTATATATGAGTGTATAAGGATCAGACATTAACGTCAACTTTTTAATAACAATTGATACGTTATAAAAATTTCATTTGAAATGACATGCTCGTGATATCGTTGTTGGTTTTATTTATATTTATTATTCTATAATGGCTCAAAGAAGCCATTCTATAACTGAACTGCATATTTGTATTAACTACAAACATTCTTATTGAATCCAAACATGAATTAACTACCATTACAATTACATCACATATTCACCTTATAGTAAACATAAGCAACCTTGTTTTTTTGGATAAAAGAAGCGGTTTAAGATGATTGGGTTTGATTTACATTAAGAAATCTTTTTACTCTAATAAAATGGTAAATTAATGTGTCACTTGTCACCATTACATTCATTCTCCTCAAACTTTTCTCGCTTCTCTCTCCTATTAAATAACCATATTAATTACTAATAATATTATTGTAGAGATTAATGAAGAGGCTGATGCAACCTAAACATCTTAAGTCTATCCTGCATGCTGCACAAGTACATTAAAGAAGAAGCTTAGGAAGTTTCACAGATGAAACAAAAATACTCTAAGTGTGAAATCTTCTGAAGCCAAAACCAATATCTTCCGAAGCCAAACATGAAGTCTTCCAAAACCTCAGAGACAAAGTCTTCCGAAGCTTCAAGATCATGAAGACAAATTTCTTCCGAAGACTTTTAGTAACATGCTTTATCTGATGTACTGTTCCATAAAGCTGGACACCTTTCCGCTCCATCTCTGCAAGTCACCAACTTACATGAGTTGGTGAAAAGGTCCATGCTTTTGGTAACTGTACATTGAGGTCTTGAATCTGTAACTTTCTACTTTATGTACTTTATCCTTTTTGTAATAGATAAGGATGTGAGCTATGGCATGTCATAGTCACAAGTCAAAAGGCAATCTGCCTTTTGACTCTACAATTGATTTTGTTTGTGTCTAGTCAATTGTATCCAGCTGGCTTTCAAAGTATAGCCGGCTGTAGGATGTAGTATAAGTATCTCATGTTCTTGTATCTTTCGAATATGCTTTGTAACACTTGTAATAGAACATAGAGAAATCAATATAGTGTATTCTTGAAAACCATATACTTGTGTTCTTTGTGTTCTGTCTCTCTTGCATTACTTGTGTTCTTAGCATCTCAACTTGGTTAATTCAGTTTACTGTTTGATTAAAGTTTAGTTAATCTCCTCTTTGTGTTGTTGTGTTGTAACTTACACCCTTCAATGATCCTGCATTTGGTATCAGAGCATTTCAGGGTCTTGATATAAGATCTCACCATCTTAAAGATCCCTCAAACTGCCCTTCCAAACTTTATGGGAGTCTATTGAGAATGGACCTTTCATACCCAGCATCCTTTCTGCTACTGGTGCTGGTATGATTCCCAAAGATGTGGCTAACTACACTGATGAAGATAGGAAGAGAGTAGAGATAGACAGAAAAGCCATGATAGCCCTTCAAACTGCCCTTCCAAACTCTGTGTACAGAGGTTTCAAGAAGTGCAAAACAGTAGTTTGAAACTGATGTATGAGGGTTCCTCTGAAGCCAAGGAGAATAAGAAGGATCTCCTGAAGCAGCAGTTTGAAAACTTCACCTTCAAAACAGGTGAAACCATGACTCAGCAGTATTTCAGGTATGTTGAGATTGTGGATACCCTAGTGGATGGAGGAGTTTCTCTTGAGAATAAAGACATTGTAAGGAAGTTCATGTCCTCACTTCCTAGGCAATGGACACACTACTGTGGTGATCAAGAGAACTAAAAATCTCAAAACTCTTACTCTGACAGAGTTATATGGGATTCTCAGTGGCTACCAGATGGAGATGAACATGAAAGGTTCATCTGGCAACTCCAACAATAATGGATTCAGCCATACATGTGGTTGAAAGGGATAGCATAGAACCCAAACATCATCTCTTATGCTACCCTAACAATTCATCAAAGGGTCCTTTCATCACCTTCCCAGAGACACCAAGGGAGAACTATATCAAGGAAGCCCATTCCAAGAGACAAGCTCTTCTCAAGCTTTTGTGTCTTCTGATGAAAGTTGTGGCAACTCTCTTTTCACTCTTAAGACCTGGACTGTATCCATCCAGATGATCTGGAATACATGGAAATAGTCCAGCAGATGGCTCTTCTCACTCACAGAGCCAAGAAGTTCTACAAAAGGACTGGAAGGAAGTTTCCAAGCAATGCAACCAGTGGAAAGTTTGGACTGGACAAAGGCAAAGTCAAGTGTTACAACTGTAACTTGATGAGCCACTTTGCCAGAGAGTGTAAGGCACCTAGAACAAATGGTGGCCAAACACAATCCAGACCAAACTACACTAACAAAGCTCTCCAGAATGAGAAGTCAAAGCAGCAAGCTGCTGTTGCTGTTGAAAAAGGAGGCTTTGACTGGAGCTTTCAGGTGGAAGATGCTTCTCCAAACCAAGCACTAATGGCAGATCATGATGAAGCCAAGGTATTAGAACATCTTTGTACTCTTGAATGCATTGCTAAAGTTAACAGATACAGGTCCTACAACTTGGAACTGAGATCTGACCTTGAATCCTTAAACATTTTAAAATCTGATTTTAGAAAGTCTAAAAATGATTATAAACTAAAGATAGAGGACTTAGAGAAAACCATTTTAGTTCTAAAACATGAACACACAGATTTTAGGACTCAAATCAAAGATCTTATAATCAAGTTAACTGAGTGCCAGGCTGAGCTTGTGATCAGCAAAGTCAGGGTAGAAAAGAGTGCTCTTAAAGAAGAGACCTTCAAGAGCATGATATCCTCATCCCTGCACAACAAAGTGTGCTATCAAAACAAGCAGGGACTGGGATCCAATGAGATAGCTCCTCCACACACAATCTTGTCAGTAAGATCTCCTAGGTGTGAAACTTATGAAGATGAGCTTCCTCTCATAGATCCTATGAGTGAAGAGGATGAAGAAGAGATAGTGAAGAATCCCTTTGAGAAGAGTGAAGAGGAGGATTCTAAGAAGGACCACTATCCTTTGAGAAGAAAAAGAAGACTGTGATGACCAAGTCCATGAGAAAGAACTTGATTAGAAAGAGCAAAAGAAATGCAAGGAAGGCTCAAGAGATCAAGACTACTTTTGACTCTAAGCAGAAATAAGTTTTTATCTCTGCAGGGTTTAAAGTGGTAAGGATTGAAGACATCAACCAAAACTCTTCTGCTAAGAGTTCCGGTTCTTGTTTAACTCATCTCAGTAGCAAGAAGAAGACTAATCTGCTGTGTACCACTACTGCACAACCTGGACCATCAAACTCCAAGCACAGTCCTCAGCCCACGAGGATTGTCTCAGCATCTGCAAAGATGAAGTGGAGAAGGGATGTGACCAAAGACAGTCCTATTCCAAGGAAAAGGCTCTTGTGAAGAAGAAGATGAATTGTGTCATGTGTGAAAGCACCACTCACATTGCCAAGGATTGTCCCTTCAATCCTAAAGGTACTGTCCATATGACTAAAACAAAGGCTTCAAAGAGTTCTAAGAAGATTCAAGCTTCGGAAGGAAAACCTGTTTCCTTCGGAAGCTCCAAGTCTAAGAAGAAGGGAAGTGGAAAATTACCCTCGAAAGAGAAATTGGTCTCGGAAGAAAGGAGTTCTTCCGAAGCGCTGAAGTCTGCTGCAGTGTCTGCAGAATCTTCCGAAGGTTCAGTCATCATAACTTCCGAAGTTCCAAAAGCTTCCAAGTTTTGAAGGTCAAGTCCAAGACTCCAAAGGTGGTGTGGATGTCTAAGAAAGACCAAGTGACTGAGAATTCTCCATCAACAACAGCTCAAGATCCTCTTAGAACAATCATAGGATCTATTACTATTGAATTACCTTCTGCAAATGAGCCCAAGACAAGCAAGGCTTGGGTTTCCAATGTAACTAATCTTTCTCTTTGTGCAAGGACAGCTGAAGACAGACAAAAATGTTTGGATCATAGACAGTGGCTGTTCCAGGCACATGACAGGCAATAGGTCACTATTTCCAGAACATTGAAAGGATTGATGGAGGACCAGTTGCTTTTGGAGCAGATGAAGGTGGCTACATTTCTGGAAGGGACAAGGTCACAAATGGTAAGCTCAGCATAGAAAAGGTAAACTTTGTTTAGGAGCTTGGATATAATCTTCTGAGTGTATCTCAATTTTGTGATCAGAGTCATAACATGCTCTTTACTGAGTATGAGTGCATTGTTCTTAAGCCTGGTGTGGTCATTCCTCATGAGCATATTCTGCTTAGAGTCCCCAGGAAAGGAAACATGTACAAGATGGATTTGCAAGAAACCTCTCCCTCTGGAGAAGTTTTATGCTTTCTGTCTAAAGCCAATAGTGATGAGTCTTTCCTATGGCATAAAATCATATGCCATGTAAACTTTAAGAACATGAATAAATTGATTAAGCATGATTTGGTAACTGGAATGCCAAAGAAAGATTTTACAAGTGATGACCATTATGTTGCATGCCTGAAAGGGAAGCAACATAAGGTATCTCACAAGCCTAAGGAAAGGAACTCCATCACCACTCCCCTACACTTGTTACATTCTCTTTGGCCCCACCAGTGTAATGAGTTTAGGAAGGACCTTATACTGTCTAGTGATCACAGATGACGTTACAAGATTCACTTGGGTTTTCTTCCTTAGAACTAAGGATGAGACTCCTGAGATTCTGAAGAATTTCATTTTAAAGATTGAGAATCAGTCTGATCACAAGGTCAAAGTCATAAGATGTGATCAAGGAACTGAATTTAAGAAATAAATCCTTGATACATTTTGTGATGAAAAGGGTATTACAAGACAATTTAGTGCTCCCAGGACTCCTCAGCAAAATGGTGTTGCTGAGAGGAGAAACAGGACACTAATTGAAGCTGCAAGAACCATGCTGTCTGACTCTAAACTGCCCATCACCTTCTGGGCAGAGGCAGTCAACGCTGCCTGCTACGTGCAGAATAGAGTTTTAGTAGTTAAGACTCATGGCAAGACTCCTTATGAACTTTAGCACAAGAGGAAACCTTTCATTGGTTTTCTCAGGTCATTTGGATGTTCTTGCACCATCTTGAATACCAAAGATCACATTGCCAAGTTTGCTGAGAAATCAGATGATGGACACTTTATTGGATACTCTTCCCAAGCTAAGGCTTATAGAGTGTACAATCTCAGAACTAGAATTGTTGAGGAGTCAGCCAATGTCACTTTCAATGAACACACACCCTATGTTGCTGGTTCTGGTCCAGATTGGTTATTTGATCTTGATTTAGTTACCAACTATTTTAATAAATCTTACGAGTGTGTTTCAGGATCTGCAGAAAATTTAAAAACAGGTGATCCTGATCCAAGATTTGAGCTAGGAAGACCTTCAAGTCATACATCTTCAGCTCCAGTTGGAACTACTTTTGCAAATGAGGTTTCTATCAGCACAAGAATGACAAACTCAGCTGATACATCTGGTATGCCTTCAAATTCCAGCTCAGAGGCTCTACAACCAGATAAGAACACCTCAACTGTGGAAGACAACAATGGTGGTGGTGACAGTGACCAAGAATTTCTTGATGCTACTAACCACACCATTGATGAGAACATCAATGATGTCACACACTTCTTGGATCAAGTTTCACTTGAAAAATGTGCTGATGTGGTAGGAGAAACATCCATGCCAGATCTAAATTTCTCTAATTTAGATCTTTCTTAACAATTTGCTGTGATCCTTCAACTTAGGATCCACAAGTCTCACCCTACCACAAACATCATTGGAGATGTTGTCTCGGGGGTAAAGACAAAAGGACAAACCCATGAAGCAAATGTTTGTCTTCATTCTTGTTTTCTATCCCAGATAGAGCCAAAGAAAGTTGATGAAGCTCTAAAGGATGAAAGTTGGGTTGAAGCTATGCAACATGAGCTGCTTCAATTCAAAAGGCAGAAAGTTTGGAACCTTTGTCCTCTTCCTTCTGGGAAGACTACCATTGGAACCAAATGGGTGTTTAGAAACAAGAAAGATGATAGAGGCATCATCATCAAGAACAAAGCTAGACTGGTTGTTCAAGGATACACACAAGAAGAAGGGATTGACTACACTGATGTCTTTGCTCCAGTGGCAAGATTAGAAGCTGTTAGGATATTCCTGGCATTTGCTGCATCCAAGAACTTCAACGTCTTTCAACTTGATATGAAGTGTGCCTTTTTGAATGGAGTGATAGATGAAGAGTTTATGTCAAATAGCCACCTGCTTTTGTAGATCCTGATCATCCTGATTATGTCTGCAAGCTTAACAAAGCTCTCTATGGGCTGCATCAGGCACCCAGGAATGGTATGAGACACTATCTGAGTATCTTTGTAAACGTGGATACAGGAGAGGTACTATAGATGGAACTCTTATCATCAAAGGACAAGGAAAAGACATATTGCTAGTTCAAGTATATATGGATGACACCATCTTTGGTTCAACTAATCCAAAGCTCTGCAAAGACTTTAAGAAGCTGATGAAAGACAGATTTGAAATGAGTGCCATGGGGGAACTCAATTTCTTTCTTGGAATTCAAGTGAAGCAAGTTGAAGATGGCATCTTCATAAGTCAGTCAAAGTATGTTCAAGACATACTTAAGAGGTTCAACATGACTGACTGTAAGATTGCTAAGACACCCATAGCTAGGAACCACTCCCTTGGTCCTGATCTTGAGGGGGAGTGTGTTGATGAGCACTTATACAGGGCTATGATTGGTTGTCTTATATATCTTACTGCTATGAAAAGGGATTAATTAAACTAGTTAAAGTTCACACAGATGAACAATATGCAGATCTGTTTACAAAGGCTTTTGATGATCAGAGATTTAAATATCTAATATAAGCTATTGGGATGATAAATTTTGAGTAAGCCTTTCTTAAAACTAATTCTTATTATTTCTTAAAAAGTTATGTGTGTCCTAAGTTGTCTAGTTCATCACTGTCATAAGCTTATGTTTTCTTTGGATGAAAATTTCTTTTGAAGACTGTCCTTAGATTTTTGAAAATTTCTGATACTTTGGAAGTTATGCTTTTAACTTCGGAAGCAAATCATGCCTTCAAAATAAATAATTGTCTAAGAAATTTACCTTCGGAAGAGCTTTCAGATTTATCTTCCGAAGCTTAAATACTTGTCTCAGACACTTACTTATTTTCAAGGACCATTTACTTCAGAAGCAAAATTAACTCTCGAAAGCTTTGTTGTTTTATATACAAAGCACTCAAGTTTTAATTTCTCTCCGAAGCAAAATCTCAAAACTCTCAGGAAATTCTTCCGAAGTCATTTTAGCTTCGGAAACTTTTTAATTAAAACTTCCGAAGATAATTAACCTTTGGAATGTCACACCCCAACCTTGACGGCGAAAACGTCGAGGAGTGAGAGTTAAGGTCGTTCACAGCCACATAACGCTATTATTAATACAAATATATTATTTATAAGTTTGAAAGATACATTACAAGCATAAGTCGCAAATAAGAACACAATATATAAAAATATAACAAGCTCATTCGTTAAGTTAACTAGGTCCATTCCTAGGTGTGAACAACTTCAAAAATGGCGATCAAGCTTGAGTATTTCCTGAAATATGTTAAAAATAAAAGGTCAACATAATGTTGGTGAGATTTCCATAGTTTCGATACATAAGTATATAAAAGATGGCAGTTCATGTTGTAAGTTAGAGAACAAAGTAAACTAGGGATGTAAGACAGAATGCACAATCAAACCTCGACAAAGTTTTACAAGTCTCAAACATTTACAAGTATATATGATTAGCTAAGTGTACTTGGATCAACCAAGCAGGCTTGTCTGGCCCATAGAACTATGACTTCGCTAGGCTAGCAATAGTTAATGATTGTACATATATTCGACATTACATGGTAGCTACAAAGTTCAACTAACCACAACACACAAGTAAATTGCCATAATTTTACAAGAATCAAACGTTTACAAGTGCAATGGTTATAATGTAACATGTTTCACCCCAAAGTGTGAAATTAGGAAAAAGGGGTATAGAAATATTCACTTGATCAAATACGTATAGAATGACTATTAATAAGAAATATAATAAACAACGATCCATGTAATGCTTCACAATGCACCTAAAAAATAAATATATTTACAAGGTTTAAGTTTATTATAACAAGCTTAACGTTTTAACGGGAACTAGGGTTTTAGGTGGAATTTGGTATTTAGAGGTTTTATTAATTACATTAAATAATAAAAGAAAAGATATATACGAATTAAGCATTTTAGTTTAAAAATGTAGGAAACCATTGTAACACAACTTAGTTACAAAGTTCATAACGTGTATAACTTTTAAAATTACCCTCATTTCATACAACAATATATGCTTATTATTTAAATAAACAACAACTTTAAAAGTCTATTTTATCATGAAAAATATTTTATATAATTTATTTGACTAACAATAATTTAGCAAAACAATATTTTAAGTCTAACTTATAATAAAATAAATGATTTGTACAAATAATGATTCTATGAGTTCAACAATATTTAAGGTCCCATTTATAAGAAAATAAATTAATTATATTGTTTGCCTATAATATATAATAAAATGTAAAGACATCTTATGAAATAAATTAACAGAAAATAGTAGGGTGTCTAAAAAAATAACAAGATCACAACTTGATTTTTATAAATTTTTAGAAAAAAATCTGAATTAAAACAAAGGCTAAAAAGCCTTGAAATTAAAACAGGAGGTTCCCCGGCTTCGAACCGGGACCTCTTGTTTAGAAGTCACCAAAGTTACCACTTGAACCAAGGCCGCAACCGCATTTTAGTTTGTTTTGAATTCACTTAAGCCATATTAACAAAGTCCTCCCAAATCGCAAGAACCCTAGCTTGATTTGAACCAAAATTGAAGATCAAATCGATGGTGTTTACGGGAATGAACATGGGGCTTTTAATGCCCAAGTGAAATCAAGCATAATGATATACAGAACTTATGTGATTAGTATCGAATTGAGGGAGATGAGATGAAGAATAGGTCGCGACTGACGTAGCGATTGTTCGATGTTCAAATGATGATATTAATCCAATTCGTTGCATAGCAAGCTTCTATAGAACCCAATGAACGAAAACCCTTTGTCAATTTCAGATATTGAAATCCGGAGAATGGTGTTCAAGTAGCAGGTAGGTCGCGGCTCAAGGGGGTATTCGAACTCGTTGTAATTGTTTGTCTCATGTGAAATTGAGAGTTTTGTTTGATTAGGTATAGATAGAAGTTTGATCTACTTGAAGTAATTGGGTTATTATTGGATTTTAATAACCGAACGGTTAGAGGATTAAAGTGACCGGTTATGAACTCGTTTGATTTTAGTAACCGGTGCTTTAAACCACAATTATGCTGTGCATTCAGTTCGAAACACACTCACGAAGCGTTTAGGAGCGGTTTGGTTCGAAAATTGATGGTTTTTAATGAGTTTTGGGGGTGGCCGGAGCTCAGCCGGAGTATGGCCGAGCTCAGCCGGAAATTCGGGTGAAGGGGAGGTTTGGTTTGGGAAATTGTAAATTTACACATATGGTCCCTTTGATTTTTATTTTATCATTTTATGTCTTAAACTTTGTTTTTAAGTTTATAAAATAACATTAGGGCCCACTTGACTTATTAATCCAAGTTTTAAACATTTATAAGTCTAATAATTCTTACAAATATTGTTATTATTATTATATTCTTGGTTATTATTATTATTATTATTATTATTATTATTATTAATTTTGTTAATATTGTTATTATTAGTATGATTATTATTGTTATGATCATTCTAATAGTTAAATATTAACTTTCAAATTAAAGATCTAAAGGAAACAACATGAATAACCCTCATGGTTACATTAATGACAACAATGACCCTTACAAGATTATAACAAAGCTAACTTTTGATTAACGCAAAATACAAGATGTTACATGGAAGCTTTTTGACTTCCAAGAAAACTACTTTTTGAGCAAAAGTAAACTACTTTTCAGAGGTGGGACGACATCCGAATTTCAAATTTTATCCTCTTTCATTAAACTTTATCTGAAATCCTTTTCACATATAAACCAATGGTTTCCCCCTCTTTCTATCATCTGCTCTTCCTCCAAACCTAAAACCCCTCTTTCTTTCTTCTTTCTTCGTCCTTAAGCTACTTTAAAATGGCCAACCTTGCTCACAGAAATGATCCCAACTTTACCATGAGCTACACAGACAACACAATCAGGTTGCTCTGTTAAGCTCTGAGAAAGATCCTCATTTCTCAAAGGTTTGCCGTTTTCTAACTCTGTCAAATTACTTCACCTCCCTAACCATTGATCCTCCACTCTATGAGGATCAGCTGCTTGAATTCTGGAAGACCTGCCAAGAGGTCATTATGGACGGGGAGAAGGCACTGTCTACCACAGTACAGGGAGAACAATCTTCATCACTCCGGCCATCATCAATAGACATCTTTAGTTGGATGATGAAGAAGGTGAGGTGTTTTCCCCAAAGGAAGTTGTCAATCATTCCTTTGAGCAGATAGAATATAAGGGAGATTTCTCTGTAAAGACATTTAGGAAAGGAAAGGTCTCATCCTAATAGAGATTCCTGCTCCATGTGGTCATCCACAGCTTATCAAACAAGCATGGTGGATGGGACCAGATTCCTGAGGATCTCTCCTTCATAATCCATGGAATAGTTCAGGGGGTCAAATTCAGGTATTGTTAATTTGTTTATACAAACTTACTTGCTAATTTTGACTCCTTAGAGTATTACATGTTTCCTAGATATGTCCAGTACATTCTTAATTATGAACTGGCCACATTTGAGGGAAACAGGTAACACTCTTAAATTGGGACAGCCCAAATCTTTAAAATTCTGAGAAAGCCCACTGTTGGATTCTCTGGGGTAGAAACAGCCCTAGTCCCAAAAATGTTAGAGCTCATTGCTCAAGGTGATAACCTAGCAGCACAAGCTAGTGTTGAGCCCACACCTACTATCTCCCAACCACTCTCACAGCCTCAAATCACCATCATTTACCAAAGAAAATCCAAACGAACCCCTGCTCAGGCTATTCAGTCTGTGGAGGCCCCCATACACTCACCCATACAGGAAGAAGTGGACACTGGAGCTCCCACTTCTCCTGAGGAGCAGACTACTCCCATCTTTTCAAGAATCAGTGCTGAGGTTCCTCATGCTCAGCCTGATGAGCTTATTAGCCCAACTGCCTTAAGCCATCACTCTGAGTCTCAACACTCAGTGATCAACCTTCAAGGGACAGTTACCATCCCCAGCCTATAGATCTCAACCAACCAATTCCCAACCTTGACTTCTATACTGATGAAGATCTAGGTTTCAGTGAGTATAATGAATCTCTCTTCTTTTTCCCTACTCAAAGAGAGATGACTACTCCTGAGTCTCCCACATCTATCCCACATCAGTCACCTACAACTAAGGTGGACACTCCTGAACCTGTTCAGGATGTCCATATGGAAGCGGCTCTCAATTCTGAAAGTGATTACATCATTAAGACCTCAACCATGGCAACTCAGCCCACTAACATCTCAACTGAGACTTCCAGTGAGCAGAGGAAAACCAGCAGCCAAGAACCTCAAGCTGGTGGTGAGAGAGAGGACTCTGGTCCAATTATCTCATCCCCCAATGAATCTTCTGATGAAGATGAGGGGAATCTGAGACTACTGGTGCAAAAATTTTCTAAAACATGCACTTACTTAGTCTCAAGGTCAGTCACCTTGAATCTCAGGTGACTACCTTACACAACAAGATCAATGATCAGCAACTTGAGATTTCATATCTTAAGGAAAAACTAGCTGGGAGACCCTTAAGAAGAGCTCAACCAGGAACACAAGAACCTGTGGATGTGATTGACCTATCTTCCAGCTCACCTATGCAAGTGGGTGATGCTACCAAAAAGGGGGAGAAAGTCATTACAGCCACAGAACCTGGGAGTTCTTTAGAGAAAATGGACATTGAGGACTCACCATCCTCACTTGCAATTGTGCATTCTCAACAACCTCCTCAAGTTCATATTGATTTGGACTACACAGACTCCTTCATACAGAGTTTGTTTGAGGATGGGATACCAAGGGCTATGTCACCTTCACCATCTTCCAATCACATCATTAGATGGAGGTATGACAACATCAGGAAGCCTTAATCATCATAGAGTTCAAGGGCAATAAAAAGTCTTTAATTTTCAGACCTTGGACTACTATGAAGGTCTGGATCTAGTCAACATGCCACTTGTCAACCCAAGCTAATCAAGACAAGCTAACAGACTGGCTAAAAGAATCCAAGATAGGATCACTGTAGAGTTCAGCTTAAGAAGGAGACTTAGGCAATCAGGCAATGCCATCGGTCAACTGGATGTTGAGGAGGACCCTAAGATTAGCTTCATAGGGGAATCCTTGACTGAAGGCCCAGTGGCAGAACCTGAGAGCCCTGTCTCATCATCATCAACTGCTGCAGAGATCCACACTCCTTCTGAGACACCTGCTGGTGAAGGTGCTTCTCAACCTCTCTCTAGCCTGAGCTCAAATGCTACAACAAGCAATGTAGGCCAAAGCTCTCTCCACCTTGAGTTACAAAGGTCTATGAGTGACAAGGGAAAAGAAAAATGACAACTGAGGAGATTGAGGAGGAGAGAGAGAGAGAGAGGAAAAGGAGGCTAAGGGGAGAAAGTTCCTCTGCTGAGTCTTCAAGACTCATGGAGTCTACTATTAAGGCTGCCCCCAGACCAGATACTCAGAATGATGAGTTAAGGGCAGTCAGGATAAACTATTTATAGACTAGGAACTATGACATAGACAATGTCATTTCTCTCCCCTTAGATGAGTTGAATGAACTGGTTGACCTGGAAAGGTCAAGGGAGAAGAAGGAGGCAGAAGATGCAGAACTCCTAGTGCAAGTCAAAGATGCGAGAAGAAGAAAAAGATTGTACAAGGATATGCCTACCCTCTCCCTAGTTCAGAAAAGTCCTGCACAAGAAGATGTGGTTCAACAAGAACCTCAAGTAGACAAAGAAGAAGAAAGGATCAAGATGATCAACTACCTGAGTGCCACAGGCTTCTATCAGGCAGATGCACTCCTTCCTTGTCCTATGATTATGTTGAGTTTGAGTACTTAAAACAGCTTGAACTTGAGATAATCAAGGACAGAAAGACAACTAAGAAGAAACTAAGGAAGAAGCTGCAAAATCAAGAGCCATCATCTAGAAGAGCATGAAGAGTCTGCTGATAGGCAGAGGATGATGAGCTTCTTGAAGCTATATGGATTCTCCGGAAGGATACTTGGCCCCATGTCTCTATCCAATATGGATAAGCATATTAGGGTGATCAAGCAAAAGATCAAAAGTGGAGAGCTCATTGACTTATACTCCATTCCAAGTCAAGCCCCACCTGAAGTGGAGGTTAAGGTTGAACAACCAGAGACAACACAACCTGGACCTCCTGCTGAAACTCAACAAGCTTCATCTTCTGATCCACAGCAGGGTCAACCTCCCTCTCCTTCTGAGCCTGAGAGAGAGGAAGTCCCAACTGAGAAAGACAATGAAGATCAATCTGGTGCTGCAGGCCAGTCTTCTCAGTGAAAATCTGGTAAGAGAAAGAAGAGGATGGCTTCTAAACCAAAGCCAAAGAAGAAGAAGACTGCACCCTCTTCTAAATCCCAGGATGAGTCAAAACATCTTGACATTGTGCAGCCAGAGGATGCTACATCAACTCCAATTCAAACAGCTCCTCTAGCATCAGGAAGACCCATCTTGTCTTGGACATACACCATAAATCCAGAAAGATGGCATGTCATTAGAGATCAAGACATTGAAGACACTTACACATGGCAAGATATGTTTCAGTTGCCTCTGCATGACCTCTTTGATATGAGAAGACACTTTGACAGTTTGAAGGATCCTGATCACCTTATTAAGAAAGAATTGGTGATCATCCTAATGAGGACTGTTGATATCTGAAGTCTTCTAAGTGTTTTGGTAGCATCAGTCTAGGGGGAGTTTGTAGAGATTAATGAAAAGGCTGATGCAACCTAAACATCTTAAGTCTATCCTGCATGCTGCATAAGTACATTAAAAAAGAAGCTTAGGAAGTTTCACACATGAAACAGAAAATACTCTAAGTGTGAAATCTTCCGAAGCCAAGACTAATATCTTCCGAAGCCAAACATGAAGTCTTTCGAAGCCTTAAAGACAAAGTCTTCCGAAGCTTCAAGATCATGAAGACAGATTTCTTCTGAAGACTTTTAGTAACATGCTTTATCTGATGTACTGTTCCATAAAGCTGGATACATTTCCGCTGCATCTCTACAAGTCACCAACTTACATGAGTTGGTGAAAAGGTCCATGCTTTTGGTAACTGTACATTGAGGTCTTGAGTTTGTAACTTTCTACTTTATGTACTTTATCCTTTTTGTAATAGATAAGGATGTGAGCTATGGCATGTCATAGTCACAAGTCAAAAGGCAATCTGCCTTTTGACTCTACAATTGATTTTGTTTGTGTCTAGTCAATTGTATCCAGCTGGCTTTCAAAGTATAGCCGACTGTAGGATGTAGTATAAGTATCTCGTGTTCTTGTATCTTTCTATCATACTTTGTAACACTTGTAATAGAACATAAAGAAAGCAATATACTGCATTCTTGAAAATCATACACTTGTGTTCTTTGTGTTATGTCTCTTGCATTACTTGTGTTCTTAGTACTCAACTTGGTTAATCCAGTTTACTGCTTAAAGTTTAGTTAATCTCCTCTTTGTGTGTTGTGTGTTGAGTTGTAACTTACACCCTTCAACGATCCTGCAATTATCTATTTATTTTTATATTATAATTAGCTTTTTAATAAAAATAAGAAAGATAATTTTTTTATTAATGCTATTTCTGTAGAGATAGTTTTATAAAATGATTTTTTAAAAAAATAAAACTATTTTTGTGTAATATTTCAAAATGGTTTTTTAAAGTAAACTTTTTATTAAACAAAAATATTTCAAATAGGAGTTATAGTAAGAAAATTTTTAAAGATGAAAAAGTTTTAAAACGTTACTTTAAAACAAAATGTTTAATTTATCTTTGAAATTACTTATAGCTGTTGCTCATACATAATTTTATTTCAATTATATCATATCTTAATCTATTATTTTATAACTATTAATTTTATTTTATTTAATATTTTAATTTAAATAACCCGTGTAATACAAGTGCATTAAAGGATAATGTCTGTCATAATCAATCAAAATATGTTCTAACATTCAAACAATCATTTATTAACAGACACACAATATTAACATATATATCAAACACGAATTATTGTTTATATTTCTTTTTCAGATTTTATAGATAAAGATATTTTGCTAAGTGTCTATATCGGATAAAGTAATGTCCAAAGCGGATAAAATAATGTCCATAGCGGATGCAGTAGAAGTCATAGCGGATGAAGAGTGAAGTCTAAGTGATGAGAGCAAATGAACAAACACATAGCGGATGAACAATCCCACAACTGATGAACAAACCACAACGGATGTACATTGGATGAACATTTCACAACGGACAATAACACAACAACACTGTTCACAGCGGACAACATCCATGCACAACGGACAAGTAATTTAACATTCACAATGGACGACTCAACATTTACAACGAACAAGACATCATCCACAACAGACATTTATGTTGTTTGATTGAATTTTGTGTCATCTGATTGAATTTTGTAATGTCTGTTTTGTAGTGTCAAAATTCGGTTATGAAGTTAACAAGAATGGTTTATTGCCCGTGTTTTGGCGTTGGCGTCTTCCTGCCAAAACAACCAACAATCTTCTATATCTTCCTATCGGTAACTAATGATGTCCGTTTCTAATGACTCAGACAGTTTGTTACATCCCACTGTCATCATCTTCTCCGATTAACTCCTTCAAATCTTTCTATCACGAGTTTCATTTACTGCAACTACAACATTTGTCCGATTTACAACACCCTTTTCATATCTCTTAACATATATTCATCATAAACATCAATTTTTCCATACTGATATCCATTCTCAACCATTCAAGATTTGAACGATAAAAGATGATCACATTTTCAATCACGAACACAAATTTGGGGCTAAAACTTCAGAACGAAGTTTCTATAAAATGATTAGTGAGAAGTCGAACGGATATCAAAATACCTCTATATTTAACAGACAAAACTAATAAAATTAATAACCTAGATTAAAATCATTAAAAAAGTAAAACCACATTACATGATATTACGTGATATGATACAAATTTATTTTTAGATTGAAATTATTAAAACAAAAGGAAATTTTACTAAAGAAAAGTTGTGGATACCCTCCACCCTAAGCGTTGTAACTTGTAAGCACACTCACTTGGCAACGTTAAAGATTCCATCACACCGACTTGTGTCCAACAACTCGATGCCATCATCATCTTCAACAACAGTGTCTTCGTCTCTTATTACCTCCATCCCCAAAACCCAATTAACATCATTCAATCTTCTCTCAACTGCAACTAATTTCCCCAATTCTTCATCAATCTTCACTCCAAAATCATCTGCAAAATGAAGGACGACGACCCCCTACCCATATCATCACCAACATTAACCTCCACCAAGAAAGAATCGCCGGATTCCGGCGTATTCAACCGCGGTCGCTACAAATTCTGGGTCCTCTCCGCCATCACCCTCCTCGCATTCTGGTCAATGCTCACCGGCACCGTCACTCTCCGCTTCTCCGCCGGCAACCTCAACCGATTCTCCGACGACATCTCCGGCGGATCCCCAATTCACGACGATCTCGATGTTCTTGTGGGTGTTGTTTGGTCATCAGTGTTTGATCATTCGCGTTGATTGTTGTTGTGGGTTGAATTGATGTGATTGTTGGTTTTGAGCAGGAGATCGAGGAGCGAGAGAAGGTGGTTCAGCACATGTGGGATGTGTACACCAATAGCCGTCGGATCGGGTTGCCCCGGTTCTGGCGAGAGGCGTTTGTAGCTGCTTATGAGGATTTAATCAGTGATGCACCTGCGGTTAGAGATGCTGCGATTCTGGAGATCGCGAAGATGTCTGTTGATTCGATTGATCTTCTTCCTCCTCCTTCACGATCAATGGTTCGTGTTATCTGTTCAATTGATGCAGAATAGTTTGAAATTGGATACTAATTACAGTGAATTGAAGTTTAAGTCTTTATGATGTGAGTAGAAATGGGTTTTGATCTTTAGATCAGATAGTAGAGTTTTAGAAATTGGAATTCAATTAGCTTTTGATATAGATTATAGAACAATTTGGAAACAGAATGCTAATTAGTGAGAATATAAGCTTCATTTGGAAACAGAATGCTAATGCATTGTTGTTGTTTGTAGCAGAATTTAAGAGGATTAAGTGCATATGGAAGAAGATCATAGCTTGAAGAAATCTGGATATGAAAGACATGAAGAACATCACTATTCTTTTATACAGGTCCAATCTACCCGTTAAATTAAACGCGTTGTTTGCGAATTTGCATCCTGATAGAAAGAACAATATATTCAACATATGAAATGAAGTCACACGATTTTCTACGGTTTTGAATGCCATTTTTTTTCCTCTAGTTATGTATTAGAATCTTTCATTTTGACTGCAGTTCATGCCAAATGATCTTGATTATTTATGTATGTTAGCCAAATTGTTCTTCACATATTGTCATCATAAGCGTAGGAGAACCGACCCCCTTCATTTTTTTAATATACACAGTATAACTGCATTCGAATGATCACATTTCTTTTGTGAATTCGGAAGGGGTTTAAAGAAATCTTTATTCAATCCCCAAACATTAAAGTGAACTTCCTCAATCTTCCATTTTTCTTCAAGCTCCCTCTTATGATTCGACGACTGTTCGCCGTATCTAAAGATGGTAACTGAAGTTTTCCCTTTATGCGCGATATTGACACCCTCAACATATCTATAATCCTCAATTACTGACTCTGTGCTGGTTTCCCAAAAGATGCCATCCCCATTTTCACCATTCACAGATAGCAATCTTGAGTCTTCAAACTTGATTAAAAGACCTGATCTTTGGCTAAAGTAACCCCAAATTGTGTGATGTATGATCTCGTATTTTGGATTGGCTTGTGCCTCTAGATCAGATTGGCTCGTATCGAGCTTTAATATAAAGCATTCCTCGTCGTTTATGATCTTCTCGCCTATGCATACTGCTTGAAGAAACAAATCTCCTGTGGACTTTGGGTCCAAACCCTACAAAGTAACACAAATCATAAGAAAATGTTTTCAAATATCTTGGGGCTAATTCAATCTTTAGTTAATGGATAAATACTATTCAGATTTAGTTAATTTTCGTATATAGTCTCTTTGAGTTTCTATCTGTGATACTAGAGGCGTCGATATGAATTGGTTGTATGGGATGAGTAATGGGTCAAAAAGAAAGTTATAGGGTGAAACAGGACATTGTTTACTACTGGTTGGGCCAGGCAGGCTTGACCCACAATCAATTTTTTGTACGCTTTTTAACTTGTTATTTGTATATATGAAATGATTTATCGGGTTGTATGTATTAAAGATAGACTTTGGTCGTCTCACGATACTCTCTTTTCAACTAATTTAATTGTTTGACCCATTTAGGACAAACACAGCCTCAAATTGAACTGTTAAAGTAAACATGATCACCCTGATCATAATCGTCATTTCCATGATGATTATAAGTTTCACTGATGATCATTGATCAAATTATGGTTTATGGTCATGAAAAAAGGTTTCTTTATGAACTTTTGTTTTATCTGGATTAGTATTTAGATAGTGTGTTAATAGTGTTCACAAGTACCTGAAGAAACCTGCGAAGAGGACGAGGAGGACCTTTGGTCATAGGTCTTAGTTGGTTTGAAGATAGTCTCCAAGAAGTCTTGCCATCGCTTCCTGAGATAACTTTGCAGCCCGAAACTAGAAGCTCTAAGCACCATAGATCTGGATTCTTTTGCCAAAGAACAAATCCTCCTCTTTCCTCCTTGCTTTGTGCCTTCACGCTTTCATCGCCTTGGTGGAAGTCCGATGCCTTGATCTTCACTTGACCGATTGCACATAAACTCTGTACCGAGTTTAAAGCTGGTTGTCCTCCTATTGCCGCCATGTATTGCTGCACTATGTATTTTGCCGTCGATGCTTCCTTTATAACATATGCAACATTTTGTCAGTTAATTCATAGTATGAGTAATTACCATACAAAACGACTATTATGCATTTAAGATTTTATGGTCATGGGTAAGCAATGTTTTTATGTAAGCAATGTTAGATTGTGCTTACAATAGATGAATTGCGAATAGATTTAGCGCTTGAATCGTCTAGTTGAATCTGAAGGGGAAGAAGAGGAGATCCAATGATGTAAAGCAAAAAACTAAGCTCGTTATAACGGTTAGCTATGACAGGAGACGACCATTTATCAGGCGTTTGAGCCTTCATCCATGTCGCCATGTTTTGCCATCGTAGACCAGCCGTGCTTCCCATTTTTGAAAACATTTCTTCTGGTATCGGCACATCAAGAACATTTTCCAATGCATCTTCTCTGTCGAGATTCGGGCAAAGTACTCTCATACGCACCATCTGGTTAGAGTTTGCTTTATTGTTTGGTTAATGCCAATTCAAAGGGATGAAACACTAGTTTATGCCTATTTTTTATTAATGAAGGTTTTAAGTGGCTTGTGGTAGGATGAGAAGATTATGGTATAGAGGGTTAAATCACATTTGTTCGAGGGATGCCCTTAATTGTAGAGGTATGTGTGGACACTATATTAATTTGGAGCTTTTTTGGGACAATTATGTCCCCTTATTTGACAGATCCATCTTCAACTTACATAAAAAGATGCAACAAATGTGTAAACATCATTTAAACGCATGTTTGAAATACTATTTGAATGAATCTTATTGATTTTTCAGTGTATAAAAATGATTATAAAATAATAAAAATATATACTACTTAAAGCTGGTAAGATTATTCATGGTAGGTTCCCTAAAATTTTATGAGTGAAGTCCTTAAATTATATGTAATGGTTTAGTGGTTGTGAGGTTTAGTGGTTGTGAGTGAATAAAAATGAAAACGTTATTGTTCATCTATAAATTTAAAAAAACATTGTTTATCACCTATAAATTTCTTAATAACTTTTAAAATGATTATGAGTTGAGCAGAAAGGAAAATAATAATAAACATACAAAAGTTTTATTTAATTGAAAATGAGAGGAAAAAATAATAAATTTTAATGTAATTATAAGAATAAAAATAAAATATTAAAAATAATTTCATCAAACCATATTGTATATATATACGCATTTACAAAGGTCGGTGGCATATGACACCGGCCAAAAAACCCCCTCAACTTTTTTTATTTGATACTTTTTACCCTTAATCTTTTTGTAAAACTTTGAGAAATACACTTTCACCCCCCTTAAGTTTTAAAGTTCAAAATTTACTCCTACAAAATATAAATTCGAGTCCATCATCGTTAGGACCTAATCAGATGTGACTCGACTTAACTATTTTTCGACAAACGCCTACGTTTTGATGTAAATTTTATTCAAATATTAGTTGAGTTTAAACGTTTCGACGTAAGTTTTGTTTTTGAGAACACGTCGGATCAAATATAATATACTTTTGCTAACTCTACATTTCGACGTAAACTTAATTCGGACACGAGTTAAATATAAATGTTTCAACGTATGTTTTGTTTGGAAAAAATTCGGGTCTAATATAATACGTTTTTATTCACCGGTATAAATTCGAGTCACTCTATATATTTGGGTAAATATAGTTTAAAAGCGAATCGGGTCGATTGTAATATATACATTATCACGCAACGTACGGTGTCGCGGTAACACGCGACAGGTAAAAATGCTAGTTCGAACTTATATAGATAATCTTGAAGAAGTTTGAATCATTCGACCGAACTCAATTTCTGAGTATAATATATTGCAAAAAATGAAATATTCTATCTTTGTATGTAAAAGTAAAATAACATAATCATAATATCAACGAATTACAAAAGGGAAACCAAGAAACTTAAAAGAAATATAAAAAAGGACAACGCTAAACTAAACGAGGATTGTGTCATTGTGCGTATCCTAATCGAAAATTTTAAATTATTATTTTTATAATTTTGTAGTTATAAGTTTGTTAGTGTGGAAATAGCCAAATGGGTAGAAGTTCAAGTTGTTGTCTTAAATGGAAGGTATTAGATTAAATCCCAGTCATCAAGTAGATTGGTTTGACGTAATATAAAGATTATTGATGGTTTAGATTTGTCCTTAGAGAAACATTTCACTTTTTATGTGTTTATACATAATAGTCAAATATTTAAAATATTTGATGAAAATAGGAAAAGACCAAAACCGATAATAATTATTAATATCTTGAAGCGATAACTAGGAATATTCCTACACAAACACTCCCCACAACTTTGTCGCATTGATTATAAAACAAACTTGATGCATTTGACATATTACTATTAACTAATAATGTTACATTGAATCACTTAAAAATCTAAAAACACAAAAAAGGACAAATATGAGAAACAGACAATATCCTAGTAAAATTACAAGTTCACCCTTTGGTTTCCACTCTGCAACTCAACATCTACATTTGTTGACTTATTTGCCCTTGTGAAAACCTTCTCCATTTCTTCAAGTGACCTCCCTCTAGTCTCAGGCAAGAAGAAGAAGAAGAAGATCCAAGCCAAAATAGACATACCTGCAAACATGAAGAATGCCCCACCAATGGTGATAGCATTGATCAGGGACAAAAATGTCATTGACACTGTTGCATTTGTAACCCTATTAACAGCAACCCCTATACTTGCCCCTTGTGCCCTTAACTTTAAGGGAAATATCTCAGAACTATAGACCCATGTGACTGGTCCAAGTCCAATTGAGAAAAACATTACATATATGTAACATGTTGCTATGCTTAGCCAAAGTGCCCAAACTACCCTTTGGTCATGGGATTGGTGCACTATGGTTAAAGCAAATCCTAACCCTAGTAAGGCAATGATCATCCCTCCAACACTTGTTAGTAGAAGCTTTCGCCTTCCGGCTTTGTCGATGAAGAAAGTGGACGTGGTTATGAATATGGTTTTCGTTACACCGACGCCTATAGTAGCTAACAAGAGCTTCTTGTTGGTTGTAACTCCGGCTTTCTTGAAAATCTTTGGGCTATACAAGACCACAGCTTCGATCCCAGTTGCGTGCTCGAAGAAATGGATCCCAATGGCGGCTAGTAGGACCCAACGGACCGGTGGGGTTGGTCTTAGTAGTAGTTCTTTCCATACCCCTTGACCACGCGTGTTTTCCTTGGGGGTGATAAAATCGTCATTACAGTCAGGGTCTATCCCGACTGCAAGTTTGATGTCTTGTAGTCGGGATTGAGCTTCTTCTTTAGTGTTTGACACTTTTAACAAAACATCTTTAGCGTCCTTGAGGTGGCCCTGCATAACGAGCCACCTTGGGGACTCTGGCATTCCAAGAATGCCAAAAGCCAATCCTAGAGAAGGAATAGTCGCTATTAAGAACATTACCCTCCAACTAATATTGAGCGGTAAGTCCGAGAACACGTAATTAGATATATAACCCGATAAAATCCCTAAGCTAATGCCAATTTCGGGTAACGAAGCTAGGACCCCTCGGGTGTTGGTGGCGGAAATCTCGGCTGAATAGACCGGAGCGATCACAAGGGCAAACCCGACCCCAAGCCCGGCCACACATCGGCCAACCAAGAGGACCGGGTAGGATGGGGCCAATCCCATTAGTAAGGACCCCAATAAGAAGATTATGAGGCCAAAGATATGGTGTACCTACGACCTATGCAGTCGGAAGTTCGACCCGCGCTTAGAGCTCCAACTAGAGCACAAAAGTTGATGATTCCAGCAAACACTTGGACTTGTACATCATTGATCTTAAGATCATCTTTGATAAAGATGATCGCTCCGCTTGTAACACCGGTCTCTATGCAAACAATAGAAAGAGATTAGTTACTAGCTAGATGTCACAAACAAACCATTCTATTGTAATATAGAGTCTTTGTGTATGCATATAACACGCGGTAAGTGTAGATGTTACAGATGATGCGTTAATTTGTTTTCATAAAGTTATGACTCTATCATGTATAAAGTGTATATTGTATGACGTAAGGAGAGAGTACCATAACCAAAGATGATGGAGATCATAGAAGCAACGATGGAACAAGCACACGAATACTTGTTAATCTTTCCATCATCCATAATTATAAGCTACTTGATCGATCTTTCTGTGTGTAAGAGATTATATGTTGTCGTTATGAGGGTGAACTCTCAAAGGATGCAAAAACATAAACAAAGCGAGAAGATATATAGGCTAATTAATCGTCACCAACTTTCTTTAGGTTGAGGATTCTTTCAATAGTTGTTTTATTATATTAAATAACTTCCCAAATTATTATGTTACATAATAAAAAAATTGAATCCTTGTCATCTAATGGGAGGAGCATAATAACATCCAAATGATACGAGCTAAAATGCTTTGATAATGTTAATATATACTAAAATAAGATATAAAACTAGATATGCTCAAACGATATTATCTGCGTCCGAATTTCTTACATGACACGAACCTAGCTAGTAATAATTATTAGATCTGGCAATCTGAACCCAAATGGGTACATTTGGGTTGATTTGGGTAGTAATAATAAAGTAATGGGTTAGATTAAATTAAATTATATTTTTAAGAGGGTCAAGTTGGGTAACTCTAAAACTAGGAAAAATGATCAACGGGTCAAGATGAGTCATAAAAAACAAAGAACGGGTCAGGATGGGTTGATTAGATTTTCTCATAACTCATGTTTCACCACCTTATATTTTCTCCAAAATCGACACATAGTCTCACATCTAAGTGTTAGCGATAAACATATTGGATTTATGAATGGGTCGAGATCGGTTTACGGGTCATATGAGATGAACGGGTTGGCAACCGGGCATAGTAAACTGGAGCTCCATGATGGGAATAAAAGACCACAATATAACTGCACAACCCACGTCTATCATTACCATGCAATTTATCTTTTTTTATTGTTATGTTATAACCATTTTCTTAAAGTTTAATTTTAATTGTGTTTGTCTAGTTGTACCTTAAGGTAGGGTTGTTCACGAGCCGAGCCGAGCGGACCTTTGCTCGTGCTTGGCTCGTTTTCAAACCGAACTGAGCCGATTGGCTCGTTTACAAACCGAGGGGAAAAATCAAAAGAGCAGTTTTTTAGCGTTAAATTTTTGAGCGAACGTTGAGCAAGCGCAAATGAGCGACGGACAATTTATACAACCCAACTATTTTGTGCATCATACGATTTATACTGCAACGAATAAGATTTAATGGCTTAAAAATCAATCACATTTTAGTACATAATATTTTCATGGATGACAATGTGTTGTGGCTACGATGAAGTTAAGGCTGTATCCGATAAGGTGAAGAACATATTGTAGATACGATGACGGTATGAGTTTGATTTTATGGAATAGCTTCAATGGAAATGGCACGAATTACATCCGTTGATTTTATCCGTACTCGATTAACCCACCCGACTTGATCTCACATGTACCTGAAGAAACCCAATACGAACAAACCGAAAACCGTTTATTATTCAGGTCGGGTTTCAGACAAACTTTATAAACGCAAAACCCGACTAACCCGAACCGATTAACCCGGAATTCGAATAACCCGACCTGATCTCACCTGTACTTTTCTATAGTTTGTGTTGGAAAATAGAGAATTTTGTAATTTTTGGATTGACCCGTTCTGACCCGACCCATCTTGATCCGAACCCATCCTGACCCGTTTCTAACCTGAACTCATTCTGACCCAAACCTGTGTTGACCCGAACCCGTCCTGACCCGACACCTAACCCGACCCGACCCGCCCAATTGCCAGGCCTAATAATTATGTTTTGCGTTCACTAGATCGATTAACATGTATCATACATAGCAAGTTTAATTTGATCCCTCTCATAAACATGTTTGTCGTATGGAAATTACATGGATCAATCACATTCATATGTAAGTTTTTTAAACTTGCGACACTTACGAGGTAATAACATCCACCTATAACCCATCTACTCGTTTACTTGATTACTAACCATTAACAATATTTAAAAACTGTGACTTGTTTTGACTCCCCAACCCATCCAGCCTAACAAATCGTGTTCGGGTTACATAATATTTTTGGATTAAGATGAATATCCTTCACATGAATACAAATATAAATTTTATCAAGTTTAACATGTTAACACGAAACGAATTATGTAATTAGTAATTTTATTCAGCTCATAAAGTCATACATTTGGAAATTCTCTTTTCTTCTCTTTAATGCATTTGTTACACATAAATTTCATAAAATAAATAAGAGTTACAGCTATTTAAATCGTTTCTGAGTAAAACCTAAGAAAACATGATTATTAAAAATAAAATATCGAATGATATATTGATGGTATGCGTAGATATATATCCATAGGTTATAGATAATTTTTTAAATAAGTTATTTCGTTGTTTAGACTTTCAAGACACGACTAAAACTATAAGCTAAAGTGCACATAGAGAGTGTATGTGGCGAGAGAGATTGGAGTATTGTATTTCTTTAATTATTAAATCGTATTAAACATTTTTTGAATCAGTGGTGAACGTAAACTTTCTTATCATAATCATAAGGTCTAAGTGTCTAATTCATGTTATTAATTTTTTTTCAGATTTTACGAAAAATTCCTACGAATAATTGGGGGATGAGTCGATGGACCCCTTTCAACTTTCAACCCCTTGCTTCTGCTTCTCTTTCCTATGATTAACATCGGATCCTAATATAAAAAAATCTCATTTTATAACTTGACTCTTTCATACGTTCTATATAGCATTACACACAATTACAATATATAGAGTAAAAAATACTGAAAACGAGAAAAAATTAAGAGAGTGAATTGTTAGAGAGTTATACACCACATTTAACCTTATACGACCCCATTTACGACACATGTAGTGCTATACTTACACATATAATAAATTTTAACACTGACTACGATGAAAAATTCAAAAAACTGTCAGATGATCATACGTCTCATATATGGTTATACGACCACCTATACGATGGTATAGTACTATGCAACCCATATATAAACCTAAAGTGTTGGTTTATAATTTGAGTGGTGTTTCAAAAACAGGTCGCATGATACTAAAAGATAAAAAATAAAGACTAAATATTAGAAGTTTTATATAATAAAAGGTAGTTGGATTTTGTAAACTACAAAATGTACAGTCAGTCAACGTGTCAATTAATATTGTCACATCGCAAATAGCCAACAAAGCCACAAAGGCATGGGTCACACGGGCAAAAGTCTACGTCAATATCCCTAACCAAACTATTTGCATATCTCCCCTAAATATCCTAACTTTTTTTTCAATATATTAATAATAGTAAAAAAAAGAGATCAACAAAACAAAACAAATTCAATTCATTTTAAACTATAAGCATATCTTCCCTAAATATCCTAACTTCCTTTCCACAATATTAATGGTAGGATGAGAGATCAACGAAAGAACATGAATTCAATTCATTTTATTAATTTCTATAAATATCAATCAATTAAAATCAGGAGATTGGTCTTAAATTAATCTGTATTTATAAAATTCCACTTAGACATATTCTATTATGCACTATAAAAGTTTTTTTTTATTGGATAATATTGTTTTGATTCTTCGCGACTTAAATCAATTAATATTGTAAGATCACGTAGGTTATTTCATCAAATATCTACGGAGAATTCTATTTAGACAAACTTAGTTAAGAGAAAAAAAGTACATGTATAATATTTTGCTTTAATTTAAGTTGTATCTTTTTTAATTTGTGGAGTTTGATATTTTTTGACAACTACTTGAAACTACTATCAGTTAAATCTTCGTTAATAGATTGACCATATATTTATGAATGATCCTTGACCCAACTGATTAATGTGAGATACCCATGACGTGTAAATATTAATAGGTCATACGTTCAAGTTTCATTCTAAGCAAAAATGCTTAAAGTTGAACCAATGAGTTTTCTCAGCAATAAGTTTTTTCTGAGAGAGTTGGGATGCGGTGCTGATTGTAAAACGAATAGGTGGATACAATTAACATGACACTTATTCGTCGAATGAGGATCGTACATTTGCCGTTAGAAAAAAACATCAATCACATTTTACTATTTGACAAACATCAATCAATTTATCTTTCTATAAAATGTGCTTATTATGTGATCATTGATGCATCGCTCTCCGGTTTATGCTATGTAAACTACATGGTCTATATATCGTATAGGCAGACGTCTTTTGATCGAAAATCTTCTATGTAATTTGGTATGGTAACTTGGACGACATCATTAGTGATAGCAATAATGTGACTAGTGATGTGAGAAAATGTAATAGAGGTTTTCGTTAAGATTTGGTGTCATATTTTGTAGTTGTACGATATGAAAAGGGTGAGGTTTTAAACTTGAGAGACTCTTGCTAACAGTGGTGAAACTAGAAATTTTTTCCAATGTGGTCACTATTTTTCAATGATTCGTCTTGTAACAAGATAATATAAAATTTTCTGGGTTGTCGGGTCGGGTTGAAAGTGTTATTAAATTGATAGAAAATGTTAACAAAATATAATATCAAAAGAAATCAAATAAACTTACATTTTATAGTTGCTCCCTACGCGTCTTCACTTTTTAAAACCGTTCCATTACATCATCAATCAACACATTTGCGAACAGCTCCTTTTCAATGTAACAAATACACAAATCGTTCATATATTCATCACCCATGCGATTGCGCAAATTCGTCTTCACATGCTTCATTGAAAAAAACATCTCTCAACACTTGTCGTTGCAACGGGTAAGACAAGTGATAACTTCAACATATGATAAACCAAAGAATAATCAATATATCTCTTTGTTTCCATCATTTTTTTACAAGAGCAGATATATCATTAACATCGACAAACCTTGTATCTTCTTTGATGCTTCTAATATATATCCCGAGTTCATATTTAAGCTTGTCTTTTTTTTCATAATCTGGATACATTTCCGCCAACCTTAGTATCTTTGGAATATCAAAGTAACAAAAATTGTTAGACGGGCTCAAAGAACTCATACAAGTAAGCAGTTCGATGGTCACCTCGTTAAAATGGTTACTAAGCTCTTAGTTTGCATATCTAAAACAGTATTAAAGTTATCAAACTCGTAATAATGTCTATTGGTGATGTTATTTCGAGTCAATGTAATCTTCTTACATATTAACCACCTCAATGTCATGCTTTTGATAAAATAACGTGACATCCGCTAAAAGTGAATTAAAACCATCAAGTCTATACGTTTGTAGTTCTTCTTTTGTCGCTTTAATCATTCCGATTGCATTTAATATGTCTTGATCCTTTGTTTGAAGAGCTATACACAATATATTAGTAATCCCCAATATGTGTTTCATCAAGTGTAAATAATACACAAAATCAAAGGTTTGCATACATATTTGAATTCCGCATACTTGTTTTTGGCTAGCATTAACAAATCTTGAATTTTCAATATGCTCAAGCACGTCAATAATAATTGGGTATAATTCGAGCAAACGAATAAGTGTCTTATGGTGAGAACTCCAACGTGTGTCTCCGGCTCTTGCAAGTGGGATTTTTTGATTCTTCCCGCTTCCACTTTCAACTTTTAAATAACCAATTTGCTCATCCACCCTTACATTTTGACTCTCTTGAATCATATCTATTCGTTTGCAAGATGCACAAATCACATTCATCAAAGTTGACGCTTCATCAAAAAATTTATAAATCTCCACATGTTTGTTTGCAAGGGCCACAACAACTAATTGAAGTTGGTGGGCAAAACAATGTACGGAATCAGCCGATGAGTTTTCTTTTAAAATTAGTGCTTTCAAACCATTAAACTCACCGGACATATTGCTTGAACCATCATATCCTTGGCCTCTAACTCTAGTTAAGCTTAAATTGTATCTAGCAAATTGTTCATCAATAGCCGACTTGAGAGACAATGAAGTTGTTTCCATGACATGAACAAGGCCAATAAATCTTTCTTTAACAAGTCCTAATTTATCAACAAATCTTAAAACCACAACCATTTATTCCTTTTTAGATACATCTCTCGACTCATCAACTAATATAGCAAAAACATCATCACCAAGTTCATCAAAATCTGCTTTAATACCTCTTATGCAAAACAATTACAAATTTCTTTTTGTATTAGTGGAGATGTCATTTGACTATTTCCTGGAGCATTCTCTAAAATCACTTTACCAATTTCTTCATTTAATTGGCCAAACAACCTTAAAAACTTAATAAAGTGTTCTCTATAAAGTGAAGTCTCAGATTCATCAAGGCCACGAAAAGACAACCCACCATTTAATAAAGTTTTTGCAAGAAGAACATAAGAACTTAATCGGATTCTATATTCTCTTTTTTGTTTGTCATTTTTATTTCAAATGCAACATGTATTGATTGTTCTTGTTTTAGCAAGTTCTCATCTTTTTTGCGTGCTTTGTTGTGAAGACTATTAAGATCACCAATATGTATGGCAAATCTTTCAGTTTTGTTCCAACCATTAAAACCTTCATTCACAAATGCATCTTTTTGACCAATTCCTTAAACAAATAACAAAACAAACAATATTCTCTATCCGTTTTCACACTATATTCTAGCCGGTTCCCATATTGTTTGAACCACTCGGGACGAAATCATATAGATTTTTCACTAAAATCTCGTTGCGGAAACTCATGCCCAATAGGTTAACATGGACCTCTAAGCAAGTATGTTCTTTTAGTTTCATCTTTTTGATTAGGGTGATATGATGAGATTGGCTTTAGTAGGATCCCATGGAAGATCATCTAAATCAATTCTTGCTTGAATACCAGAATTAAATGAAGAAGCAACATTCGATGGTTTTCTTTTCATAACAAATTGGTCCATGTTTCTAAAATTTTCAATGCATCACGCATATAACATATTATGAATTGTGATGAACTAAATTATTAATATGGTGAGATACACAAGTTATATCAAACAAAATATAGGTTCTAGATTTTTAAACACCAAAATTAACAAACAAAGTATAAATTATAGATTCCTAATTTCTTAATACACAAATTAACAAACAAATTAAGTAAGATAAGTTAAGTCTAACAATGAAATCATTAAAGATTTTAAACTTTGAATAAACAATTAAGAACACTAACCTTTTCAGATTTCACAAATCAATGGTGAACTACTCAACCACGAGGTTAAAGATGGACCAACACATGAGCAACGAGCAATAGCAAACCAAGCGACCAGCAATGAACACGAGCAACAACAGGCGGCAATGGCGCAAGGCAATAACGAGCCAACGAACAAGGGGGGAGGGCACCCGGGCAGAGGCTAGTGGGCTACTGCAGTTTAAATGGATGCTCGATGGGGAGAAAAGAATGGGGCTAGGGTTTTATGTTTTATTAGAATAAGGTTATTATAGTAATTTTACATAAATAAAGAAGAAAAAAAACTGTTGCAAACTGCAACTTCTAAGTTTCGAACTCGCGACCTCTGTTTAGAGAAGACGCGCTTCAACCAGTGAACCAACAATCTATTTGTGATATTTTATAAACTTTAATATATTAATAGGTTCACTGCCTGTAAAACTATGAGTTCACTAAAAAATTTGGTATTATACATTACACTACGGGTTCAAAAATCAATGGGGTCACCTGACCCCGTATCTAAAAACCTAGTTCCGCCCCTGCTTGCTAATATACGTGTTATAAAACAAGAAAGAAGCGAGTGCGAAACTTATTCTATTAATTTCATTTCATCTCAATCATCATAATTCATATACATCTAACTTATATACACCAATCAATGTGATATGAAACCCTAAGCCTAAAAACATCGGTTGGACTAAATAGTATGCATATATAACAATATTTTATATTTAAAAACTTTTGACTTCAAATAATTGTTTATATATATATATATATTTATTAGTCTCTTAGATCTATATAATCTATCTAATATTACAATTTGCAACGCATGAACAGTAATTTCTATTCTTTTTTACTATTATTCTTGAAAAGTAATGTTGGTGGGTTTTTTTTCCAAATTTTTTCTTCCTTGATTTATGTTTAGTGTTTCACAATCATTACTAGAGATTGGTGTGATGGAAATGGTTAGTGCATAGGATTTTAAACTAATCTTCTTCCACCCGAGTCTCATTGCGTTGCATTTTTTTTTGTTTTTTGATTAATTTTTCTTTTACTCTTTTAATATTTGTTTTTTTTCAATTACTTTTCTCCTTAAGCGATTTTGTTATTTCAATACTATTTTTATAACGCTAAAACTTACTAGACATAATATTTTGTCCTCTCTATACCAAATTGTAGCATCTTCAAACGTTTCATTTACATAGTTAACCATGTTAATACGCATAACAAGGTTCACAAGCATGTTGTATCACACGAAACAGTTTCTAGTTACTTAAAAGAACCAGGATTCCATTTAACGGTCTCCCTTACGGAACCCATCCTCATGGTCTCCCTTACGGAACCCATCCTCACGGGCGGGGGTTTGGACCCTGAACCCTGGGTTCATGGCTCCCTTCCATTTTAACCAGATGTGTTTATTCAAGCCCTTCTATTTTACCTTTTCTAAACTCAAGCCCTTTCAGTAATGCTATTTTGTTTTCAAAATTTGTAAGGAGTATTGAATACCGTTAAATATCGGCTTTAAAATCTTACACCGAGTTGAGTTTAGACTAGTTGCCTTCATTAAATTGGAGCTTATTTAATAGACGAGCTTGAGCTCGAGTTATATATAAAACTTTATTAGGTTTTCATGCATAGTAATTGTAATAATATTAATGTATTATAATTATATGTATATAGAAAAAAATATTAATTCTTAATAAATAATAAATGAAACGAACTTAAGTCTGAAAAAATTAGTCATAAGCCAAACTCAATGTTTAAAAGTGAAGCTTAAAATACAGCTCGAGTTATCTTAAGTTAAACTAGTTGAGTTTGAGCTTAGACGAACTAAAATCCGACTCACTTTATTTACTACCATAATCTTAGAGGAAAATGAGTAAGTGACCCACCTGAAAAGATAAAGTTCATGCAGTATCAAATAAATCCTACCGTCACTTCAAAGACTCAAAGTGAAAGTGCAACCTACTTATCGAATCAAAAGATGAATCGGGCCGAATTTTGCTAGAGAAAGAAGATACTATTAATTGTCATGTAGAAATTTTGAATTACATGGTATATCTGTCAGACTAAAAAATATCATACAGTCCACCTGTCAATTTCAATGGATTAATAGTTGTTAAGTTACTAATAATTCTTAATCCAATTTATTAAGATGAGGTACTCATAACATGTAATTAAAAAAAGGTTATGGGTTTGAGTTTCACTCCGAGCAAATTGTTCAGAGTTGAGCAAGAGGGTTTCATTAGCAATTAGTTTCCTCATAAGTGGTTTGAGGGTGCGGTCCGGCCAGAAAATGGATAGATGGGTCTGATTAAGATAACATTTATTATCTGAAGCAGAGTCGTACAATGTTATTTCAAAAAAAAAAAAAAGTTGTTGGTAACTAATGATCTGAAGTCTAAATAGTTTATGTAAGGTATCTCAAGAATTCATTAAAACATGCAAAGGTTTTGGATTCAAATCCTACTTGTGACTAGAAAAAAAGTTTCAAGTTAGGCTAGGGGGTTTTCCATTTATGGTAAGTTTATAACTTTTTAGGGTAATCTCAGGTTCAAGATTGATAGAAACAAATTGATATACGAGCTTGCCTCTGAAGGGTTTTGCCAACCTTATGTTCTAAAGTTTTATACTCGAGTAATAGAGATGATCGGAAAATTAAAATGGTTAAAAATACTTATTGGTAAGGTGATGAAATCAATGACTAGTCATCAATCATCATCCACTCAACAGGGGCTAGATAATATATACCTTAAAGTCACTAATTTTGATACCCGTTAAAGTCACTAATTTTGACCCACCTACCTCAATTGTGGTGTCTATTCCACATTTACAAATGTTTCTAACCCCATGTATGACTATCTTTGTAATAGCAGGTAATTAGAGATTTTTAGTAACTAATACGAGTTATTATGTACTAAATCAATATTTCAGTTTTATTGAGCTTGGATCTTATAATTCATCTTGTTCAGATCTAGAAATCAAAATTAAGATGTGTGGACGTGTGTGAATCAAAGAATAATGAGATGAATAATAATATGTTATGATTTTATTGATGTTGAAACAAGTTACAATGAGATTATAGATGTTGGTGAAATCAAACCCACCTAAAGGAGAGGATTCTCCTTGGATGGTGATTTACACATGAGAAACACACACAAAAGCCCACTTTGCATAAATGCACTAGTGGGTCTATTTATACTAATACCAACGACCTAATTTTGACTTTATAATTGTCTTGATGTCGACTTTGTCATGTTGAATTGTCTTGTTTGGTTGTAATCAACTTGGTCTCTGAACTTGTACATGAGATCTTCATTGGTTGTAATTATGATTTGGTAAGCTTTAGTTTACTCAATTGTTGACTGTGACATCCGTCACCACAAGGTCCGTCATTAATTGATTATCCGTTAATTTTTTCTTTGATCATTCATTCCTCATCTTTATTAACTCCTTGTGTGGATATCTCTTGCTTTAAATCTTTGTGCTTGTGTTTCTTTCGTGAATGTTGCTATGCTTAAAACTTTTACAATTTCATGGTTATTATCACTAAATATATCATTTCTAAATAAAATTATATCAATAATAAAACCATTTTTAAGTGCCAATTATCATTCTTTTTAACATAATATAACAAACACTTTTAAGTCGTTTTCAACCGAACAAACTATGGGAACTTGGGGGCTAAGTGCAGGGACTAACATTGACCTTTTTGCAAACTTGGCTGATATATATACCCCTTTTTTCCCAGCTGTTAGGATCAGTGATCTACGTTTGATTGATTAGAGAGTATAGCAGCGGAATTCTAACAATGAATTAGCCAATTCACAAGAACGAAAAGATATTCAATGAAGAACAAAAACGTTTATAGATAGAGAGAATTCTGCAGATATATTTCATTCAATATTCGCTTTCGTGGTAACGAATGTCACACTTACAATTAGGTCGACACCTCTTATATAAGAGATGTGACGTCTGCTGATGTCACTTGATAGTGACATCTAACAGAATTATTCCAACTGAAACACAACTACTACTGAAGATGTCAAAACAGCTGACATCTTCTTACAAAAATACTAAGTGTTATCAGTTACTACAACTACTGAAAAACATAAAACTACTGACACTACAACGACTGAAGAACACTCTTTAGTCGTTTTACAAAACTACTGAAAGTAAAAACATAAAACTACTGATATCACAACTACTGAAGAAGTACTCTTCAGCTGTTGTGACAAACTACTGAAACTTCAGTACTTGGACTTCAGACTTGAACTTCAGACGTTTCATCAACTGATGACTTCAGTAGATATCATCAGCTGATGTCTTCAGTCTTTGTCTTCAGACTTTGTACACCAGTTGTTGATCTTCAGCACTTGTAGACTCTTCAGCTGTTGTACTTCAGTACTTTGTCTTCAGCTTCAGCACTTGTGTTCTTCAGCTGTTCAGCTTCAGCACTTGTGTTCTTCAGCTGTTGAGCTTCAGCACTTTAGTCTTCAGCTGTTGAAGTCTTCAGTACTTGATCTTCAGCTGTTGAAGTCTTCAGCACTTGTCGAACTGCTGATGAAGCCTTCAGCAGTTGTTGTGATATCATGTGGGACTTAGAGGTTTTTGATCTTGGCTCATTGGTTCTTTTGGTCCAACAAACTCCCCCTGAACCAATGCAGCCAAACCTCTAATTGATTTATTTTCCCACTTATTGTTGGCAAAATGGTTGGTCTTTTTCCTTCTTGATCAGTAGAGAAGATGACCCATATAAGCACTGGCCTGGGAAGAAATCTCAGAGATCTGTTTGGCAAGGTATGAATGGAACTCTGTTTTGGGGAACTGGACACAGAGTTGTTATCCCATTCATGAGATCTACTTCCCCATGATGAGTCTGTACGACTCTCGAACATAGGCCTCAAGGAGAACAACCTGTTCCTCCTTGGAGAGTTCTTCTACTCCTCCTTCAAAGAAGAACTCTGGACCATAGTACTCAGATAAGTACTTTACAGTCCTGCCATTCTTCAACTCCACAGTAGTTACCTCCCTATAGACAAATTCATCAGGATGAGTGCCCTCAAGGAGTAACTGGAGCTCATTCTTCTTAATGTCTTCAAGCTTCTTATATAATAACCCCTTTTTGATCATCTTGTTTTCCAGTAAGGCTTGAGGGGTCATTTTTGATTGATGAGCCTTCTTGAATTCATCGATTATTTCCCATGGTGAGACTACAATGGCCAACATGATTGTAGAGTCTATTGTTTTTCTAACCTGGCCATTGTATCTGTGTGGAATGGATCTTTTGTGGATTCTAGAACTCACCTTGGGGTCTGGCCATACTCTCACTCTCTCCTTCTGATACTGAAATGTGTGTCTGAGAGTGTACAGCCTCTGAGCATGCCCTTTCATGGCTTGTATAGATGATGACTGAGGAAATTCCTTGTCAACCATCTTCAGTAGTTGCTCATCGTGCTGCTTCTGCTGTTCTTCATCTTCTATCTTGACTCTAACCGTTTCCCTTTGTGAGTCAGGTGTGATCATGAGTTGACTCCTGGGTTCTGGTAGCTTTAGAACAGCAGAGAGTGGCAGACTATCATCTTCATCCTCTTCTTCTTCATCTTCTTCTATCCTCAGCACCCTTCTCCTCCTTCTAGGTGCATCACTGGATGATGGTTGGGTTGGTTTTTGTGGTAAAGGAATTGGTTTTGAAGGTTGAGGATGTTTGGATTTGGGTTTTGAGATTGGTTTGGAGATTTGAGAGGTAGGCTGTTTTTGAGTGGGTGATTGGGAAGGTTGTTCAAGCATTTTGGTTGTGAGTTTGGCTTTTGTAAGTCTTGCCATTTCAAACCTTTTTCAGCCCCAGCCTCATCAAGTGCTTCAATGATAATCCCCTTATGAAATTGCTCAGACAAACAGATTCTGGTGGCTATAGCCAGAATGCTATCTCTGGTCCATGAACGAATCTCCATCGGTGATCTTCCTAAGTATTTGGCTATGAATCGAATCATGATCTCCAATCTCTCTTTCTCCAGCACATCATACCCAGCCCATCTGTGTTGAATTTCCTCTACTTCCAACCTCTTGATCTCACTGTCTAGTGTGGCTATATCAAAGCCTTGCTTGAAGAGTTGCTCAATGATTTTGTCCATGGATCGGCTGTGTGTATCATCTGCATCTTTTACCAGCTCTTCCAAGGATTTTTCTTCAGCATTCGTTTGATCACCAGCACTTTTCTTTCTTTTGTAAGTGATCAGTTGTTGTTCCTTTTCCTTTTCCAACTCCTGGGTTTTCTCTTGTGCCTTCTCATCCTCAGTTCTTTTTCTTTTCTTTTCTTTCACTGCAGTACTCTCCCCCTTTTTGGATGCATTGGTGGCAGGGGTTTGTACCGCAGAAAGTTTCTTTTGCACAGCATCATCAATGAGTGGTTGTAGACTTGAGGAGATCCTCTCATCAATGGCTTTATAAACAATGTCATTGATGATGGGAGTGATGAGAGGTAGGGATTGTTGGAATACAGCAACCATCTGCTCAGGGGGGTTCTGTCCCGGAGAGAGTGCCAAAAGCAGGGCTGGAGGCTCAGTGAAGTGAGAGGGTAAAGTGTTTGGGGGACCTTCAAAGAAGGTGCCATCTGTGGGTTGGTGGGGGCAGATGGACTTACATCCTGAGACTTCTTGGCAAGCAGTTCTTGTAGTCTGCTTACCTCAGCCTCCAGGATGGTGTTGTGGGCTAGAACGTCATAGAAAAAGCCCAGGTCATCATCAGCAGATGCTGAATCACCTGACCTCCTGCTTGTAGCAGGATGTACATGCACGGGTGTAGACCAGTTTTAGCATGTGCCCCTTTTTCTTGGAACTGGGGACTTCCAGCCTCAGGACTATGTCCTTCATCAGCTGTTGCCTCTAGTGAGGTCTTAGCAATGTTACCAGCCTCATTCTGATCATGTGCTGATGCAGAAGAGGTGGCAGCCTCACTAGATGTTCTAATCTCCCTATCCACACTAGGAGATAGAACTTGTAAACCCCGGTGCTCTGGGTTGTCAGAAGCATGATGATCCTCTTCCTCAATATCTGTGGTTCTCCCTTTGTTGGTGGTTGTTGGGGAGGAGGAGAGGCATGCAACTGAGTCAGCACGTTTGCAATATTATGGTTGGACTTTGGGGGGCGGTTGCATGGGGAGATGGGGTAAAAGCAGTGTGCACCTGGGGAGGATGGTGCTCTTCTATGGCAATCTCCTCAAGTGAGGAAGATCCCAGATGTGTGGGTACCCCTTGTGTGGTGGCTGCAGGCTCCTTTTGAGAGGAATCCTGAGCGGCTATGGCTGGTAGAGTCTCTGATACTGCTGGGGGGTTTAAGCCAGCAAGTATATCCTGCTTGGTGGTACAGGAGCATCTTCAGGGGACTCATCTCCCTGAATAGCTGTTTTGGGGTGTTTTGGTTTTGGTTTAGTGGGGACTTGGTTCTGGTGGAGGAAGCTGTGGGTTCCCTGTGCTTGGGCTTTAGCATTCGGGCAGCTTCTTTGAGTGTAAGGTCTGAGTTGTGCCTGGAGTATACCTCAGCCAAAACAGCTGGTGCAGGGACTCCAAGGCCAACAAGGCCATCAGATTTTAATTCATCTAAAATAATGGCCATCAGAAACCTGGGATATAATGGCCATCGGTTTGCCACAGGTTTCTGAGCCAAGTTCTTTATTTCTAGAAACACGATTTCAGAAAAATTTAGCGGTTGGTGTTCTAGAATAGAATACAATACCTGTTGCCATTGGGATGACATTTGATCCCAGAAGATGTCTTGGAGGCTAAGCAGACATTTACCATGTGAAAAATAACTTTCTCAGCGTCATGGAAATGTTTCTTTAGAATGGTTGTAGCCCGAAGATCACCTTCATACCCATGATTGATAAAGGACATATCTGTTGTGCCCTTTGGGTATTCAGTCACAGCGGTGGAGTCGTGTAAGTGTAATGCCTGACGAATGATGTCGGCTGTAACGACCACTGGTTTCTGGTTGACAAGGGACCGAACAGAGATCTGGCCGGTAGACTCATCAGTATGAACAAAAGCATTTGACCAGAATTGACTGAGGGATTCAGGGTAGATGGTCGGATTCAAGAGAAAGGCTGTGCGATATGGGGAATCCACCATTAAGTCAATGGCATTATCATATTTGTTCCAGAAAGCCGACTTGGTAAGGTAAGCAACGCAGTTATGTCGTGGTTTCAGACTCATGGTCGCCATGTTTGAGAGAGAGAAGCTCAGAAATACAACTAATGAAACATTAGAGAAGAGGACAGGTATTTATAGGGTAGGGTGAAAAATGACTGAAGGTTTGGTGTTAGTCATCAGTAGTTTTAAACCGACTGTTGACATGGTATTACCCTTTCAGACGTTGAAACAGCTGAAGTCGTGGTTTTAGGCATCAGCAGTTAGAAAACTACTGAAGACCATGGTTTTGACTTCAGATGATGAAACAACTGAGGACTTGGTGTTTGTCATCAGTAGTTGTGAAACTACTGAAGACAGTGGTTTTGTCATCAGTTGTTGTAAACAGCTGAAGACTTGGTGTTAGTCATCAGTAGTTATAAAACTACTGAAGACATGGTTTTGCTTCAGTTGTTTAGAATGAAACAGCAGTTGTAGAAACAACTGAAGAGAAGTTCTCTTCAGTAGTTTTCGTCAATTCATAGCCTTTCAGCTTTTCATACTGTCCTCAACACTTACTCATCAGACTTTGCATCTGCTTTTCAGGTGTTTCATAGGACGTCAGTACTTATCTGTTTGTACTGATTTCAGTAGTTGTAACTACATCAGTAGTTGTAACTACATCAGTAGTTTAGAACAGATAAAGTACTTCAGTACTTGTGAGGCATTTAGCCGTCAGTAGTTATAAAAACTACTGAAGGTGAAAGGACTCATCAGTACTTATATGTGACATGGTTACCAATGATCACACAGTACTTTTTACTGAAATCATCAGTAGTTGTCACTTATTCTAGCTGCAGCATACCAAGCCTTAACACAAGGTTTTGGAAAGTAGAACTATCCAAAGGCTTAGTAAAAATATCTGCAAGCTCATCAGCACTAGGCACAAACTTAGGATCAATCAGACCTTTTTCAAAACAATCCCGAATAAAGTGATGTCTGATCTCTATATTTGGTCCTAGAGTGCTGGACTGGATTTTTGACAATACACAGAGCTGAAGCACTATCCATTAATAATGGAGTCTTAGTCTCTGTAATGCCATAATCCAGAAGTTGGTTCTGAAGCCAGAGTACCTGAGAAGTGCAACTTGCAGCAGCAATGTACTCGGCTTCAGCAGTTGATGTAGCAACAGATGTTTGTTTCTTACTCTGCCAAGAAATCAAACAGTTGCCTAGGAATTGACAACCACCAGAAGTTGACTTTCTAGTTAACTTGCACCCTGCATAGTCACTATCTGAAAAAGCAACTAATTTGCAAGAGTGTCCAGTGGAATACCATAAACCCAGAGATTGTGTACCTTGCAAATATCTAAAGATTCTCTTGACTGCAATCAAATGAGACTCTTTAGGAGCAGCCTGAAATCTAGCACAAACACATGTAGCAAACATAATATCTGGTCTAGAAGCTGTTAAATACATCAAGGACCCAATCATACATCTGTAAAGTGTTTCATCAACAGCTTTACCTTTCTGATCAGCATCCAGTTGTGTGGTGTTGCACATGGGAGTAGAACAGGGCTTACAGTTTTGTAAATCAAACTTATTCAAAAGATCTTTTGTATATTTTGACTGATGAATAAAGGTTCCATCAGCCTTTTGTTTAATTTGCAAGCCTAGAAAGAACTGTAATTCTCCCATTGCACTCATTTCAAACCTCTTTTTCATTAATGTTGTAAAATCATCACACAACTGGGGATCAGAGGATGCAAAAATGATATCATCAACATAAATCTGAACAAGTAGCTTATGCTGATCCACCTTCTTAATAAACAAAGTTTTATCAATGGAGCCTCTAGTGAAATATTCTTAAGAAGAAAAGTGGAAAGTGTCTCATACCAGGCTCTAGGAGCTTGTTTCAACCCATAAAGAGCCTTATCAAGTTTATACACCCATTCAGGATGTTTATTATCCTCAAAACCTGGTGGTTGACACACATAAACTTCTTCTTTATTTTACCATATAAAATGCACTTTTGACATCCATTTGAAAAACTTTAAGATTGTGGAATGCAGCATAGGCTAAAAACAATCTGATTGCCTCTAGTCTGGCTACAGGGGCAAAGGTTTCATCATAGTCAATACCTTCTTCTTGTGAAAACCCCTGTACAACCAGTCTAGCCTTGTTCTTAACAATAAGCCCATTTTCATCAGTTTTATTCCTAAACACCCATTTAGTGCCTATTGCACACTTACCTGGGGGAAGAGGAACCAGTTCCCACACTTGCTGTTTCTTGAACTGAAGTAGCTCAAGCTGCATGGCTTCAACCCATCCATTGTCTCTCAAAGCAACATGGTAGTTCTTTGGCTCTAGCTGACTGATGAAGAGAGCATAGAAGCAGAAGTTAGACAATTGACTTCTTGTTGAAACACCAGCATTGATATCACCAATAATCTGAGACATTGGGTGATTCTTCAGTTCTTGATAAACAATGAGATCTGTGCAAGTGTTTGTAGGACCTTCAGCAGCAGCAGATGTTGATGCAGACTCTTGAAACCAAGAATTAGATGGTAACTCAAAAGATGTAGAGGAATCAGAGATCTCATCAGCATTTGTTGTGGATGGAACTGCTGAAGCTACAGGAACATCAAATTTAGCAGACACAGGCAGTTGGTCACTAAACTTGAATAGGTGAGTATTGATATTATCATCATCATCATCAATACCACCAGGTGGAAGACATGCTGCAGAAGATGATTTATCCACAGATCTGCAACAGCTGGAGGTTGATAAGGAACATATTGCAGTATGTCCAAATCAAACAACTCCACAGGGTTTTGTGGAATCTTGTCCATAGGAGATTCATTAAACTTCACATGCAAAGTCTCTTCAACTATCTTTGTTCTGCAGTTGAAGACTCTGTATGCCTTGCAAGTAGATGAATAACCAACAAAATACCCTGCATCCACCTTAGGATCAAATTTTGGAGTTGATCCTTTGTGTTGAGAATAAAACAGGGACACCCAAATGCTTTGAAAAATGAAATTAGAGGAGCCAAGTGATGGAGAACTTCATATGGAGTCTTCATCAACCTCTGATTTACTAAGACTCTATTCTGCACATAGCAAGCTGTGTTAACAGCTTCAGCCCAAAAGGTCAGTGGCAAACCAGAGTCAGCCAGCATGGACCTTGCAGCTTCAATTAGGGTCCTGTTCTTTCTCTCCACTACTCCATTTTGTTCTGGAGTCCTTGGTATGCTAAACTGCCTTTTGATTCCCTTTGAAAGATAGAAGTCATCAAGTGTATGGTTTTGAATTCAGTTCCATTGTCACTCCTAATACACTTGACTGGAAGGGAATACTGCTTCTCAACATACAACACAAAGTGAATAATCTTCTGAGCAACCTCATCCTTTGAATGTAGAAAGAAAGTCCATACAAATCTGGAGTAATCATCCACAATTACCAGACAGTATTTCTTCTTTGCCATGCTCATTACTCTCACAGGACCAAATAGATCCATATGCAGTAATTGCAAGCAGGCAGTGGACTTAGGCTCTTCAATAGGAGGGAATGAGACTTTGTGCTGTTTTCCTTTTAAACAAGCAGTGCAGGTTTCATCACAGTGGAACTCCTTTATTGGTAAGCCTCTAACTAAACTATTGTGGATTAGCTGATTCATGTTTTTGAAATTAACATGACCCAGCCTTCTGTGCCACAGTTTAGATTCTTGAGAAGAGGCTTTGGAAAATAGGCAAGGATTGCCTCTGAGATCTATTTTCTTGGAAAGATCTAAGGCATACACTCTTCCTGTCCTGTTGGCTCTCAGGAGAGTGTGATCATCCAACACCTTATCAATCAAATGCAGAACTTTGGATGACAGAATCCTACAGTTCTGACTGGTGAAAAGAGCAACATGGCCTTTATCACACATTTGACTGACACTCAAGAGATTGTACTTGAGATTTTCCACATGATTAACATCATCAAACTTTATTTCTCCATTGGAGACAAAGCCGTTGCCAATGATGTAACCCCTAGCATCATTGCCAAAAGAAACAAACCCCTTCTTTCCTTGAGAGTATCATGAAGAAGAGAGCTGTTCCCAGTCATGTGCATAGATCCCCCACTGTCTACATACCAGATGCTACTTTGGCATGTTGAAGAACCCTGCAATAATAAACAATCAGTTAGTTTTGGAGACCCAAACCTTTTTGGTTTTGGCCTGGTCTCATCAACAGATGGTAAACTAACAGGTTTATTGGAAACAACAGCCTGAGAGGAGAAAAGATGGTGAAGAAGAGGAATCCTTTGGCTTGGACCTCCTTTTCTGTGGTTTCAACATAGGAGCATCTAATTGGTTAACTCTTCCCAATAGATGTTGAACCATCATAACCATGTGTCTGATTTTGTGATAAAGCTTTCAGCTCATCAGACACATTGCCAGTGGAGTTTGATAAGTTCCTATGTTGCACCTTCTTCTTCTGAGCAATCTCAGCTGTTACCTGTTTAACCCCTTCCTTTTTGGATTTCTTTGTGGACTTAAGGGTTACAGGATTTGATGTTGCTGATACAAATGTGGTCTCAAACTCAGTTTTCATTTTAACCATTTTCTCTTTAATTTCCTCTTTATGTTTGAGTTTGGATCCTCTTTTGTACCAGCAATCATCTGTAAGATGATTGAACAAACCACATACTTCACATGGTTTCTTCTTCATCTTAGTTGATCATCAACTAAAGAGGATGAAACAACTGAAGACTTGCTCTTCAGTGCTTTGGAAGCATTGTTTGCTTTCTTGACTTCCTCTTTAGTAGTCTTCAAACTCTTTCTACTGACAGTTTTCTTCTTTTCAGTACTGGCAGTAGTTGGAGTTTGAACTTCAGGTGTTAAATCTGCTCTCTAGTCCTTTCAGGACTTTCAGAATTAACTCCTGAGTTGATCAACTCATTGATCATGTGAGTGTCAGCAGTGGAACCATCAACATCAGCTGATAGGTTCTGAGAGGGCTTGGTGCTGACTTCTACTTCTGATAGTGCTGAATCAGAAAGTAGATCACATGATGAAATGGATTGGTTATTACTCTCACCATCAGATTCTACCTCTGCTCTGGGAGTAAAATCTGTAGGTGGAGCAGTGTGATTGTAACCAATGCCAAACTTCACATTGGAAGCAGATTGCTTACTAAGAAGCATTTCAAAACCTTTGCATGATTGTACCCATCGATCACACTCTACCTGGGTGACTGCAAGGGTTTCTTGAGATCTTTATACTTCTCTAGAAGTATCTCTTCCCTAGCCTTATCATCAGTTATTTGGCATTTAAGTTTGTAAATCTCATCATTCTTATCATTAAGCACAGACTCAAATTCAGCTTTGCTTTTGGAAATTATTTGTTCTAGCTCAATGTTCTTGTTGATTAAAGCTACATTTGCTTCTCTAATAGATGCAAATGCTGCTATACATGTTTCAAACACAATTTGGCTTTTGCCTCAGAGGATACCTGTGATACCTTTGGTGTAGAGGCATTAGTGGATGAAGTATCAGCAGAATCCAAAGCCATAAGAGCTAGATTTCCAAAGGGACTTTCACCACCATGTTGACCAGCACCTGAGAACAGTTGTTCATGACCAGACAAGTCATCTGGTAAACTGCTCCAGTCAACAACTCCTGGGGTGAAGAAGCTGTGTTGTTGAGGTTGAGTTTGTTGATGAGATTGGGAAGGTTGTGGTTCAGGCAATGCTTGTGGTTGTTGTGCAATTGGAGCTTGAACAGGATTTGGTTGAGGCATATAATAGCAGGGATAAGGATATGACATTTGACCCTGGGGAACAAAGTATGCAGGAGACCTAGGATGTGAATGATGACCAGAACCAGCAGGATGTTGCCCTCTGTTTTGTGACTAGTACTAGGAAAAGTCACAAAGGGTGCAGAAGAGTTAGATCCAGTTGATCTACACTCTCTTGCAAAGTGTCCCAGCCTTTGGCATTTGTGACACCTCAACTTACTCTTGTCAAAACCAACTTTGGTTTTGCCAGAGAGTCCAGGAAATTTCCTGCCAGTTCTCTTATAGAACTTTTGAGATCTGATATTAATCAATGCCATTTGGCTCAGAATATCCATCTCTTCTAGATCATCATCAGCTATTCCTTTCAAATCATCCATGATGAAGCATAGATTGTCACTATTACTGCCAGAATGACTCTCAATACCAACAAATGCATGATCAGAACTATTTGAAGAGAAATCAATATGCTCATCATAATTGCTTTCAGATGCAGCATATTCTGACTCATGACCAACCAAGGCAGTATTCCCTGGTACAAAGTCATCAGTGAGCTTCCCTGATGAGGACAGTTTCCTCTTCTGCTCTATCTCTCTTTCGAATGTAAGCAGTTTCCCATGAAGTTGGGTGAGAGATAGGCTATCCAGATTTGCACTGGAGCGTAGGACAATAGTGTATGTGTCCCATCTCTCAGGCAGTGATCTGAGGAACCTGTTATTCATCTGGCTATTGGTGTATTCCTGTTTCACCATTTTCAGCTCAGAGATCAAGCAGGAAAAACGCTCAAACTGTTGAGTCAGTGTCTCACCCTTTCTATGAGAGAATGTCTCATATTGTTGGGCAAGGATTTCTCTGTTGTTTGCTAAGACCTCATCTGTGCCACCGAATTGTTCCTTCAGGGCATTCCAGAGATCATGAGCAGTTTCATGATGCATAAGCCCTGAATAGATTTCATTAGGCAGTGCCATGGCCAGAATTCCATGGGCTTTAGCATCAATCTCAAACAGTTTCCGATCTTCATCAGAGTATTGTTCCTTCTTCTTCGGAACCATTTGATTGGTTTCCGGATTGTTCACCATAGGCTTATGTGGTCCATGTACCACAGATGTCCAACAACCTGAACTGTTAACAGACAGGTGATGAAGCATTCTTCGTTGCCATATGTTATACTCGGTCCTAACCAGCATCGGAGGCTTGGTTGAGGAACCGGTATTGTGAGGATCATTAGAAGGAGTAGTCATCTCAGATTCAATCAAATTCAATTAAGCTAAACAGATTTAGAACAAAACACAACAACCAATTGAACCAAGAGAGATCTCAGAATAAATGAACGAAAGCGTCAGAAATTCAATAATCTATAACCAGTTCTTGCGAATATGCTAATTCAATCAAACATAGATATCAATTAGCAGTTTCAATGATCAATTGTTAGATCGATCAATGATTAACCTGCTCTGATACCACTTGTTAGGATCAGTGATCTACGTTTGATTGATTAGAGAGTATAGCAGCGGAATTCTAACAATGAATTAGCCAATTCACAAGAACGAAAAGATATTCAATGAAGAACAAAAACGGTTATAGATAGAGAGAATTCTGCAGATATATTTCATTCAATATTCGCTTTCGTGGTAACGGAATGTCACACTTACAATTAGGTCGACACCTCTTATATAAAAGATGTGACGTCTGCTGATGTCACTTGATAGTGACATCTAACAGAATTATTCCAAATGAAACACAACTACTGAAGATGTCAAAACAGCTGACATCTTCTTACAAAACTAAGTGTTATCAGTTACTACAACTACTGAAAAACATAAAACTACTGACACTACAACGACTGAAGAACAAGCTCTTCAGTCGTTTTACAAAACTACTGAAAGTAAAAACATAAAACTACTGATATCACAACTACTGAAGAAGTATCTTCAGCTGTTGTGACAAACTACTGAAACTTCAGTACTTGGTCTTCAGACTTGAACTTCAGACGTTTCATCAGCTGATGACTTCAGTAGATATCATCAGCTGATGTCTTCAGTCTTTGTCTTCAGACTTTGTACACCAGTTGTTGATCTTCAGCACTTGTAGACTCTTCAGCTGTTGTACTTCAGTACTTGGTCTTCAGCTTCACACTTGTGTTCTTCAGCTGTTCAGCTTCAGCACTGTGTTCTTAGCTGTTGAGCTTCAGCACTTTAGTCTTCAGCTGTTGAAGTCTTCAGTACTTGATCTTCAGCTGTTGAAGTCTTCAGCACTTGTCGAACTGCTGATGAAGCCTTCAGCAGTTGTTGTGATATCATGTGGGACTTAGGTTTTCTGATCTTGGCTCATTGGTTCTTTTGGTCCAACACCAGCCATGACCCATTCTTCATATTCTTCTTCTTCTTCATTCTCTCCTTCCCTACATCTTCTTCTTTGCACCCAAACCCGCCCCTTTTTCGTCGTCTAGACTTCATCTACACCTAGTCTACTCCTCCTTTAGTTAGAACGACCTTGGTTGTCCCTTTCTTGCCGTGTTACTGCTGTCCATTTCTAGGTTTCGGGTGTTCGGGTCAACCCGAACACAAGAGTCGTGTGGGTGCTGTGACGTCTCTCTGCGTGTTGCTTCTTGTTGTGTATGTTAGTAGTGTGTTTCTGGAAGTCTGTGGGTAAAACTCATGCACGGCTGCGCTTCACAGTCGCGAACCTGCAGTTCAGGCGACAGGGTCTTCATGCGACTGAGCCGTGTATTGGGTGAGTCGTGCGACTGAGTCATACGACTGTGTCCATTCGGCGACTGAGTTGTGCGACTAGGGATGTCATGCGAATGAGTCGTGCGATCGAATGAATGTTGTGCGATGAGTCAATGTGAGATGTTTCTGTTCGATCGAGTCATGCGATCGAAGGATGTATGCGTTTGTGCATGCATCGCCCAACTGAAGGCCAATCGTACGAATGAAGGTCAGTCGTACGATGAAGCTGATTCGTACGAATGAAGATTGATTCGTGCGTATGGAGTTAATTTGTGTGATTGGGTGTTGTGATGATGCTGTGTGTGTGAATTTCCTTCTTGAATGTCGTGTGATGATAAGGTAACATCAACACAAATGTCATTGCTCGACCACAAGATTAAGTCACGCTATCAAGGCCACAATACTATTCCAAATCAAATCAACCTAACGTTTTACAAATTATCAACAACGTTTTACAAATTATCAACAACCGATTTGTGACTACTAATATTTAATAAATACTTTTCCTATAATAATGGATCTTTTACACAACATCACCAGCAATGGCAACGATTTCTAGTACTTGGATCTACATAAGATCTAATACGTGTGTCAGCTTGTGTGTGTTACCCGCGACCGAACCGATACAACCCGAACCGACCAAACATTACTATTTGCTTTATACATGTCATTAATGCTTAACAACAACTGTCAATAGGTGTTTGACCGTTCTTTGCATAAAACTGTTGGGAACCCTGATCATTCATACTTACCACTTAACAAGTGAGTTTCGTGGCCCCTTTTTATGCTTATACAACTTTTCAATCATTTACAAACATGGGGGAAAAGTATGCTCACCCGTTTTCTATGCTGTACAACTTACATACAATTTACATACCTGGAATCAACGTGATGCTGTTTGTGAGTACTTATCTGATACATGCTTGGGTCTGCTGTGTGGTTCTTTCTTTACAACCATTTAATTTCAGTGTGGGAACCAACGGATAGGTATTGGTAGTACTACTGGGTTGACACCCCCACCCTCGTCGTTGGTATACTAGTTGGTACCAACAGTCGTCAGGAACGGGCATTGGGTGAATATATTCTGACAAGATTCTTTGTGTACGTTGTTGGTTTTGTTGTAAAGCTCATGTCATGTGATTTTGCTTACTTATAACTGTATTCAATGTATTCCACAACAACTATTATACAACATCAATTACTTATTTGCATTTAAACCTGCGAGCTCACCAACAATTTTGTTGACCATTTTGAGCATATCTTTTCAGGTGATCATGCTAGTTGAAGATCTAGGTGTGCTGCCTTAGTGGAGACCCTAGGATGCATTTTGGGACTAAACATGCTTAACGAACATTGTCTTTCTAAAATCATTGTTGTAGTCTGCTTTAAACATTATACATTTGTAACTTGATCCCGGGTTGTGGGAATTACATACAATGTTATCATCTATATTTATGTGAATCATTTAACATGTTTATGCTTATGGCTATGTTGTCGTGAATATTGACTAAACACGACACAAATCCCTTTGGTGTCGGGTGTCGTCATGACACGCTTGTTATCATTTATTATATTGCATCTCTATCGCTTACCATGTCTTATGATGATCCCGTCTCGTTACATCCTTGTATTTCCGCTCTTAGCGGGGGAGTGACAGACTGGTATCAGAGCCATTGGTTATAGAGAATTAGGCAATTCACTTGACCTAGACTATAACCTAGGAACCTTCATGTAGATTTGCATGCTAGGGTTGTGTGCATTTTATATCTCGTGTACGTGTTCCTCATTACTTGTTCGTCTATCTATCTATTTCGTGATCTTTTCACCCTATGAGAGAGCCCTTGTGCTCACTCTTTTTGGGATGCTTCTATTGGATCTTCCGTTCCCTCTGCGCGTCGGGTTGGTTTATCAAATTCGGGTATTAAACCCGAAGAGATCTTCACAGATCATGCTATTGCGCTTGACCTTGGACATTGAGAGTTACCCTGAGGAGGTTATGTCTGAAACCTCGAATGAGAAGGTTATGTCTGAACCTCGAAAGAGGAGGAAATAGACAACCTTCGCTAGATAACGTGATTATATGCATGGGTTGCAATTATTATGATGGATTACTGTTGGAACATTACCTATACATGGTGTGAGAATTACATGACTTGTATGTGATGTGTGGTAACAACAAGTGTGATATTAACATGGAATGTTGGACTTTGATGAGTGGTATGGTTAATATGCTTTGAAATGGTTAAAGCTTATGTGTTTACTACTTCTATGATTAGAAAATGCCGCCTCGAAGAGTTACCCGCAACAACAGTGACGGAAGTGAAGCCCCGAGGGGCAGAGGCAGAGGCAGAGGTAGAGCACCAAGAACAAATAATGGCCCTGCTAGCAACAATCAGGGAACAGGAAACGCTGACGTAGCAACTCTGATCTCTCAATAGCTGGCTGCACTGATCCCGACTATTGTGGCCCAAGTGAGCGATGCTCTTCAAAATCACCACCCCCACGGGGTTGGTGGCAATGACAATGAGGATAATGGAAACCCGACTGGGAACGAAAGCAATAAGGAGACCGGGAATGGTGGTACAGCCGGTAATGAGACTGGGGTTGTTAATGCTAGAAGGGGGTGTTCGTACAAAGAGTTTGTGGCCTACAAACCGAAAGAGTTTGATGGCAAAGGTGGAGCGATAGCCTTGACCAGATGGCTTGAGAAAATGGAGGCAGTGATTGACATCAGCGAGTGCCTCGACAGCCAGAAAATCAAGTATGCCACGTGCTCACTACAGGGCAATGCACTAACTTGGTGGAACACTCAGATACAGGCTAGGGGAAGAGAATTGGCGATGCAGATGTCATGGGATGAGTTTAAGGCTTTAATCATTGAGGAATACTGCCCCCTCAATGAGATGTAGAAACTGGATCATGAATTCTGGAATCATGCTATGGTGGGGGCTGGGCATGCGGCTTACACTGATCGTTTTCATGAGTTGGCAAGATTGGTTCCACATCTGGTCACTCCGGAATCAAAGAGGATCGAGAGGTACATTTGGGGACTTGCGCCTCATATTCGAGCGATGGTAACAGCAGCTGCTCCTCCTACAATCCAGAGCGCAATTTTAAAGGCTGGCGCTCTAACTGATGAGATGGTGAGAACAGTGTATTGGGAAGGGGAGCAGAGAAAAGAAAGGATGTTGGGGAACGAGGCAGTCGAGTGCCGAGAAATTTGATAAAAGGGCCAAGACAACTAGGATTTTATGGTCGTGACACAAGGCAGGAGAGAGTATGTTGGGCCGTACCCCAAATGTGATAGGTGCAACTTCCATCATCCCCCAGCAATGCCGTGCCGGGTGTGCGCGAACTGCAGACGCCCGGGGCATCTAGCAAAAGACTACAGAACGGCACCGAATCTGGTGGCACCAGTCAACGCGGTTAACCCCGCCAGGAATGCCAGTGGCTGTTATGAGTGTGGAAGCCCTGATCACTACAGAAACATGTGCCCCAGACTAAATCGGGCGCCGGGTCAACAAGGGAACAACCCGCAATCGGTGATGGCCATAGCGGGAAATCAAGGCCCGGGAAATCAAGGGAATACAGCTCGAGGACGTGCATTTGTCATTGGAGCCAATGATGCCCGTCAGGACCCGAACATTGTCACGGGTACACACTTACACAATAATCACTTCGTATCTATATTGTTTGATACTGGAGTAGACAATAGTTTTATATCTTCTGAGTTTGTGCAATTGCTTGATTGAGTCCTAGTAGGCTAGAAACTAACTACTCTGTAGAAATGGGCAATGGTAGGATTGTTCAGGCTGATGAAATTATTAGAAAGTGCTCGTTGATGTTGGAGGACCATACCTTCGATATAGACTTGATACCCTTTGAGTTATGTAGTTTCGATGTGATTGTGGGAATGATTGGTTGTCGAAACACGGAGCGGAGATTGTCTGTCGGGACAAAGTAGTACGAATCCCCATGCCAAATGGGGAGGTACTCAGAATTCAAGGAGAAGGACCGGGAAGAAACCTAAAGCTTATCTCCTGCATGAAAGCGCGCCGAAGTTTATGAAAATAGTGCTACGCCTTTCTGGCTCATGTAGTATAAAAGAAGGAAGAAGAGATGAAATTGGCAGACATTCCAGTAGTCCGGACTACCCAGTTGTATTTCTTGATGACTTGCCTGGTTTGCCTCCTCCATGACAGGTGGAATTTCATATAGAGTTGGTTCCTGGAGCTACACCGGTAGCGAAGACACCATACCGGTTAGCACCGTCTGAAATGCAAGAGTTATCCAGCCAATTACAGGAACTACTAGAGAAAGGATTCATTCGGCCGAGTCACTTACCGTGGGGAGCACCAGTCTTATTTGTCAAAAAGAAAGATGGGTAATTCCTAGAGAAAGCTATTAAATTGTTGTCAAAATATCCTCTGGTATCTGCGGAGGACTATGGTTATATTTTTGGTATATGGAGTGAAGGATGATATTCTAAGTGTTACAAAGACGCTAGCTTCCGTAGTCATCAAGATTATTTTCAATTGCAATCGGGATATGTCTTCTTAAACTCTCAATGGAGGATCAAAAATGTACCAACCTTTCACATCCCGACAGAAGTGTGAAATGTTTGGGTGTGACTAGCTTGTTCAGAACACATTGATTAAATAAATATAAAGATATCAATACACTTTTAGACATAACTTTTAAACATAAACATTAGAATATAATAGTTTGGTTTACATTAATGTCAAAACACAAAATTTTAATATAATCCTATTACAAAACATGTTAATTTAACTGCTACATATTCAGTAACAATGGAAGTAAGCATCCACCGCCAAGCTAAGATCGTACATATTAACAATTAAATTCACACAACTTCCCCATAACTTCACCCCAGTTATTGTACACATCAAATGAGAACATTTATTGTTAAACATGTTGAATACCTGATAAAAACATACTCAAAATAATCAACATAAAGTTGGTGAGATCATAGGTTTAACTTCAGAACAAAATACATATATTGATGCATCATAGATAAGTTTACAACTAAACCTACTTATAAGTCGGGTGATTCATAACTATCATAATATAAATCATAAAATAAGATAATATAACATCACAACACTCATCCTGTTGGTGTAGGAAATATTTTCCTAGGTAGCGCTACCTATATTATCAGACAGTTTCTCATCCAAATTAATGGTTGCAACATAATGACAGTAAATTGTGAAGTCAGCTGGATCGGTAAACATCCGAGCGTGTTCTTGACGGAAGGATAAACAATAGCAAACACCAAGAGACAATCAATAACACGAACTATAAAAAACTGGTTTCATTGAAAAAACCTAACGATTACAAGCTCGTTATAACATAAGAATCAAGACTCTTGGCAAGGGGAGATCGAGCATGATCTCCCCTCTCATCCGTCAGCCTTAGGCTCCGGGCAGACTCCCTCTCAAAATCCTTGGTCTCTCTACACATTGAAACTGGTATATATAGGCCTCAGCCCATATTAGATGCGACTGGGCCCATTCGTTCGATTGGACCATGCGTATGGTTCAATTGTACGACTAGACCATGCATATGGTTCAATCGTACAACTGGAACATACTTATGGTTCAGTCTTACGAATGTCCCAATCGCATCTCTCAGTCGCACGGCTGGTCCATTAGCATGGTTCAGTCGTACGACTAAGCCTCATTCGCATATGCTCCTGTGAATGACCCAGTTTCATGTGTTTACAACATATCAGGTGTATTACATTAAACCTAGAATATTCGACAAGCGACGGACACACTATATATGACTATATATGCTCCAACAAATTCCCCCTTGGACGTTGCTTGCGAATAGTAGATAACACCTCTTACAATCTTCAGTCAATCTTTGCTCTGGTTTCCAATAGAATCAAATGAAAAACCATATTTGCCAATGTTGCCGATCCGTCAGGTTGCTACAATATCCCTGAAAATGAATTTAGGCACAACAACTTTCGTTTACTTTGCAGAACACCATCACAGCAGCAAGATTCCCCATATGACTGATTTTTCCAGATAATGACATGAACAGTTTTCCATTGCTTCAATCTTCACACAAGCTAACCTGATTAACATTAACACCTGCAGAATTCCCCCTCACATTCAGCATATCCCAATATATAAACGTTGTGCTCTCCTGGCGTCTTCATACGGTGTATTGGGCAAAAAGTTGAAGGTTCCAATCCACAGCTGACAATATCAAACAAATCAGCATGCACGTAAATTCATCATCAGAAACCTACTCACATCATCAATTTCTGATTGCGTCTTCAATTCCTCTATACATGGATTCCCCCTAAGAATAAGAATCCTCTCTGTACGGATAAATATGACTTGATTGGCCCATAAATAGTCAGACGCTCCTGACTACCCCACAAAATCAACACCGACTACTGACATCTTCTCTTCTCTCTTTCGTGTTCTAACTACATTCACCTATTCTGGAAGTCTGATGAATAATGGGGTATACATCGAACTTATTTGACAAAAGAACCTCAGGGTGAATATGCTTTGCTCATCCTCAAATCTATGCAAGAAGCAGTTCCAGACTCTTTTTTTGGGTCTGGAACAAATGCGGATGAGTCAATGCGGATGGCTCATTCGTGCGATTGAACATACGATTGGTACAGTCGGACGACTGAACATACGACTGGTCCAGTCGTACGAATGGTCCATAAGCATGGTCTAGTCGTATGAAAGGTCCATTCGCATGGCCAGTCATACGAATGGTCCATTCGCATGGCCCAGTCGCATGAACGGGTCGGCACGCAGATTTTCAGATTTGCAGCCGCCAGGGCTGCCCAAAACCCTAATTTGATGAATTTTACATGAACCGAAACAAAATAGATATCATCAGATTCAAAAGGGTGATCCAAATGTGGTTTCAAGTTCGATTTTAACATAGAAACAACACATGTAACAAGATCTGAGCAAAACACGAAGAACACGAAGTGGATTTAACGTCAAGATCTGAAATTTGATCCAGAAATCAAGAGCTCGGGTTGCTAGAATGATTGTTAGATCATTCCAGCAGTAACCGGCTCTGATACCACTTGTTAGGATCGTGTACGGGATGATGTACTAACTGATTAACGTGTAAATCGAATCAAATAGTGCGGAATCCTCTTGATTGGCGATCCAATTAGTGAGAACGCACGTAGAAACAATTATGTAATTGAATCTAACGTTAAGAATCGATTAGGAATCGATCTACTGCGATCTATGAACTTGGAGTATGATCTTAGAGGTCTCTAGACGGCTAGGGTACGTCTGGAGTCGAAGTGTGTTTAATGTTTACATTTTTTCACGAATTAGGTGGTATTTAGAGGTTTAGGTTTCTCATTCGGGCGACTGACCCATTAGCATGGTTCAGTCATGCGATTGAGCCATGCGGTTGATCCATTCGCACGACTGAGTGTTCAGTCGTGCGACTTAGTCATTCGCATGTAGTTGTTAAGGCGCATGGACCATTTAGGTGCATGGACACTTAGTCGCATGGCCCTTCGGGCGCATGACCACTGTTGGGGCGCATGGTCCATTCGGACGCATGACAACTTCATCTTACTAAGTTTGAACGTATTCAATATTATTACATTATTTATACTAGTTCAAACAACCACAAACCTATATAATCAATTCAATATGCGTTAACCAACTCATTAACGAAATATTAAACATTATAATCACAACCAAACATTTACATTTCATTAAGTACCCAAGTATTACATAAGTGTAAGACATTAAAGACATATTACATTAAGTTTAAAAACTAGGGACACATGTACCAACAAACTCCCCCTTGGACCTAGTTCCATCTAATGTCTTACCATCTTCATAACCTCTTCATACTTCTTGTACTTCTCTTCTCTTGTGATGCCTGCGTGTATCTCAAAAGCAAAGCAGAGTCTTATCACGTTCTGAAATTGTAGGCTTGTACAATATCTTGAGAGTCATAGAACAATGGCCACTTGTACAATGTATATACATCATCTGCAGACAAGTTTGTAAGACACATAGGGTCAAACACCCTGATGGTTTCCATAACACCATTCTTGTTCAAGACTATGACTGCTCCTCCTGTCCTCCAATCATAGTACCACCATTTGAAGTGTGGAGTGAAGTCCTGAGGCATCCCCCATAGAGGGATCTTTGACATTGTTCGTGGTGGACTTCACTTCAGCACTATCTTTGGTTTTCCAGTAATGGGATCAACCTCAGACCGTCTGAGATACCTCGTTGGATGTTAAGGTTTAAAGTTGACCCATATGGTGTGGTACTCTCTTTTAAAAGCTGCTTCAAACCATCCAGACATCTTGCGTGGATCAGCATATAGCAATTTTAGCTTCGCTAACTGGTTCAGCTCAAATCCAGGAAGAGTCTTCAGGTCATGAGGAAACCTGAAGTATTCGATCCCTTTCTCACGTTTAACAGCGTAAACGTTGAGATCTTCGAAATGCCCACGCGATGATTTTGCCCAACACCTTATGATGTTTCTTCACTTTGTACAGCTTGGTGTAGACAGTCGACTTTGAAGCACTGCGTTGGGCTCTTATCTCTTCAAAACACGCAGCCCACTCAGCCTTTCTGATATTAACTTCAGCATCCGAGGCTTGGGCCTCATCTTCAGTCTTGTCAGACTCTTCTTCCATTCTATCCAGAGTTTCAAAAGTTTCACTAAGAAGTTGTCGTCCAGATTGGGAACGACATTACCTTCAATGTCAGTGTACTCTGGATAGTGTTGGTCTATGAAATCTTCTATCTTGATCTCATCAACATCATTGAGCTCATCGTCAATTTCACTTGGACTGTTGGAGCATCCTTGACAATCTCATCAGGATTTAGCTTGAACATTTCAGCAATTTGCTCGTCAGTGAGATTGTGAATGATCTCTCCTTCTTCAGGAGTGTACATCACCGTTCTCCTGACTATTCCCTACAGATCAAGAATCATCGTGAGCTGAGTTTCGATCTGTTGGAGGGGAGCAACATCATGTTCATCCCTCTGAAAGTTTGGATTCTTGTCATGGATCATATGCTCCTCTACTGACGGGGTGGATGTGGAGGGACCTTGGTCTTGAGACCTTTTGCTCCTCCTTTCATCTGCAGATGTGGCACACCGCATCATATGCATCCTCATCATCATCGTCAACATCATCACCAGCATCTGTATCATCCTCAATGTCATCACCATCATCATCATCATCATCATCATCACTGTCATCATAACCATCATCTCCATCTCCTTCCTTAATCTTTAAGGGCTCTTCTTTGATCCTTTGAGCCATAGCATGATGGTCTTGTTGGTGGTCTCCAACTCCTCTATCCTTTTAGCTACTTGAGCATGCTGCTCCCGGAGTTAGGACATCTCTACACGCTGTGCATCCATCAGCTGGGCTTGCTGCTCTATCTGCTGTGCATGCTGAGATATCTGCATAGATTGTGTAGCAGTAATGTCTACTAGCTGTTGAATCTGAGCAGTCATCTTGTCATCGGCAGCAACAACTTCAGCACCATACGATTAAGTGCCGAGAGCTGTTCCTCTACCCCACTAGGAGGTAGAGTGGATCCAGATGGGTAGGAAGGGAATGACGATGGTCCGACATGGTGGCTGGTGGTAGTGGTGGTGGCAGTGGTGAAGATTGGGGGTAATATAAATGAAGGTGGTGGTTGAGTGGGTGTGGTAGATGGGATAGCAGTAGTGGTGGTAGTAGGTGGATGAGTGGATGTAGGTAGAGTGGTGGTAGTAGTGGTAGTAGTGGTGGTTATGAAGATCGTCCTCCTCTTCTTCTTCCTCAATCCGTGGGGCTGAGCCATCCTTTTCTTCCTCGATCCCTTCAAGGTGGATGCTCCCCCTGGAACCCTGCTTGGCTAATCGGAAGCATAAGTAGGATCAATGTCAGCCTCTTCTGATCCGCCAAGGCGTTCACCAACCACCCGGAGCCCTCGCTCGGTGGCAACAACCTTGCTACCCACCGTTGGAGTCAGAGGCTCCTCGTCCGACTCCTCCTTCTCATAGGTTGGAAGTCCTGATGGAACGCTGCAGCCTCTGTCTCCCCTTGGGTGGGTGCCGGAGATGCTATATCAGCTGTGGGGGCCCTCGGTTGAGTGGGCCCAGCATCTCCACCATCACCACTGTCGTCGTCGTCAGAGTCATCGTCCGCGAGCACCAGTTGCTCAATATTAGAATCACTGTCCGCGTGGCGCCATTTACGCCTCGCCGGCGCCACGTAATCCTCCCGGGTTAGATGCCCGAACAATATCCTCACCGGGGGCTTAACCTGCTTCCCCCTATAAACCTTCATACGACCTAGTGTGGTTTCGTCCATCACCTCAAGAACTACAGCGTCCTCCTTTTCCTTAGGCAGAGATGGTAGTTTCTGATCATAATCATCTGGATGAATCGAGGGTACATGCAGAACCCTCCTTCCCTTTCCCCTCAATGTTCTCCACCAGATAGGCGAAGATCATCTTAGAGAAGCTGAACGGGTGGTTCAGCAGCCGCATAAGCGTTCTGAATCTGATCTAAGAGCTCGTCGAACCCTCCCTTCTGAGACGTTATACACTTTAGCAGCACATGGGCGAGGTACTTGAACTAGGGGCATAGGTTGCTCTTGTTGAGCACCCCTGCGTTGATGTCCCAGAGTACTTGGCTCGCATAAAACATCCTCGAACAGTAAGGGGGTGTAATCGGGTGGGACAGTCAGCATCATCCCCAAAATCGAGAACTGTCTGAAGATCATCCTCAGTGATCTCAATAGCCTATCCAAATATCGAGCTCCTGATGCGATGGGGCTCTGAGGATCTGTCCACCACAACGCTTTCCCAGAAAGCCTGCTGGACTGAGCGATAGGGAGTGCAAGGAGTCGAGATGGCACGGAAGATCCTCGATCTCCATAGAAAAGTAATAATGCCAAAGAAGTCTAAATCATTCCTTGAGGACAGATCTAGATGAGCACAAATGTTGTGCTTAATGCTCATTGGCCAACGACTCGTCATCTATGACACAATACGAATAAACATTAGTGTAAGTCAATGTGGAACAAGTTGTATCATTTAACTAAAATCTTTTGTTCTGTCGTGCGAATGAACCGTGCGACTGAGAGAGGCGATTAGGACATTCGTAAGACTGAACCTTAAGTATGGTCCAGGCGTACGATTGAACCATATGCATGGTCCAGTCGTACGATTGAACCATACACATGGTCCAATCGCACGAATGGGCCAGTCGCATCTAATATGGGACGAGGCCTATATATAACAGTTTCAATGTGTAGAGAGATTAAGGATTTGAGAGGGAGTCTGCCGGAGCCTAAGGCTGCCGGATGAGAGGGGAGATCATGCTTGATCTCCCCTTGCCAAGAGTCTTGATTCTTATGTTATAACGAGCTTGTAATCGTTAGGTTTTATCAATGAAACCAATTTTTTATAGTTCATGTTATTAATTGTCTCTTGGTGTTTGCCGTTTTTTATCCTTCCGTCAAGAACACGCTCGGATGTTTACCGATCCAGCCGACTTCACAATTGGTATCAAAGCTTTAGCTCTTGATTGCGTGTGATTCAATCGTCTTTGATACAAAAATTGTGTCTTTTTACTAAAAACGCAATATTTTTGTGTCAAACGGTGTCTTAGACGTCTCCTGGTCATAAAGTTCAATTTTTCCGGCATATGGCAATTAGGGTTAGTAAAAATTTGAGTTTTTGCGGCCAAACCACATTAAACCTAAAATTTCGCAAATTTTCAAGCAGCCTCAGTCGCACGATTGACTCAATCGCACGACTGAACTCATTCGCATTCCCCATACGCACGATTGGACTCATTCGTACTCCCATTCGTACGACTGAGAACTCTATTCGAACTGCTCAACCGCATTAGTTCATTCGGCCAACTGACTCATCTGCATTAGTTCAGTCGCACAATAGTTCAATCGCCCGAATAGTGCAATCGCCTTCCTTCATTCACACACATAAAACAGTTAGTTTTAAAATTAAAGTTAAGTGAAATGGAGGACCAGTTTTCAGCATACACAGCAGGTAGAGACACACATATACAGAACCTACTGCTATTGGAGAATGAAGTGGGAAATCATAATAAACCCCCAAAGCTTATCACGTTAGACGAGTACCCACAATGGAAGCAACGTTTTGAAATCTACTTAAATGGAGTAGATACAAATCTGTGGGAGGCTATAGAGTCGGGGTACAGCATGCCAGTAGGAGCTGATGGTGTCAAACTTACTTTAAGTGGCATGACTGATGCACAAAAGGCAAAACACAATGCTGAGAAGAAAGTCTACGCTTTGCTTACCCAGTCTATTCCGAAGGATATCTTCCATCAATACTCGGAGTATACGCAAGCAAAGAAATTATGGGATGCATTAGAAAAAAGGTATGACGGGAATGCCTCACTCAAGGCTATTAAGGCCAAAGCTTTGAAGAAAGAGTTTGACAACTTCTCTTCAATGGAAAAGAAAGCTTGGATGACGTGATCGACAGATTCTAGCACTTGATGAGTAAGATGCACCCTCAAGGAGTAACAACGTCGATGGAAGATAAAGTATCCAACTTTGCTAATGGACTACCAGAGAAAGGGCTTCTTTCGTTTCTAATCTCAGACAGAATGGGATGCTCTCGAAGTTAAATATAAATGACTTCATTCTGAAACTAAGAGAGGAGGAACTAAGGATGAAGTATAGAGCCCAAAAGGCGAACTATGATCAGAATCCGGCGCTTTACAATGCGACTCCTCAGGTCAAGACATCTGGAGCACCACTGCAAACTGCCTTCATGTCAAGATCATTTGGTCCAGCACAAGCATCTACTTCATGTTCCGAAACGTCAGGATCGTCTAGTACCCAATATATTTACCTGAAGCAAATGCAGCAAAATTAAAGACCGATAACTTTGGTAACGTGACTGTTGAGGTGGCCATAGAACACATGGACCTTTTAGCTGCTGTAGTCCACTCTTATGATAGACTAATTTCTAGAAAGACAGGGAACTGTCACCTGGCTGATGAAGAGTACGAGTAGGTGGACGAGACTGAGTTGGAACGGATGGACATTATGTGGGCCTTAGCAAGTGCTGTCCGACGAGTTAAGAAGTTTTTCAAAAAGACCGGACAGAACTTGGTGGCAACTAAGGACACAACCTTTGGCGTCGATAAATCAAAGGTGATCTGTTTCAACTGTGGTGAGAAAGGGCACTTCAAAAGGGAGTGCGTGAAGCCAAAGAAGACTGGCAATGGGAATCCTTTCTCCACCTTCAATCATTAGGAGAAACCCACTAGTAGTCCTACTTCATCAAGCAAGGATCCTAAATCCTTGACTGCTAACGAGGATGAAGGACAGGACTGGAGCTTTTGGTTTGTCTCACCGGGAGAATCCAACGTCGTTAGTGTGGACGATATAGATGACGATTCCGCCAGTAAAGGAGACATAGCAGTAGAGATCGCGATGTCCAACTCTGAAGAAACTGCACCAGTGGTCACTTACCTACCTGAAGACGTGACAACTAATACAAAGTCAGAATCACCAGCTCCAGAAACTTCAGATTCTCCTTTGATGGTTAATTCTTCAAAAATCGCTCAGGTAAGTACTACTGAACAACTCTTTTCTAATCATGCTTGTTCTGACTGTAATAAATTTAGGGAAAGCATTGATTATAAATTTGCTAGGTTATTAGATCATAATGATAACTTGGTAAAGGACCTAGAACTATGCACTGAGGCAAACAGAGTTTTAAAACAAAATGAGCATAGTTTAAAGAAAAATAGACTTTTGAACAATCAGCTTAGGGAAACAGAAGTTGTAGCCTTTAACCAAGCTAACGACATTAGGTACTATCTTACTCCCTAGAGGACACTAAGAAGCAAAAAGCCTTTTTAGAAGTAGAAGTTAATTCGTTAAAGCAAAAACTGCACAGTGGATAAGTTCATCTCATATTGTCCAACACTTAGTGAGAGAGAGAAATAATAGGGAGGATTGGGATACAAAGTGGTTCCACCTCTACCTGAGACCTTGATGAACACAAAATGTAAACCAATTAATAATAACCCCATCAAGGATCATGTGGTGTCCACTCCTCTTGTTAGTGACCCAGATTCAATAAGTACATCAATTGAATCTGGCACCAAACAAAAGGAGGCCATTTCAAAGGCAAAAGGAAATATGCCTTGTGTTAACCTAGAAAAAGAGTTTGAAAAGGTTAATTGAAAGTCATGTTCAAGCAAAGTCAAATCTGAACCTAAAAGGACTATTAAATCTAATCAATCACGTGAATCATGTCAAAGTCCAGGAAAACAAAATATAAAGGATGTAAAACCAGGTAAAGCAATTAAATTTGTAAAACTAGACTATACATCTAACCAGGAAGTGTCTAAGTCAAAACAGGATATGGTCACCAATGTGTCATCTACATCTCCACAAAAACAAATAAATCGTAAAGTTGAAAGCAGATCCTGCTACAATTGTGGAGAGTACGGACACATTGCGTCTCATTGTCCTTATTATCAGACACCGAGGAAGAAAGTTGAACTTTCTAAACCAAAATCCAGCTCTTTGAAGAGGAACTCAGTGACGCTTCCTAAAATAGATAGAGAACACAAAGTTCAACCCATCAGCCAGTCGTCTGTTTATCACAACAGGACTTATACAAATCTGGCTTATGGAAGGAAAAATCCTCCTCAGTATCTGAAAATAAAAACAAACAGACATCTGAGCTTCCCTCACCTTCAAATGGTCAATGGGTTGAGTTTATGATGTGTGATGCCTTGGGGAGACCCAAGCAAGTAAAGGCTGGGTTCCTAACCTGAATTAACATTTTCATTGAATGTGTAGGGTGTTCGCTATAGTGCTGAAACTAACACGTGGATTGTAGATATCGGAGCATCCAGGCACATGACGGGGAACAAGGCTCTCTTATGAAACGTCAAACAAATCAAAGGAGGGCATGTTTCATTCGCTGGAAACAAAGGTGGGTACATCACAGCTCAAAGGGAAGTGGGAAATCAGAAAGTGAAGTTTGATAAGGTAAACTATGTCCAACAACTTCAGAATAACTTGCTTTCTATTTCTCAAATTTGTGATAAAGACTTTAAGATAGTGTTTGACAATAAGAACTGCTATGTCCTGAAGAAGGACTACGTAATCCCAGAGGATCAAGTATTAATGTCTGCCTCAAGATATAAGGACCTTTATGTCATGGATCTATCGAAGGCATCCACAATTGATCATGAAGTTCAGTGCTTCTTGTCAAAAGCTACTGAGAAGGAATCCATCTTCTGGCATAGGAGATGGGACATATTAATCCATGGAAGATGAATCACTTGATCCAGAATGATCTAGTGAGAGGAGTTAACGTCAAAAACTTCCAACTTCCGAATTTCTGTGTTGCATGCAAGAAGGGCAAACAGACGAAGAAGGGTCATAAGGAAAAGAAAGTTCACTCTACAGAACTTCCTCTTGAACTTCTTCACATGGATCTGTTTGGTCCAGTCAGTACAAAAAGCATTGCAGGCGACTTGTATTGCTATGTAGTTACTGATGACTACTTAAGATTCACTTGGGTGATGTTTCTAAAATGCAAATCAGAAACATTTGAGTCATTCAAAGAGTTAGTAACTACTCTGGAGTCCATATACAAGTTGAAGGTACGTCAATTGCGCTCAGACAATGGAACCAAGTTCAAGAATCATTGGATGGAGGCTTACTGCAAGGAAAAGGGAATTGTGCATCAGTTCACTTCTGCCTACACTCCTTAGATGAACGGCGTTGCTGAAAGGAAGAATCACAGCTTGATAGAGACGGCACAGACAATGCTAGCAGACTCAAAACTGCCTATCCAATTCTGGAATGAAGCAGTTGCAAATGCATGTTATACACTAAATAGAGTTCTGGTAGTAAAACACCATGGAAAGACGTGCTACGAGTTACTACAACGATGTAAACCTAACTTTGAGTATCTCGAGCCGTTTGGTGCTCCGTGCACCTTGCTGAAGAAGACTCAGGAGGGAAAATTCAGCGAGAAGGCTAATGAAGGGATCTTTCTAGGATACAACATACCGAACAAGAGAGTTTACAACAACTCAACGGGTCAAGTAAAAGTGTGGTGTAATGGTGATGTTTAGAGATACACCACACTACCTGCTGGAAAAGGGCCTGCTTACTTCTTCGACTATGATGGATTCTTCAAGTCCTTCAACATACCTCTCTCCACTTCTATAGACGAGTTGGCAACCAAGATGATGTATCATGTCTTGAACACACCGTCTCAAGATTCAACACCATCTGGTTCATAGGGTCAGTCATCTAACAATTCAGGGGGAGCACTTGATGATAGTAAATCCCTTGCTGATGAATAAGCTGTGGAAACTGATCAGAACAACCAGGAGGAACAGGTTCCTATTCCTGCAAGTCCACAAGCATCTGACGTTGATGCTTCTGAATCTTCGGAACCTCAAACTCCTACTACCTGAGATACTGAACCAAATGTTCATAATCTGGATTCTGAGGTAGTTGTTCCAACAACCCCTGGATCACGCCTAAATGTCTATCATCCTTTGGATAATGTCATTGGGGATGTGAGGTCAGGAGTTCAGAAAAGAAATCAGCTGTACTCAGCTGATTATGCTCGGTAATGGAAAAGGGCTACTTTCACGATAGTGCATATCTTTGCTTTGTGTCTCAGTTTAAGCCAAAGTATGTTAGTGAAGCCCTGAATGATAAGGCATGGGTGAGTGCCATGCAAGAAGAACTTCTTCAGTTCAAGAAGTTAGGTGTATGGACTCTGGTGGATAGACCTAAAGAAGCTAAGATAATTGGCACTAAATGGGTCTTGAAATGCAAGAAAGATGATCAAGGTGTGATCATTTGAAATAAGGCTCGACTTGTTGTCCAAGGATTTCGACAAGTTGAGGGCATTGAATACAATGAATTATTTGCACCCGTGGAAAGAATGGAAGCAATCCGCATCTTCCTTGCCTATGCATCTTATATGAAGATTAAAGTTTATCAACTTGATGTGAAGAGCGCTTTCCTTCATGGTGAAATTAGAGAGACAGTGTATGTCTGTCAACCCGAGGGATTTGAGGATCCATATCATCGGGACAAAGTTTATAAACTCGACAAGGCTCTATATAGGCTTCATCAAGCTCCTAGAGCCTGGTATGAGAAACTCTCGACTCACCTTGTGAAACATGGTTTTCGCAGAGGTGTCATTGACTGCACATTGTTCATAAAAGAGAAAGATGGGGATTTACTGCTGGTACAAATCTATGTCGATGACATAATCTTCGGTTCAAAGAACGAAGAATTATGCAAAGAGTTTGAAGCAGTAATGAAGGCGGAGTTTGAGACGAGTGCAATGGGAGAGATGAAATTCTTTCTCGGGTTACAGGTAAATCAGACACCAAATGGAATTTTCTTACATCAGACCAAGTATGTAGGAGATATCCTCAGTCGGTTTGACATGGAGAATGCCTCTGTAGCTGGGACTCCACTTGCTACAAACCATGATGTAGCACCCGACGAATCTGGTGATCTGGTTGATGCCACTATGTACTGGGGATGATTGGATCTCTTATGTACCTCACTGCCTCAAGACCTGATATCATGTATGCTACATGTTTATGTTCACGATATCAGGCAAATCCAAAGGTTAACCATCTCATTGGGGTCAAAAGGATATTTCGTTATCTGAAGGGTACACCAACACTTGGGTTGTGGTATCCTCATGATGATGACTTTGAGCTTACGGCGTATAGCGACTCAGATTACGGTGGCTGCAAGATGAATTACAAGTCTACCTTAGCAGGGTGTCAGTTCTTGGGAGAAGATTAGTAACCTGGCAGTGTAAGAAGTAGACATCGGTTGCATTGTCAACCTGTGAAGCCAAATACGTTGCTGCTGCAAGTTGTTGTTCACAAATCATATGGATTCAACAGCAAATGCGGGATTACAGTGTGAAATTCTCTTCTACTCCTATCTTTGTTGATAACTCTACTGCAATTGCAATCACTAAAACCCGGTCCAACATCCAAAGACCAAACACATCAGAATTAAATATCACTTTATACGTGTTTGTTTTGAAAAGAACCTAATCGATATGGTAAAAATAAACACTGATTTTTAATGCGCTGACCTCTACTTCCGAAGTCAAAGTACTTACTTCTGAAGATCAAGTCTAAGAGGAAGAGATCAGAAGACAACTTCCAAAGTATGAAGAAAAGAAGAAGTCCTCAAGCCTCGGAAGAAGTAGCCTCTTCCAAAGTATAAGTGGCTTCGGAAGCACTTGTTCTTTCGAAGCCATTTAACCTTCGGAAGACACTGCTATGAACCAGTGGACATAAGTATGGTCTTTGACACTCCGCTGTAGACGTCTGATACTGCATGGCGTTTTCTCGAAGGGCCATGTAGTTGACCATACTTTATTCCACTGTTCACCTTTTTATGTTAGTACAAGTTACCAACTTTAGTTGGTGACAAAAGGTAAGTCAGGGACATGTCCTAACTTTATCTAAGTTACCAACTTTTGTAGTATTTGCTTTAGTTAGAGGATTCCAGCTGGTATCAAAGTAAATCTGGGTGTAGGTAGTATTATATATAGTTTCTCATTGTAACTCATAATCATGCTTGTAAGAGTCTTGTAATATTTTTAGTTAAGAAGCAATATATGCAAGTACCTTGAAAATTACTTCTGGTTTATTACTACTTATTATATTGTTATCAACTCTTAGAGACTTTGCTTTCATCTGAGTGTAGTTCAAGCGAGGTTGAGCGAAAAACCAAGTGTTTAGTGACAAAACCAATCCTGTACCTAGCCGTCCAGAGCATCCTAAATAGCCAATCCAACTTCATAGTTCGATCTTTATTGATTCCTACTCATTCTTAACGTTTAGTTCATTGTTATATTGATTGAGTTATCATTCTCACTTATTGGATCGCCAATTAAATAGGATTCCGCACTATTTGTTCTGGTTTCACGCAGAATCCTTAGTACTTCATACGTACACGGTCCTAACAAGTGGTATCAGAGCTTTGGCTCGTGATTTTTCATTGGATTTGATTAGTTTTGGTGTTAAAAAACTATGTTTTAAATCAAAAGAGTCACCACTTTGCTTCAAAAGGCGTTTTCGATGTTTGCACACATTAAAGTCTTAGTTTTTCATTATACGAAAGATTAGGGTTCCTGGGAAACTCGTATTTTGTGTCAAAGTGTCAAAATATTAGATTTTACAAACACAGCAGCCTTCAATCACACGATTGGTTCTTTCGTACAATTGAATTCAATCGTATACTCCATCCCCACGACTGAACACAGTCGTATCCCTCATTCGCACGACTGAACAACTCTAGTCATTTGATTCCAATCGTCTTGTTCATATGCATGACTGAATCCAATCGCACGATTAAATTCATTCGCATCCTTCATTCGCACGAGTGATCCATACTCATAGCCCATTCGCACGAGTGAAACTGTTCTGTTCTAAAAGTACCAAGTTTAAAGCAATGGAAGACCAAGTTGCTGCATTTATTGCCGGAAAGGACTCCCGCATCCAGAACCTTCTACTTCTGGAGAATGAGATTGGAAATCATAATAAACCAAACGGTAGATGAATATCCACTATGGAAACAACGGTTTGAAATCAATTTAAATAGAGTTGACCAAAATCTTTGGACATCCATTGAGACTGGTTATAAGGTACCCATCAGTGCTAATGGAGTCAAGTTGACTTTGGGAGGAATGAGTGAAGCTCAGAAGATTCTGCTCAATGCTGAAAAGAAAGTATATGACTTGTTGACTCAGTCAATACCTAAGGACATTTTGTCACACCCTCAAAATCCACGTGCGGAGTTTTACCGCAAGGCGTGTGAACAAACCAGGATCACAGTCAATAGTTACTCAGAACGACTCGATATGCCATAATTAAAATAAAATCAATCAAAATATAAACTTTAAACTATGCGGAAGCGTTTTGTAAAACAACCCAAAGAAATAAAAAGGTATACTATGGCAAAACATGCGCCAACCCAAAAGAGTAAACATTAACCATTAAAACAATAAAATGTCTTGAAGACCGAGTCTTAGAACGCAAGTGAAACCATGTAGTGCTCCTAATGGCAAGCAAGCTAATGACCTAAGAATAGCATACTAAAATGTCAACACAATGGTTTGTAAGTTCAAGAGTGATATTCAAATATAAGCAGTTTAATAACAGAGATATAAAAGTAGTGCATTGTAACAGATAGCTAGTCCATTAACAATAAATATTAACTCATAGTGATTTTGCAATTGAAGCTGACTGTGTTACGTTGTTGCCTCCTGTCACGACTTAACAGGTCGTGACAATATTCAATAGGAAAACTTGCACCCGGTTGACCTCGAGTCACACAGGTGGGGCTCGTCAGACCCAGTAGTACTACCCAAATTTCCCCGCTATTCAATATTAACAATTCGAAAGTGTGAGGACTTTTCCATGATATCAACACTATATTAATATTATACACAACTTGAATATATAAAGTGTTTGTAGTTTACCAGTATGCTATCTCCCCCAAAAGAGATTAAATAAAGAGTGGGGCATGAACTCACCTGATATGCGTGATAGACACTTAGAGTTTTACTTGACAGACAGAATGGACAGACAACCTTCAGAGGTTACCTATATCATATAAGTACATTAGTACGTGTAAACAGAAAACATGTGAAACACTAAGTACACTACAACCAAGGACTCAAGGTTTCAGAAAATAGACACGTTTGACCCAGTTGACCCGTTGGTGACTTTATGTGTTGTAAACCATTCAAGCAATCATACACATATATCATACATGGTTAACATTCAAATGGATCATATGTAGGCTATATTATCCAGGTGTATCACTTAGATCATCATACAACCAAGTATCACACAAGTCATGCGAGTCTAGAACATTAACATGTCCACTAGTTATAACACAACTAACATGCCACACAAAGATCAAATCACGCACCACATACCATGTGAAGCCACTCACGACTTCACATCCTAAACCCTGCCAATCCTACTAATTAGGGGTCTCAGATTCGCACACGTGTATGATGATCACATTCACATTCTTAACCATGTTCATTGCATTCAACATACACCACAACAATCAGTTTCCAGTCCCAAACATGATGTCTTAGCTACTAACCAACATCAACATCATATATGCTCATCAAAGTCCAAACATCACCCATGATTATCCAAGCATCCCATACAACTAATTTAACATGTTCTATCATATTAGAATTCATCCATGAACTTACTAACATGCTCCTAACATCCCAAACATGTTCAAACTATCATCCTTCAAACGTTGTGCAAATAAAGTTTCCCTTTTGGGAAAGTACATTCCTACATCTATCAAACACTCAATGTATTCATGAATTCATTACAATTACACCATCTCAAGCTCATAACAACATCTAGACATGATTAACAATACCTAGTCATCATAATCTATTAATCATCATGAACAAAAGTTTCTACTTTTGGCAAGATATGAACAACAACATTCATTCTAAGATTTCTAGCATTCATATGAACAATCTAGCATCTAATTATCATCATGAACACATCAACAACATCAATCTATCATTAGATCATCATGTCATGGAAATAAAGTTACTATTATTAGTAACCTATGAACACCAACTTCAATTCATCAATTTCTTGCAAGATCAATGTATCCTAACATTCATACAACCTACTAATCATCATACATTCATCAAACAATCATCAATCATCCATAATCTCACCAATTTCGAATTAGGGTTTGCCTAAAATCAAAGTTCATGATCAATCCATTAAAAACATACAATTCATGCATAATCAACGTTAAATAACATGTATTCAATCCAACGAACATATTAACATCATCAAACAACATCAAATTCGACCCCATGATCACCCATAACGAATTAGGGTTTGGCCACCATGAAAAACCCACAAAAACTTGTAAAAATCTAACCTTTAAACGTGTAATGGCTTGTATTTGATGATTCCAACGTGTTGTATGCCTTGTAATCGAACAAAACTGAGGCTTTGAGGCTTGTTCTTGGTCGAATTCAAAGTGGGGAGGGGTTGGGAATGCAGGTTGCGGCCGAAATGGGGTGGAGGGCTAGGGTTTGGGTGTTTTGTTTAATTTAGTTTCCATATTTACCCTTTAAACCCTTGTGTTTTGGTATTTTATAAAACCTAGACTTTAAACTCTTTGTAATATGTTTTTAACTTAATAAAATAAAGATATAAACTAATGATAGTCATCATATACTTTATCTTTATAAAAACACAAGACATACAAATAAATAGGCACGTTTCCACGTTACGCAATTAATTTCCTAATTAACATTTAAAACATGCAAACACATAAACATAATATCATAATCACATAATCAATTAGATTATCAATAATGTAACATTATTAATTATTATTAGGTCACCAACGTTAAACGACAACTAGTGTGTGTTTACGACACGTGTATGCAAGACTTAACGGAACTAACGGAGTTTGATAACGGAAATTTACCGGATGTCACACATTTTCCATCAGTTCTCTGAGAAAAAGCAGGTTAAAAAGTTATGGGAGGCATTGGAGAAGAGATATGATGGAAACAAAACTCTTAAAGCACTGAAGGCTAAAGCTCTCAAAAAGGAATTTGATAATTTCTCTTCGATAGGGAATGAGAGCTTGGATGATATTATTGACAGATTCTATCATCTGATGAGTGAGTTGCACATCATGGTGTGACAACTTCTATGGAAGATAAAGTTTCAAGCTTTGCTGATGGTTTGCCTGATAAATGGGATTCATTTGTGTCAAATATGAGACAAAACGACATTCTTGTGACGGTAGTCATAAATGATTTCATCTTGAAGTTAAGGGTGGAAGAACTACGAATGAAATACAAGTCGAAGAAAGGATCCTATGTTTATAAACCTTCACTTTACAACTCAGTTCCGACTCCAGCTGTTTCTGGAGCACCGTTATAAATAGCGTTCGTGTCTAGTTCCTCTGCTCCTTTCCAAAACAGTGCTTTAGGAACCGAAATTTCAGGGTCATCTGGAACCCAATACATAGTTCCTGAGGCAAATACTACAAAGTTGAAGACTGAGAATCTCAGTAATGTCACAGTGGAAGTGGCTAAGGAGCACATGGATCTTCTAGCGGGTGTTGTATAATCTTATGATGGTTTAGTTGCCGGTAAGATTAGAAATTGTCATATTGCAGATAAGGATTACGAGCAAGTTGATGAAAATGAGCTTGAAAGAATGGACATAATGTTGGCCTTGGCTAGTGCAGTCAGAAGAGCAAAGAAGTTTGTCAAAAAGATGGGGCAAAATCTAGTTGCCACTAAAGATACGAATTTTGGTTTTGACAAAACCAAAGTCTTATGTTTCAACTGTGGTGAAAAATGGCACTTTAAACGTGAATGTGTAAAGCCCAAGAAAACTAGAAATGGAAACCCATTTCCTACATTCAACCGTCAAGACAAAGACATGATTGGAACTACTTCTTCAAATAAAGAGACAAAGGCTCTGACTGCTCAAGGTGATGAAGGCAAGACTGGTCCTTCCGATTTGTTTCTCCCGGGGAATCAAATATTGCCTTTGTTGATGCGTTGGATGATGGATCTCCTATTGAAGGTGAGATCATAGCTGAGAAAGCGATGTTAGATATCGAAGAAGCTGTGAATGTTGTAAATCACTTGGTTGAGGAAGAGCTCAGAGCAAAAAACTCAGAATCTCCAGTCAACGAAGAGTTTGATATAGCTTTGATGGCTGATTTGTCTGATTCCTCACAGGGTGTCTATTATAGCGTTATCACAAATACTTGGATTATTGATAGTAGGGCATCCAGGCACATGAGCGGGAATTCATCTCTCCTTTTTAACATCAAACAAATTAAAAGGTGACATGTATCATTTGCCGGGAATAAAGGAGGTTACATCACCGCTCAAGGCGAAGTGGAAACGAGAAAGTGAAGTTTGACAAGGTCAACTACGTTTAACAACTACAGAACAACTTGCTTTCAGTCTCCCAGATCTGTGATAAAGGATTCAAAGTTGTGTTTGACAACAAGAAGTGTTACATGTTAAAGAAGGATTATGTTATCCACAAGGATAAAGTTCTAATGTCAGCTTCAAGATATAATAATCAGTATGTCTTGGATCTATCAAAAGCCTCCACAACTAAGACCACTATCCAATGCTTCTTATCAAAAGCAACAGAGAGGGATTCAGTCTCCTGGCATAGAAGAATGGGACATATTAATCCTAGGAAGATGAATCATCTGGTACACAATGATTAGTGAATGGAGTAACTGTCAAGAATTTCCAGCTTCTGGATTTTTGTGTAGCATGTAAGAAAGGGAAACAGACTAAGAAGTCTCACAAGACAAAGAAAGTGAATTCTATTGATATTCCTCTTGAGCTTCTACACATGGATCTGTTTGGCTCTGTCATCATAAAGAGCATTGCTGGAGATCTGTACTGCTTTGTAGTAACTGATGATTACTCAAGATTTTCTTGGGTGATGTTTCTGAAATCCAAATCAGAGACTTTTGAATCATTAAAACATCTAGTAACTACTTTGGAATCACTCTACAAGGTGAAAGTAACACAGATTCGATCAGACAACGACACAGAGTTCAAGAATCAGTGGATAGAGGCATACTGTAGAGAGAAAGGAATTGTACATCAGTTTACTTCTGCCTACACTCCACAGATGAATGGGGTTGCTGAAAGGAAAAAATAGGAGCTTGATAGAGACAGCCAGGACAATTCTAGCCGACTCTAAACTGCCTATTCAATTCTGAAATGAGGTTGTGGCTAATGCATGTTACACACTCAATCGAGTCTTAGTGGTCAAACGACATAGGAAAACATGTTATGAACTGCTCCAGCGACGTAAACCAAACTTGGAGTACCTAGAACCATTTGGTGCATCGTGCATGTTGTTAGAGAAAACTCAGACTGGGAAGTTTAGTGAGAATGTAGAAGAGGGTATCTTTCTCGGATACAGCATACCAGACAAGAGAGTTTATAACAACTTAACGGGTCAGGTAGTAGTGTGGTGCAATGTTGATGTTCAACGATACACCACCCCCCTGATGGAAAAGGACTTTCCTTTTTCGTTGACTATGATGAATTTTTTAAATCCTTCAATCTACTGTCTTCTTATCCCGATGATGAGCTGTCTGCCACAATGATGTATGATGTTCTAAACACTCCACTACCAGACTCAACATCAACGGCTCCATTAGATGATACTTCTAGCCCTTCAGGGGGGAGCTTGAAGTAAGTGATTCTTCCTCTGATGATGAAGCAATTAAGACTGAACATGTGGACCAGGAGGAACAGGTTACCACCAGTGAAAGTACACAAGCATCGTATCTTGATGCCTCTGACACTTCTGAACCTCATACTCCAACAGCTACCGATACTAAACCTGGGATTCACAATCTGTATACTGAGGTAGTTGTTCCCACTACTCCCGGATCTCGAACTAATGTTTATAATCCCTTGGACAATATCATTGGGGATGTTCTATCAGGAGTACAGACACAAAATCAACTATACTCAGCTGATTATGCCTTAGTCATGGGAAAAGGATATCTTCACGATGGTGCATATCGATGTTTTGAGTCTTAATTTGAGCCAAAATATGAAAGTGAAGCCTTAAAGGATGAGGCATGGGTTAGTGCTATGCAAGAAGAACTCCTACAGTTCAAGAAGTTAGGAGTATGGACCCTTGTGGATAGAGCAAAAGGTGCTAAGGTCATTGGTACTAAATGGGTGCTAAAGTGTAAGAAAGATGACCAAGGGGTTATAATTAGAAATAAGGCTCGGCTTGTGGTTCAAGGGTTTCGACAAGTCGAAGGCATCGATTACAATGAAGTGTTTGCACCAGTGGCAAGGGTGGAAGCAATTCGTATTTTCTTAGCCTATGCATCCTACATGAAGATTAAAGTTTATCAATTGGATGTGAAAAGTTCATTTCTTCATGGTGAAATTCGTGAAACAGTATACATCAATCAACCAGAAGGATTTGAGGATCCGTATAATCGGGATAGAGTCTACAAACTAGACAAGGCTCTTTACGGGCTCTATCAAGCCCCTAGAGCCTGGTATGAGAAACTCACAACTCATCTAGTGAAACATGGTTTTCACAGAGGAGTTATTGACTACACGTTATTCATCAAAGAAAAGGATGGTGATTTACTACTGGTACAGATATATGTGGATGACATAATCTTTGGTTCCAAAAATGAAGACTTATGTAAAGAATTTGAACCTGTAATGAAAGCAGAGTTTGAGATGAGCGCCATGGGGGAGATGAAGTTCTTTCTTGGATTACAAGTGGATCAGAACCAAAAGAAATCTTCCTGTATCAGTCCAAATATGTAGGAGATATCCTCAGCCAATTCGACATGGAGAATGCTACGGCTGCCAGAACACCACTTGCCACGAACCATGACGTGGCACCCGAAGAAAATGGTGATCTGGTGGATGCCACCATGTACAGAGGAATGATCGGATCTCTAATGTACCTCACAGCCTCTCGTCCTGATATTATGTACGCCATATGTCTTTGTTCCAGATATCAGGCAAAACCAAAAGTAAATCATCTCATTGGAGGGTACTCCAACACTCGGGTTGTGGTATCCTCATGATGATGACTTTGAGCTTACAGTGTATAGTGACTCGGACTATGGTGGTTGCAAGATGAATTACAAGTCAACATCAGTGGGATGTCAGTTCTTTTTTAGACGGTTAGTCACCTAGCAGTGTAAGAAGTAGACATCAGTTGCTCTGTCAACATGTGAAGCTGAATATGTTGCTGCTGCAAGTTGTTGTTCGCAAATTATTTGGATTCAACAACAAATGCGCGACTGCAGTTTGCAATTTTCTAACACTCCTATCTTTGTTGATAGTTCTGCTACAATTGCTGTCACCAAAAATCCGGTCCAACATCTGAAAACAAAACACATCGGTATTAAATATCACTTATATGTGACTGTTTTGAAAAGCAATTAATCGATGTTGTTAAAATTAATATGGATTTTCAACGTGCCGACCTCTACACAAAAACATTTGACAAACCTCGGTTTTTATATCTTTTAGAGGTTAATGGAGTAAAAAAGAAAAGTGATGTGATTCAAGAAGAAGAAAGTTCCTAGTCAGACAAGTATTTCTTAGTTTATTATTTTATTTTCTTTTATTTTATTTTCCTGCCTATTAAAATCCAAAAACACAAAAAAATTTCAGTTTTAGAATTTTAGGGGGAGAATAGTTTAGTTTAGTATTTACTTAGTTGCAGTATTTATTTACTTAAAAAACGAGGGGGAGGGTAGAGTCGCTGAAAGAAATGAAATCAAATTTATGATTTGGTTCAAAGTTTATGGAAAATGATGGTACTGTAACACCCGGTTATTTTATTTGAGGCCGACAAAAGAAAGAAAAGAAATAAAATCCAAAGTCGAGGGACCAAACTTGCCAAAACGGGAAAACCCTTGAATGAGTGGGGGCATAAGAGGGGGAAGGCAGCCCACAGCCTCCCCCACACTAAGAATTTTCGGCCATAGAGAGAAGAGGGGGAGAAAAGAGGGTTCAAGCTTCAGTTTTCGTGGATTTAAGCGTGAAAGTTGAGGTGAAGCGGGTTGGATTGAAGCTCTACATGACGTGGTAGTTTGTGTTAGTTCTAGAACCCCTCTTTCATATGATTTCAACTGATTTGGGGCTGGAACACATAGTAAAACCCGTTTTTGAAGTGTGTGTGTTGAACCCGCGTGTATGTGTTTGTCTGTGATGCGAGTGGGGTTTGTTTTCGGACTTGTGTGTGCTTGAATGGTGTTGTGGTATGTATTCCTAAGGTTTAGGATGGTTGATTTGAGCTTAGAACAGGGTTGAGAGGGTTTGGAGACTAAAAAGTGTAAATTGGGTTGGGGATGAACTGCATTCTTCATCAGCTAGGGCTATACGACTGAATGGCATGCGACTGAGGTTCATCTGCATTCGAGTCGTGCGACTGGGGTCCATACGCTGGTGAGTTGTGCGACTGAGGTTCATTCGCATGGGGGTCGTTCGACTGAGGTCCATACGCCTAGGTACTCATCCGCATTGGGTTCATTCGTCCATAGTGACCATCCGCATAGGTCCATCTGCATAGTGACCATCCGCATAGTGACCATCCACATAGGTCCATTCGCATAGGGGCCAGTCGCTTGATGTTCATCTGCCTAAGTGTTCAGTCGCCTGGGAGGCTATGCGACCGAAGGGTGTCCATACGCCCAAGTAGGGCTCGTGCGCCCAAAAAAGCATCGTTAACTTTCTGACTTTCGGGGAGATGCGTAGAGGTAGGCTTTGACTGGGGAGGTTCCGGGGGTTCATGTAAGTTGACTTTTGAGGTCATAGGCATTATGATGGGCATGAATAATTATGTATGATGTTGTATGTTTATGCATGATGGTATGATGATGGATGTTATGTATGTATGATGGTGCCCTGTATGATGATGTTGACTGTGTATGATGATGTTCGTTTATTGTATGTTATTTTCCTGTGGCTTTACGTTGAATGTTAATGAACGAAGCGAAAAGTATTATGTAACGTAAAGTGGAAGATCGTGAAAGAGGAACATGATGAATGAATGAATGCATGTATAAATGAACGAAGGAAAGTAATGTAAGTCTTGCAAGCCTTGTATGTCAGGACACGCCCCAATGTAGGGTGTTAGCCCAACGGTGTGTGGGTTAGCTACCCCAGAAGGATGCACATCGGGGTCTATCTTTATGACCGACCATTTGTGTAAAACCTTTGTCGCTTACCCTAGATACTGTGGCCAGGATGCTGTGCGCCATGACGGAAGGTCTATGATAGACTTCGGCCCAGTATCTGCTTTATGCATGATGGTGGGTATAGCACATGACAATGGTATACGTGAATTTACCCCTAGGTACTGTGGCCAGGCTGCTGTGCACCATAACGGAAGGTCTATTTATAGACTTCGGCCCAGTACCCGCTTTATGCATGACGGTGGCGTAAAGTTCATGGTTTTTGATGGAATGAAATGAAGTAATGATGAATGTATGAATGAAAGTAAGGAAGTAAGAATGAATGAGAATGAAAGTAATGAAAGTGAATGGTAATGACGTACGATAAATGGAAGAAAGTATGAACAAATGATGAAGATAATAATGATATTATCTATGTGTATGTATGATGTGTGACCACATACAAAAGTAAAGAACGGTTTTAATGAAAGTAAAGTATGTTTTATTAAAACTAGAACTCACTCAGCAACGCTGACTTTTATGTGTTTCTAGTTGGCAGGTAATGTTGTTGAGGATGGCACGGGGCGGCTACTTAGCTCTTTTGGATGGAATCCATTTTTATAATGCTTTTGTGATGTAATGGAACATGTATTTTTTAACTTGATAACGATGTATTGTTTTGCAAAAGCTTTTATAATGAAATGAGATGTCTATTTTGATGATTCCGCTGCGATATTTCTTCAAGTTAATAAAATTATATGTTTTATGTGCAATGATTTACCAGCTGTAAGCGTTTCGGTAACAAGGCCTTACAAGTTGGTATCAAAGCCAAAGTTTAAGTGAAACGGGTAAAATTTCAAAATAAACCTGAACTTAAACTGAAAGTGTGACGGAATGAGAAGGGATGCCAGTCTGAGTAGATGCTTGCCATCAGGTATTTTCGTAATGTAAACCAGTATTATGTGCGCATGCTATGTGGTTATGTGTTGTTTGTAGATTTAGATACTGATGTAGTCAGGATAGGTAATGCTTGGGGTATGACGAGTAAAGTAAGTAGCTAATCACAACTGGCCACTGTAATTAGGGACTTACTATACTTGACATAAACTAAGTTGTTCCCTTGAATGACCGTGTTGGTGTTTGAATCTTTCAGTGTGTGTGTGGACGGCTGGTGGTAGATCTTCGAAAGCTTCACATGGTGTAGGTCGTGGTGCTGAACCGCGACCCAAGAGAGGAAGGCCCAGAGTTGAAAAGGTGATTCATGAAGAACTCGAGACCCCTCATCCGGAGGGTGGCGATGAGAGCGCCAATTTGAGAGCCTCAGTAAAAGAGGCTGTTATGGAAGAGGTGCATCAGGTCATGTAGACAATCTTACCGTCTGTGGTGACCAAAGTTATCAAGGTTGTGAGCGAAGGAGAAAGGAAGGAAAGAAGTAGACCTACGGGCGAAAGAAGACAGCCCAAGACTGAGATGGTTCTGTCTGATGACGAAGAAGAAGAGGAAGAAGAAGAGCCTACGCCGGAGGCGGCACGAGGCTGTAACTACGAGGCGTTTCAACGATGCAAGCCCCCTACTTTTGATGGTAACAGCACTGTTGCTACTGCTCACCGGTGGTGAGAGAGATGGAAGTTGTTCTAAATATCAGCGAGTGCCGAGAAGACCAAGAGGTGAAATTTACTGCCCACTCATTTATGGACTTAGCTTTATGCTGGTGGGACAATATTGTCCAAGCTGAGGGTAGCAGGGTTATCGGAAGGATGAAGTGGACAGAGTTAAAGAAGTTGGTGATTGAGGATTTCTGTCCTTATAGGGAGATGGATAAGATGGAAAGGGAGTTCCTGTAGTTGGAAGCGGGAACAATTACTCATCAGCAATACACTATGAAGTTTAATGTAATGGCACGGATGGTGCCTGATCAGGTGAGACCTCTATCATGAAAAATCAAGATGTACATCCAAGGCTTGCTAGCGGATATCCGCAGGCACAAGATCGCTGCCCGACCAAGCACGTTTAGGTCGGCAGTGGATTTGGCAGGGAGATTGTATGATAAGAGAACTATGGTGGTGGCTGAAGGTAGCAAGAAAGGGAGTGGTGACTGGAACTAGAATGAAAAAAGTTTTGGTCGAGGTGGTGCCCCGATGAGTAACAAGAAGGCACGGGTGGACGACCGCCATGTGGTCACATCTGGTGCAGGGTCGAAGAAGTGTGGTAGATGTGAAAAGGAGCATATTGGAGAATGTAGGCTAGGATCGAACTTGTGCTTCAAGTGTGGGAGGATGGGACACATAGCAAAGGACTGTCGTGCGGGCAGATGTTTTAATTGTGGCGCGGAGGGCCACATGAGTAGAGACTATAAGAAGCCGAGGGCTGAGGGTTCCGGGGTGAAGAAGGCTGGAGGAGAAGGACCGAGGGCGAGAGCCAGAGTGTTTACGATGACGTAGGAGGAAGCTAGAACGGACCCTGATGTCGTGTCAGGTACGTTTCTAGTAAACCAAACTTTAGCCTCCGTGTTATTTGATTCTGGTGCTAGTAAAAGTTTTATTTCTACTGCTTTCTGTGCTAAACTGCGTGTTAGTAGTAGGAGTGTTGATGCGCCCTTTGATGTAGAAACTGCCATAAGTAAGTCTACCCGGATTTTTGAGATGATAAAAGACTGTGATGTGGAACTAGAAGGTTATAAATTTCCTGTTAGACTGTTTGTGATGACCTTAGGTGGTTTCGATGTAGTTCTTGGGATAGATTGGTTAGCGGATTATGAGGCGAACATTGTGTGTCGCAAGAAGATGATTCGTTTGACAGCTCCTGACGGGAGTAAGGTGATGGTTTATGGGGATTGGGTCACGACGATCCCAAAAGTAATCTCAATGGCGGTGGCGGGAAAGTGCATGAGGCGTGGATGTAGTGCCTACTTGGCTTATGTGAAGGATGCAGAAACACCAACACCATAACTGTCTGATGTACCAGTTATGTGTGACTTCCCAGAGTGTTTCCCGAAGACTTACCCGGAGTACTGCCCAACCGAGAGATCGAGTTTCAGATTGATCAGATACCGGGTGCCCAACCTGTTGCTAAGGCACCATATCGGTTGGCTCCGACTGAGACGAAAGAGTTGATGGAGCAGTTACAAGAACTGCTTGACAAGGGGTTTATTAGACTGAGTATCTCCCCTTGGGGTGCTCCGGTCCTTTTTGTGAAGAAGAAAGACGGTAGCATGAGGATGTGTATTGACTACCGAGAGCTGAATAAGTTGAGGATAAAGAACCGATACCCATTACTGAGAATCGATGACTTGTTTGATCAGCTTTAAGGTGCCAGCCGGTTTTCAAGGATAGACCTTCAATTTAGTTACCATCAGTTGAGAGTAAAGGAGCAGGATATCCCTAAAATAGCTTTTCGCACATGTTATGGTCATTACAAGTTTCTTATCATGTCTTTTGGTTTGACCAATGCGCCAGCTGTGTAACACCCGGTTATTTTCTTTGAAGCCGACAAAAGAAAGAAAAGAAATAAAGCCCAAAGTCGAGGGACCAAACTTGCCAAACGGGAAAAACTTCAAAGAGTGGGAGATTAAGAGCGGAGGGCAGCCCACACCCTCCCCTACACTCACAAAATCAGCCAAAGAGAGAAAAAGGGAGAAAAAGAGGGTTTCAAGCTTCGGTTTGTGAATTCAAGCACAAAAGTTGAGGTGTAGCGGGTTGTATTGAAGCTCTACTCGACGAGGTTGTTTGTGTGAGTTCTAGGACCCCTCTTTTACACGTTTTCAACTGATTTAGGGCTGGAACACATAGTAAAACCTGTTTTTGAAATGTGTGTGTTGAACCTGTGTGTATGTGTTTGTGTGTGATGCGAATGGGGTTTGTTTTCGGGCTTGTGTGTGCTTGAATGGTGTTGTGGTATGTGTTTCTAAGGTTTAGGATGGTTGATTTGGGCTTAGAACAGGTTCGAGAGGGTTTGGAGGCCGAAAAGTGCAAATTGGGTTCGGGATGAATCGCATTCTGCATTAGCAAGGGCTATGCGACCGAATGGCATGCAACTGAGGTTCATTCGCATGCGAGTCGTGCGACTGGAGTGCATACGCTTGTGAGTCATGCGACTGAGGTTAATTCGCATGGGGGTCATGCGACTGGGGTCCATACGCCTAGGTTCATCCGTATTAGGTCCATTCGCATAGGTGTTCATCCGCATGAGGTTCATTCGCATAGGATCCGTCCGCATTGGGTCCATTCGCCTAGTGTTCAGTTGCCTGGGAGGCCATGCGACTGGAAGTTGCCCATACGCCTAAATAGGGCTCATGCGCCCGGGAAAGCATGGTTTAACTTTCTGACTTTCGGGGAGATGGGTAGATGTAAGATTTGACTTGGAAGGTTCCCGGGGGTTTGTGTAAGTAGACTTTGGAGGGCATAGATGATATGTGGGGCATGTACGTTGATGTAAGATTTTTTTTCTTATGCATGTTGTTATGTATGTATGATTTGTGCCTTGTATGATGATGTTGTATGTTTATTATGTTCCTGTTATGTATGTGTACCTTTCCTGTGGCTTTACGTTGAATGATAATGAATGAAATGAAAAGTATTATGTAACGTAAAGTAGAAGATAATGAAAAGAGGAACGAAATGAAGAATGCATGCATTAATGAACGAACCAACGTAAGAAAGTCTTGCAAGAAAATGTATGGAGGTTCACACTCAATGAGGAGTGTTAGTTCAATCGTGTGCGGGTTAGCTACCCATGAGGATGCACACTGGGGCTTGATCCATGTGATCAAGCATATGTATGGACGTTCACACCCAATGAGGGATTGTCAGCTCAACTGTGTGCGGGTGAAATACCCCATGAGGATGCACACAGGGGTTCAATCTTTGTGATTGACCAGATGTATGGGGTGCCTGTCGCTTAACCCTAGATGAATTGATTGGCGCTCTAAAGGGCGGTTAAGCACATGACAGAACCTAGATGAAAACGAAAAGATAATAAAAGCACGAAATGAACGATGATGAAGATAATAAATATTATCTATGTGTACGTACGATGTGTGATCACGTTCTAAGACTGTTATGATTTGAAAGAAAGTAAAGGATGGTGTTTTTAAAGGAAAGTAAAGTATGTTTTATTATAAAACTAGAACTCACTCAGTAACGCTGACTTTTATGTGTTTCCAGTTGGCAGGTAATGTGGCTAAGAATGGCACGGAGCGGCTACTCAGCTCTTTTGGATGGCATTCTTTTGTTTAATGTTTTTGCATTATAATGTGAACGAATGATGTTTTGAAATGAACGATTGTATTAACTTGCAAAAGCATTTATAATGAAATGAAAAGTTATTTTAATATTTCACTACAATGTTTTATGAAGGTTAAATGTAAAGTTTTATGTTTTATGAGCAATGATTACCAGCTGTAAGCGTCCCGAGAACGGGGCCTTACAAGCTGCTTTTATGGATCTGATGAATCGAATGTGTCGGTCGATGTTGGATAAATCAGTGACTGTGTTTATTGATAATATCCTGATTTTTTCGAAGAGCGAGATAGAGCATGCCGGTCATATTCAAGAGGTTTTAGAGACGTTGAGGAAGGAGAAGTTGTACACCAAGTTCTCCAAGTGCGCATTTTGGTTGCGCGAAGTTCAGTTCTTGGTCACGTGGTGAATCCCGAGGGGATTATGGCGGACCCGACAAAGGTGGAGGCGGTGATGCAATGGAAGTCTCCAAAGACGCCATCCGAGATTCGTAGCTTCTTGGGTTTGGCGGGCTACTACAGAAGATTCATTCAAGACTTCTCTAAGATTGCTTCTGCACTAGTCAAGTTGACCCGGAAAGATGTAAAGTTTGTATGGGTTCAATCTCAAGAGAATGCGTTCGAGGAATTGAAAGCGAGATTGGCTCAAGCTCCTGTTCTATCATTACCCGATGGAAGTGAAGATCTGGTGGTTTATTATGATGCTTCCTACTCAGGGTTGGGGTGTGTGTTAATGCAGAGAGGGAAGGTTATAGCCTATGCATCCTGACAGTTGAAGGTTCATGAGGTCAATTATCCTACTCATGACTTGGAGCTAGCAGCCGTGGTCTTTATGTTAAAGATTTGGAGGCACTATCTTTACGGGATGAAGTGCACTATATTCAGTGACCACAAAAGCTTGAAGTACTTCTTCGAGTAGAAGGACCTGAACATGAGGCAGAGACGATGGTTGGAGCTCATAAAGGATTATGATTGCGAGATCCATTACCATCCGGGCAAAGCCAATGTGGTGGCGGACGCCCTTAGCCGGAAAGAGAGACCCGGACCGATTCGAGTGAAAGCTTACCAGTTGAACATGACCTCTGATATAATGAAGCAAGTCAAAGAGTTTCAAGATGAGACATTGAAAGAAGATCATCTTAACTCCGAAAGAATGAGAGGTCTGATTTCGGAATTGGGTGAAAACACACTCGGTGTTAGAACCCGATTCAGACGGATGTGGATTCCTCGTTTGGGGGATCTACGCATGAAGATTGTGGACGAAGCTCACAATACTCGATACTCTATTCATCCCAGTGCTACAAAGATGTACCAAGACATGAAGAAAGACTATTGGTGGCCGGGTATGAAGCGTGATGTGGTGGAGTATGTAAGTAAATGCCTTACTTGTCTTCAAGTGAAGGCTGAGCATCAGAAGCCGTATGGGAAGATCCAACCTTTGGATATACCAGAATGGAATTGGGAGCACATCACCATGGATTTCATTACAAAGCTGCCGCGTACCCCCAAAGGGTATGTGTCATATGGGTGATAGTTGACCGTTTGACGAAGAGTGCTCACTTCCTACCGATCCGCGAGACATATTCATCCGAGAGGTTGACGGATCTATTCATCAAGGAAATTGTAACTCGTCATGGTGTGCCGGTATCTATTGTGTCTGATCGTGACACCCAGTTTACATCTAAATTTTGGAAGAAATTCCACGACGCGATAGGCACAAGGTTGCATATTAGCACGGCTTATCATCCTCAGACAGATGCTCAGTGAGAAAGGACCATTCAGACATTGGAAGATATGCTTCGAGCATGTGTCATTGATTTCGGAGGAAGTTGGATGACCATTTACCGTTAGCTGAGTTCTCATATAACAACAGTTATCATACCAACATTGGTATGCCCCCTTAGGAGATGCTATACGGTAGGAGATGCAGAACACCCGTCTGTTGGGGTGATTTGGTCAGAAAGAGTTAGGGAGTGTCGAGGTGATCGAGCTACGACTGAGAAGCTTGAAAAGATCAAGGCCTTGATGAAGGCAGCCAAGGATAGACAGAAGTCGTATGCTGATAAACGACGTAGACCGATTGAGTTCCAGGTGGGTGACAGGGTTATGTTGAAAGTCTCACCTTGGAAGGGTATCATTCGTTTCAGAAAGCGGGGCAAGTGGAGCCCGAGATACATAGGGCCTTCTGAATCATTGCTAGAGTAGGAGAGGTGGCCTATAGGTTGGAGCTACCAGATGAGTTAAGTGGAATCCACCTGACATTCCATGTATCTCATCTAAGAAAATGTTTAGTAGACGAGGATATGGTTGTATCACTGGAGGATATCGAGGTAGATGAACGGGTCAATTATGTGGAGCAACTAGTGGCGATCATTGATCGAAAAGAGAAGAGGCTGAGGAATAAAGTGGTTCCTCTTGTGTGTGTACAGTGGAAGCACAGGAAGGGATCCGAGTCTACGTGGGAGACTAAAGAAGAGATGAGACAGCATTACCCACATCTGTTACCGGAATAAACAGGTTTCAAGGACGAAACCTATTTAAGGGGGTGGACTTCGGTCTAGTACTCGCTTTATGCATGACGGTGGCACAAAGTTCATGGTTTTTGATGGAATGAAACGAAGTAATGATGAACGTATGAATGAAAGTAAGGAAGTAAGAATGAATGAGAATTAAAGTAATGAAAGTGAATGGTAATGAGTATGATAAATGGAAGAAAGTATGAACAAATGATGAAGATAATAATGATATTATCTGTGTATGTATCATGTGTGACCACATACAAAAGTAAAGAACGGTTTTAATGAAAGTGAAGTATGTTTTATTAAAACTAGAACTTACTCAGCAATGCTAACTTTTATGTGTTTCCAATTGGCAGGTAATGTTGTTGAGGATGGCACGGGGCGACTACTCAGCTCTTTTGGATGGCATCCATTTTTATAATGCTTTTGTGATGTAATGCAACATGTATTTTGTAACTTGATAATGATGTATTATTTTTCAAAAGCTTTTATAATGAAATGAGATGTCTGCTTTGATGATTCCACTACGATATTTCTTCAAGTTAATAAAATTATATGTCTTATGTGCAATGATTTACTAGCTTATGCGTCCCGGAAACAGGGCCTTACAGTACACAGGGAACAAATTGGTTGGGACTTCAGAAGGATTTAAATGTTCAACATGCTAAATTCAAATTACAAGTCTAAGAAGTCTAAGCACAACAAAAGGAAAATGATAGTAAAACTAGTCTGCTACTAAGGTAACATAGAGAAAGTAGACCTAGAGGTTGCTAGTTTATTATATGATGTGTTGGTAGATTCAACACAATAGATGAGTAGACTTCATTAGTGATTTAAATTCAAACTAATTTGTTCAACTTGCTGTGGGTTCACATCTTATCCCTGGTTAACACAATCAACGCATTTCCAATAAGGGGTGATGAGCAAAATAAACGCTACAAATGTGTGCGGATGACCATAAAAATGAGCAATGCACATGGAAAAACTGCTAAGAGCAATCAAGCTAATGACTAATGTTGTTGGTACGTTATGTGCAAAAGAAAAACAAATGCTCTAACAAGAAGATAGGTTGTGTGCCTCTCTACTATGCGGTGGCACTGACCTAAGGATAAGCATAACCTAAATATTTTAGAATTCATTGTTGTTTGTGCCTCTCTGTTGTGCGATGACACTGACCTGAGGCTTGGCATATCTTTGAAAGCTCTTAGAATAGTTTCTTCTTGTCAAATATGCGTAGACCGCTCAAAAATCTCCTGAGGAATGTTGATTACCATATAAGTGTGGGATCCACAAATGCTTGTTGAAATAATTAAACCTAACTCATCAGCAATGTGTGTCAAAAATCTGTGTATGAATTTAAGTGGACAAATATACTGACAATCATCGTGGCTGCAACTCTTGACAGTCAAAATCATTGTGTGCATCTTATAGCTCTACTATGATTTCTTGAAAATGCTATTGACTCTCAGACAAAACAAGAATCTAGCATCAAAGCGCATATTAAAAAGGTCCCAAATGATTATGATATAACTGTATGATTCGATAATGAATCTTTCCAGAAATGATCAATTAACTTGAAGTTGTTCTACTCAGGAAGTAAAATCAGTTAGATGTATACTAACAGGTTTCCATCCATCTCAAACCCAAAACCACAAAAATATGTCTTCTTTTCTTTTCAATTTCAAAGTTGTTTTCTATTTTCTAGTCTTTTGTTGTGTAGATGTCGGACTATACAACTAGATGAAATCTGTGAATCACTCACTAAAATGGGTCACGTTTAAGGTGACCAATCGGTTCTAAACTTAAAGGTTCACGTCTGAGGTGATGAAATGATGTTTAATTAAAAGGGTCATGTCTGAGATGATCATAGGTCATAATGTTATATATCAAAAGTTAAAATTTTAAGTGTTTGAAAGTGTATAAGGTCAAACTCATAAGTATGAGCCAATCACACGATTGAATCATAAGGATGAGCCAATAGCACTATTGAATCATAAGGATGAGCCAATCGCACGTTTGAACCATAAGTATGAGCCAGTCACTCGATTGGACCATGAGGATGAGACAACCATGGGATTGGACCACAAGACTGAACCAATCGTGCGAATGGATGAAGGAGTATAAGCCAGTCGCATGACTGAACCCCAGTCGCACGAATGAAGCATGCGTATGGGTCCAGTCACACGACTGAAATTTAAAATAGTATAAATAAAGGGTTAGTTGGTCGTAACACTTACCACCCTTCAAAACTCTCTGAAACGGCCCTTACACACACATACTCTGCCAAATTGTTGATCGTTGTGATTACTCCCATTTGTGATACTAACTGATTTCCTACGCATCTACAAGTACTTTGCAACTGAAATCGGCCCAAATGTATGAAGTAATCGAACCCTAAATGACCTAAATTGTAAAGATCAATAACCGGGACTAAACTCTTAAAATAGACCTAGTAAATAGACACTAATGGTGATTTAAACAATACTAAGTGCAATTTCGAGTCTCTGCGGTCCAAATGAATCTAAACACGAAGTGTAATGTCACGTTTTGACAAAGATTGAAATCTATGGTGTTCAACAATGAAAGATGCGAATGGACATGCTGATGAACTTCAGTTGCATGATTGAGCCAGGCGCATGATTCAATCTCATGAATGAATCATGTATATGGGTCCAGTCGCACGACTGACTCAACCGCATGGCATACATATGACTAAGCTCAGTCGCAGGCTCAATCGTATGACTGAACTCAGTCATATGGTTCAGTCGCACGATTAAATCAGTAGATCAAAATCATTCAAAATTCAACTGTTAAGTCTAGCAACCAATCTAATGTAAGTATTCTTGTGTTGCAGCAGTATGGCTGAAAGTTGGACGATGAGCGCCAATCACAACATATGTGCACATCTCGATGTTTCTTCCCAGAACGCCTCTGAGTTCACTGGGATTATTGCTTTCCTACATAGATCGCGGATCTACAAGGCCATCTTGACTCCATGCACACCATACAGATCTCTTTAGTAGGCCTTCTGGAAAAGTGCCACAGTTGACTGGTCGGTGGAGCCTCACTGTATTCGTGAAGAAGACCTAAGGAAAGTCCTAGACTTGGGGGAAGATGGAGCCCATCCAACTACGCTGCATCCACTGACTGTGTGTGATTGTTTTCTCAGGATCAAGTATGCCGAAAACATCAATGCCAACGTACTAAAAAAGAGCAACATGTGCCTACAATTCAAATACTTGGCACATGTGATCTTGAAGTGTATGGCCTCTAGGGGGGAGGATTTGATGAAATGTCAGACCAAATCCAGAATGCATACGTTGCACTGGTACTTAACCAGCCATTCAGTTTTTCTCGCATGCTCTTCTCCTATCTGATTGAGAGCCTTGAAGCCAAAGGCAAGGAAGGCTTCTATATGTATCCACCTTTCTTACAGATGATCATAGATGAAAAGCTCCCAATGCTACCAAAAAAGAGAGATGATGCAGTAGTGCTTGAGATGATGGATGATACCACCTTAGGCAGGATGAAAGTATACCAGGGGAAGCAGGTGAAGCCCCGGTCAGGAGATTGTTGGGCATATGGCCAATGAATACTACGTGGCGCCTGCTCGTAAGAAATGGCATCACGATGATAGTGATTCTGATGTTGAGCCTATTGTGGTACTCACCGATGAAGACGACGACGATGATGACGATCTTGATGACAGTCAAGGTGGTGGAGATGCTGGTCCGAGTCAATCAAGGGCCACTGGCCCTTGTACTATATCTCCACCATCTCCACAAGGTACATCTGATGCACCTGGTGGAACGGAGAAGGTTGCCTTCCACCAAGACTTCCTGCTTGATGAAGAGGAATCTGACGATGAGCCTCTGGTTGTGGCTACCGAAAAAGGGAAAGAGGCGGTTGGTGGACGCCTAGCTGGTATTACAGGTGATGATCCTGATGTCACTAATCCCACTTACACACCTGACCAGCTTATCAGCTCAGGGGGATATCCTATTCCTAAAGGATCAAGGAAGAAAAATATGGTTAAACCCCTCCGCAAAAAAGTAAGAGACCAAGGTTCACATTGATCACATCTTCCACCACAATTACCACAACCACTGCTACAACCATAGCCACTACCACCACTGCCACTACCACCACCACACCCACTACCACCTCTACAGCCACTAATACTCCCTCCACCACTCATACACCTACCTCCACCTCACCCACAATACCTAACACAATTCCACCACAATCCACTTCCATTCCTCCTCCCATCTTCACCACATCCACCATCACAACCACCACTCAACAAGCTGGTACATCCACCCAATCCCAATGACACATGGCTCCACTATGCCCACTATCGGTTAGAGGAACAGCTGGCAAGCCTAAACCGTATTGTGCTAAAGCTGATCGCAACTGATGATCTGAGAGCTACTCAGATAAACCAGCCGATAGTGGTAAATGCAGCCCAAGCCAAGAAAATAGCTCAGCTCGGTGAGAAGAATGCACTTTATGAGAGAGCTTTAGGCCGAGCTCACTATGCACTAAAGAGTCATAACAAGTTGGTGCTGGTATTGGTGAAAAGGATTGAGGGACTGGAGAAAAGAACAAGAAGATTATGCTAAGGCTGAAGGGATCTAAGGGTAAGCCTCTAAAGATTAAAGAGGGTGATGATGATGGTGATGATGTGGATGATGATGATGATGAGGATGATCAAGAAGGTGATGCATCTACATCAGCCTCAAATCCATCAGCAAAGGAGAGGTGCACCAAGCGAAATCAGGATCAAAGAGCCTCGTTCTCAGCTCCTCAAGCTGAAGAGACACCCGATCAAGGAAAAAGTAATGATTAGATGTTTATGTATTTGAAACTTTTGTACTTTAATTGTGTATTACATTAATGTAATTAATGATTATTTATGTTTCAATGTCTTGATTAATGATTTATGTGTGATGTGTTGAATGTTTAATCAAACAGATGAAGCTTAATAGCCAGATGAATATGATGTCGTCGCCCTTCAGCAAATCAAGACTCAACTCACTATGATTCTTGATTTGCAAGGGATCATAAGATGATTTGTGAGCTACACTCCTGAGGAAGGAGAGATCATCCATGACCTCACCGACAAGCGGCTAGCTGATATGTTCAGACTAAATCTAGATGAATTGATCAAAGATGCTCCCGAAGTCGATGTTCTAAGTGATGAGGAGCTATAGGATGTTGATGAAATAGAGATGGAAGATGTGACAACACATCACTATCCTGAGTACACTAACCCTGAGGGCAATGTTATCCCCAACTTGGGTGAAACTTTTGACAGTGCTACTTTTGATAAGCTGAATGAGATGGAGAAAGAAAAGGAGAAAAATAAAAGTCAAGCCCAAGCTTCTAATGCGAATGTTGATCTTAAGAAAGCTGAATGGGCTGCGTGTGTTGCTGAAATGAAAGCCCAGCGCGGACCTCCAATGCAAAATGCCTACACCAAACTGTACAGAGTCAAGAAACATCAGAAAGTGTTTGGCAAAATCATTGTGTGGGCTTATTTTGAAGACTTAAATGTTTATGTTGTAAAGAGAGAGAAGGGGATCGAGTACTTCAGATATCCACATGATTTGAAGATTCTTCCTGGTTTTGAGCTAAATAGATTGTTGATACATGTATGTCCCTAGATCAAGATATGTGATGTAATAGATCTTGTTTGGTATGATTAATGAAATGATATTAATAGGTTGTTAGTTATAATGTTTAATGTTTCATTAATGTGTCGACATTGAATTGCTTAATTAGGTTGGTGATTGCTTGATTGATTACGTATAATGTTTACTAATTAATACATTCAAACATAATATAATGAAGTTATCATGTGAATGGCCCAGGCGAATGGACCATAAGCATGAACACCTTCATACGAATGACTCAGTCGCACGACTGAACCAGAAGACTGGATCAGTCGTACGATTGTAACATAAGATTGGCTCAGTCGCACGACTGAACACTCAGTCGTACGAATGAATCAACCGCATGGTTCAATCGCACGACTGAACCAAACTAATGGTTCAGTCGCACGATTGAATAATACCAACCTATAAATACAACTCAATTCGTGAAAAAAAACTCTTGATTAATCACGATTCCAGACGTACCCTAGCCGTCCAGAAACCTCTCAATTCGTTCTCCAAGTTCATAGAACACATTAGATCGATTCCCAATCGATTTCTAACGTTAGTTTCAATTCTTGATTGATTCATCGTGTGTTCTCACTGATTGGATCGCCAATCAAATAGGATTCCGCATTATTTGATCTGGTTTACACGTTAATCTCTAGGTATTTCGGTCAAATACCAGGTCTTAACAAGTGGTATCAGAGCTTTGACTCTTGATTACGTGTTGATTCAATCAAGATTGCATAAAAGTTTGTGTTTTTGCACTAAAAACGCAATCTTTGGCATCAAAAGTGATCTTGGAAGTTCCCTGCTCATCGAAGTTTGGTTTCTACGGACTTAGGCGATTAGAACTTGTGAAATTTCGAATCTTTACGGCTGAAACCCGTCAAACCTAGAAATTTTCGCAAAACAGCAACTTCAGTCGCACGAGTGATTCATTCGCACGACTGGACTCCATTCGCATTGCTCATACGCACGATGGGACATAATCGCACCCTCATTCGGCCGACTGAACCGTTCGTTCACATAGCTCATACGCACCAGATTCATTCGCACGACTGAACCAATCGCCCAGTTCAGCCGCACGATTGAACCAGTCGCAGAGTTTATACGCACGATTAGATCATTCGCATCCTTCAGTCGCATCAGTGAAAGTTTGTTTGATTAGATTCTAAGTTTATTAGTCATGGAAGATCAGATGTCAGCCTTTACTGCTGGGAAGGACTCAAGGATACAGAACCTACTGTTGCTTGAGAGTGAGGTGGGGAATCACAATAAACCACCAAAGCTTTTGACTTTAGATGAGTTTCCCCACTGGAAACAACGTTTTGAGATCTACCTTAATGGAGTAGATCCTAATTTGTGGGAAGCCATTGAGATCGGTTATAGTACACCGGTGGGAGCTGATGGAGTTAAGCTAACGTTAAGCGGGATGACAGACGCACAGAAAGTAAAGTACAATGCAGAGAAAAGAGTTTATGCATTGATCACTCAGTCTATCCCCAAAGACATATTCCACCAGTATTCAGAGAACAAGCAGTCCAAGAAACTGTGGGATGAGCTAGAGAAGAGATATGATGGGAATGCGTCATTGAAGGCAATCAAGGCAAAGGAGTTAAAGAAGGAATTCGATAACTTCTCATCGATTGGTAATGAAAGTTTAGACGAAGTCATAGACAGATTCTACCACTTGATGAGCGAATTGCATACACATGGAGTGGAAACGACTATGGAAGAGAAAGTAAGCAACTTCGCAGACGGATTGCCTGATAAGTGGGCTACATTGTGTCTAACCTGAGACAGAATGGAATGCTTGTAAAGCTGGACATCAATGATTCATTCTTAAGTTGCGAGAAGAAGCACTAAGGATGAAGTATAGAGCTCAGAAGTCTTCGTACACACAAAATCCAGCTTTATACAACGCCACGCCTCAAGCTAAGACATCTGGAGCACCACTCCAGACTGCTTTTGTGTCTAGCTCGTCAGGTCCTTCACATGCTTCTCCTTCTGGATCAGACACGTCTGGGTCGTCATGTACCCATTATATTGGATCAGAAGCAAGTGCTACCAATAATGTGGGAAGATTGGAAACTGCCATCTGGCAGATGAGGACTACGAGCAGGTGGATGAAATGGAGCTGAGAGGATGGATATATGTGGGCCTTAGCTAGCGTGTCGAAGGGCGAAGAAGTTTGTAAGAAGACTGGACAGAACTTGATAGCTACTAAGGATACCACATTTGGCTTTGACAAGAGCAAAGTGACCTGCTTCAACTGTGGAGAGAAGGGGCACTTCAAAAGAGAATGTGTCAAGCAAAGAAGACGGGTAATGGGAACCCGTTCTCGTCCTTTACTCGCCAAGACAAGCAAGCCTCCAGTTCTACTTCATCAAACAAGGATCCAAAAGCCTTGACTGCTCATGATGATGAAAGACAGGATTGGAGTTTTAGGTTTGTCTCACCAGGAGAATCTAACATTGCCAGTGTTGAGGATATTGATGATGATTCTGCGAGTGAAGGTGATCTAGCAGTTGAGATAGCAATGTCACATAGTGAAGAAACAACTGCAGCCGAGGTCAGTTACAAGCCAATGAGGAAATTCCATGTCAGAGACAGAAAAGTCAGAATCACCAGAACCAGAGACATCTGATGCTGCACTGATGGCTAACTCTTTTGAACCAACTCAGGTAAGTACTACTGACCAAATGTTTTATAATCATGCTTGTTCTGATTGTGATACTTTTAGGAATAGCATAGATGAAAATTTTGCTAGGTTATTAGATCATAATGATAACTTAGTAAAAGATTTACGACTGTGCACTGAGGCTAATAGAGTACTAAAACAAAATGAGCATAGTTTATAAGAAAATAGACCTATTGACTAAACAACTTAGGGAAACCGAAGTAGTGGCCTTTAACCAAGCAAATAACATTAGGTACTATCTAAACTCCCTAGAAGACACTAAGAAACAAAAGGCAGTTCTAGAAGTAGAAGTAAATTCACTAAAACAGAAACTGCATAGTTGGACTAGTTCGTCACACATAGTCCAACACTTAGTAAAAGAAAGGAACAACGGGGAGGGACTGGGTTATAAAGTGGTTCCGCCACCACCTGAGACTTTGATGAACACTAAAACTAGACCTTTAAGTAGTAATCCCATCAAGGATCATGTAGTGTCTACTCCTCTTGTTAGTGATCCAGATTCCTTATGTTCATCTATTAACCCTGGAAACAAACAAAAGGAGACCACTTCAAAAGCAAAGGGTAAATTGCCTTGTGTAATCTGGAAAAGAAATTTGAAAAAGTTAACTTAAAGGCAAGTTCAAACAGAGTCAAATCAGACCTAAAAGGGACTTCAAATGTTATTTTCTCACATGCTTCAAGTCAAAAACCAGTTAACCAAAAAGTGGAACATGTTAAACAGGTTAAAACAATAAATTTGTTAAACCCGAGAAAACATCAAACATACAAGAGTCAAAACCTAAAGTGATTGATGTTACTAGAGTGTCACGCACTTCTCTCAAAGAAAGTCTACTCATAAAGTTGATAGCAGGTCATGCTACAACTGTGGAGAATGTGGACACATTGCTTCCTTTTGTCCTTTCTATCAGACACCTAGGAAGAAGATTGATCTTCAGGACTCTAGACCTAGGTCTTCTAAGAGGAGTTCTCTAACTCCACTAGAAGAGCTAGTGAACCTAAAGTCCAACCTGTAAGCCAGACGACTGTTTATCATAAACAGCATTGCACAAATCTGGCTTATGGAAAGAAAAGTCACCTACGTGTCTGATACTGATGACAAGAAGGAACCTGAGCTACCCTCACCCTCTAAGGGTCAATGGGTGGAGTTTATGATGTGTGATGCCTCTGGAAACCCAAGACAGTAAAAGCTTGGGTTCCTAACCTAAACTAATTCATTTACTTTGTATGTGCAGGGTGTTCGATACAGTGCTGAGACTAACACGTGGATTATAGACAGCGGAGCATCCAGGCACATGACAGGAAATAGAGCCATTTTATCAAACGTCAAACAAATAAAAGAAGGGCATGTTTCCTTTGCAGGAAACAAAGGAGGCTATATCACAGCTCAGGGAGAAGTGGGAAATCAGAAAGTTAAGTTTGATAAGGTGAACTACGTTCAACAACTTCAGAAAAACTTACTTTCTGTTTCCCAAATCTGTGATAAAGGATTTAAAGTCATCTTCGACAACAAGAAGTGTTACGTGCTGAAGAAAGAATATATGATCCCAGAGGACCAAGTTCTAATGACTACTTCAAGATATAAAGACCTTTATGTCTTGGATCTGTCAACAGCTGCTACAACGAATCATGAGGTTCGGTGCTTTCTATCTAAAGCTACTGAGAAGGATTCAATCTCCTGGCATAGGAGAATGGGACACATTAGTCAAAGGAAGATGAATCATTTGATTCAGAAGGATTTAGTGAGAGGAGTAAATGTCAAGAACTTCCAACTTCCTGACTTTTGTGTAGCTTGCAAGAAAGGCAAACAGACAAAGAAGTCTCATAAGGAAAAGAAAGTTCATTCAATAGAACTTCCTATTGAGCTTCTTCACATGGATCTGTTTGGTCCAGTTAGTACAAGGAGCATTGCAGGCGATGTGTACTGTTTTGTGGTCACTGATGACTACTCAAGGTTCACTTGGGTAATGTTTCTGAAATCCAAATCAGAAACATTGGAGACATTCAAGGAATTAGTAACCACACTGGAATCTCTCTACAAGCTAAAAGTTAGACAAGTACGCTCAGACAACGGGACAGAATTCAAGAATCAAGGGATGGAGGCATACTGCAAGGAAAGGGGAATGTGCATCAATTCACTTCTGCTTACACACCTCAGATGAATGGCGTTGCTGAGAGAAAGAACAGGAGTTTGATAGAGACAGCACGGACTATGCTGGCAGACTCGAAACTACCTATCCAATTCTAGAATGAGGCGGTGGAAAATGCGTGTTATACACTGAATCGAGTCCTAATAGTCAAGCGCCACGGAAAGACATGTTATGAGCTACTACAAAGACGCAAACCGAATTTGGAGTATCTTGAACCTTTTGGCGCGCCGTGTACACTTCTGAAGAAGACACAAGAAGGCAAATTCAGCGAGAAGGCAGATGAAGGAATTTTCTAGGATACAACATATCGAACAAGCGAGTTTACAATAATTCAACGGGTCTTGTAGAAGTGTGGTGTAATGTCGACGTTCAGAGATATACCACACCACCTACAGGCAAAGGACCTGCATACTTCTTCGATTATGATGGATTCTTCAAGTCCTTCAACATCCCTCTCTCTCCCTCGGATGATGAGTTAGCTACTAGGATGATGTATGATATTCTAAATACACCATCTAGCACACAGGGAGAATCATCTACTCAGTCAGGGGGGGTAGTCGATGACAGTGACTCCTCCTCTGAAGATGAAACTGAAGCAGATGACCAGAACAGTCAGGAGGAACAAGTTCCAGTTCCTGAAAGTCCACAAGCATCCATGAGTGATGCACCTTCGACTTCGGAACCTCAAACTCCACCTTCCTCAGATGCAGAACAAAATGTTCACAATCTGGTTTGGAGGTGGCTGTGCCTACTACTCCAGGATCACGACTAAACGTCTATCATCCCCTTGACAATGTTATTGGGGATGTCAGATCAGGAGTACAAACCCGAAATCAGCTATACTCAGCTGATTACGCCTCAGTTATGGAGAAAGGTTACATTCATGATGGTGCTTATCGATGTTTTGTTTCGCAGGTTGAGCCAAAATATGTCAGTGAAGCACTAAATGATGAGGCGTGGGTGAGTGCCATGCAAGAAGAACTTTTGCAGTTTAAGTTAGGTGTATGGACTCTGGTTGATAGACCTAAAGGTGCTAAAGTCATGGCACCAAATGGGTACTAAAATGCAAGAAGGATAACCAAGGAGTCATTATCAGGAACAAAGCTCGACTGGTGGTTCAAGGTTTTCGCCAAGTCGAGGGGATTGACTATAATGAGGTGTTTGCACCTGTGGCATGGATGGAAGCTATTCGTATCTTCCTTGCCTATGCATCGTACATGAAGATTAAAGTCTACAATTAGATGTGAAGAGTGCATTCCTTCATGGGGAAATCAGGGAAACAGTCTATGTAAGTCAACCCGAGGGATTTGAAGACCCTTATCATCGGGATAGAGTTTACAAGCTCGACAAAGCTTTATATGGGCTTCATCAAGCTCCTCGAGCTTGGTATGAGAAACTCTCGACTCATCTTGTGAAACACGGCTTTCGCAGGGAGTCATTGACTGTACACTGTTTATTAAAGAAAAGGATGGCGACCTACTGCTTGTACAGATATATGTTGATGACATAACCTTCGGGTCAAAGAACGAAGAGTTATGCAAAGAGTTTGAAGCAGTGATGAAGAAAGAGTTTGAGATGAGTGCTATGGGGGAGATGAAGTTCTTTCGGGTTACAGGTGGATCAAACCTAATGGGATCTTTCTACATCAGACCAAGTATGTAGGAGACATTCTCAGTCGCTTTGACATGGAGAATGCTTCTGCTGCTGGGACTCCACTTGCTACGAATCATGATATAGCACCTAATGAGAATGGAGATCTTGTAGATGCCACTATGTACCGATGAATGATTGGATCCCTCATGTATCTCACTGCCTCAAGACCTGATATTATGTATGCTACATGTCTATGTTCTAGATATCAGGCTAAACCAAAGGTCAACCATCTGATCGGGGTCAAGAGGATTTTTCGCTATCTGAAGGGTACACCCACACTTGGATTGTGGTATCCTCATGATAATGACTTTGAGCTTACCACGTATAGTGACTCGGATTACGGGGGATGCAAGATGAACTACAAGTCTACATCAGCGGGGTGTCAATTCTTTGGGAGAAGATTAGTTACCTGGCAGTGTAAGAAGCAGACATCGGTTGCATTGTCAACCTGTGAAGCCGAATATGTTGCTGCTGCAAGTTGCTGTTCACAAATCATTTGGATTCAACAGCAAATGCGGGATTACAGTTTAAAATTCTCATCTACTCCTATTTTTGTTGATAACTCTGCTGCAATTGCAGTAACTAAAAATCTGGTTCAACATCCTAAGACCAAACACATCGGTATTAAATACCACTTCATAAGAGACTGTTTTGAAAAGAACTTAATTGATGTGGTTAAAATTAATACTGATTTTCAACGCGCTGACCTCTATACTAAAGCCTTTGATAAACACGTTTTCAATATTTGCTAGAGGTCAACGGCGTTAAAAAGAAAAGTGAGGTAATCCTGATGATAATAATGTGTAGTCCGATGTAGTTTAGTTAAAGTTTTTTATTTTATGTTATCTGTTTATTTTCGTGTTATATTTAAACTCATGTTATTTTGCTGTTTATTAAAATCCAAAAATAATTAAACCAGAAATGATTTTAGTATTTTAGGGGGAGAATATGTCAGCAGTTAACATTAAAAATAAAAAAAAAAATAAAAAAAAAATCAAATGAGGGAGAAGGGGTAACTAGCTGAAATAAGGTAGATTGTGTCTGTGATACCGATTCAATACCTTTGGAACATGATAGTACACAGGAACAAATCAAGAGGGACTTAAAAATTTAAGTTTTGAAAAGATGCAAAAGTTCAAAGTATAAGTCTGTGTAGTCTAAGCAATATAAAAAGGGAAGATGATAGAAAATGGCAACTCCTAAGGTGACACAAAGAAAGTAGACTTAGAGGCTGCTAGACCATAAATGATATGTTGGTAGATTCAACACAATAGACAATTAGACCTAATTGGTGATCTCAAGATCAAACTAAGTTGTTCAACTGACTGTGGGCTTCCATCTTATCACTGGTTAACACAATCAAATATATTCCAATAGGGGTAATGAGCATTTAAATGCCACAAATGTGTGCGGATGACCATAATTAGAGCAAAGCAAGAAAAAATGAAAGACAAATGCAATAAAGCGAATGACCTATGTTGTTGGTGCATTTGGTGCAAAATAAAAGCTGCTCTAACAAGGAGATAGGTTTGTGCCTCTCTGCTGTGCGATGGCACTGACCTGAGGATAAGCATAACCTAGATATTCTAGAATTCATTGTTGTTTGCCGCCTCTTTGCTGTGCGATGGCACTGACCTGAGGACTGGTTTCTCTATGAAAGATCTACGAATAGTCTCTTCTTGTAACAATACCCGTAGACCGCTCAAAAGCTCCTGAGGGATGTTGATTACCATATAAGTGTGGGATCCACAAATGTTCGTTGAATTAAATAAACAAAATCAATCACCGGTTGAGTCAAGAGTCTGTGTATGGATTTAAGTGGACAAACATATTGACAATCATTGTGGCTGCAATTCTTGAAAGTTCAAATCAATGTGGTAATCTAAGAGTTCCAGTATGATTCCCTAAAGCTGTGATGACTCTGGATAACACCAAGAATTGAGCATCGAAAGATTTTGATAACAAGTCCCAAATGATTTGATGTTCCTGTATGATTCCAAAATTGAATTGGTCCAGGTGTGGTTAATCTAAGTTGAAGCTTTCGATTCCGGAACCAAATCCCGTAGATTTCCATCTCAGGGTTTTATCTCTCACAAAAAGTCCAAAATAAAATTTATTTGTGTAGTTAGTTTAAGTTTCTATGTTAATCTTTTAATGTGTGTGTCTGTCGGACTACATCAGGGAAATCAGAATGGAATTAACTCACCTAAAAGGGTCATGTCTGAGATGGCCACATGTTTTCAAAGTTTAAAGAGTCACGTCAGAGGTGACAACGTTTTTAAAAAAGTCAGTCTGAGGTGACTGAATTGTTAAGAGCTTATAATGTTATTGTCAAAAGTTAAAAGGTTCTTAAAGTAAAATGTTCAAAATGACTGTAAACTCACTAAGTGTGACCCATTTGCACGATTGGATCATGGTTATGGACCACTATGCGAATGGCTCCAATCGGCCGAATGGACATGAGAATGATCCAGTCGACCGAATAGAAGGGGGAGAATGAAGCAGTCGACCGACTGAGGTTCAGTCGGTCAACTGAAGATGCGAATGGAAGAGACCGAATGAGACAGTCGACCGACTGAGACTCAGTCGGCCGACTGAATGCGATTGACTAGGCCAATCGTACGACTGAGACTCAGTCGCCCGAATGAACTGAGCAAATGAGGCCAGTCGGCCGATTGAACCTAGGTTCAGTATTTAAGGGCCTCAGTCGATCGCATGTTCCTCATCACACCAAAATCGCACCCAAATCGCACTCTTCTGTTACTCTGTCAAAATTGCTACAGATCCTGATTTACATTGCTCTTAAGTTTCTTACATTCGAGTGACGATTACAGGTACATTACTCTTTGAATCTTACCAAAATCAGAAGATTACCGAACCTATAATAGAGACACTCGATTGAATCAAGAACCAAACTGTGAAATGACCTAATCACCTATGTAAATTAAGCAAAATGTTAAAATTGAGTTTAATAGGTTATTAGTGACAAGTAGACGATGATAATGGACCATTAAACACTGTAAATGACTTAAATTGGTCAAGATTCGACCCACAGGCGATCGAACAGTGGGGCAAGCGACTAGTCGTTCGAATGAACTCCAATCGCACGATTGAACCTTACGATTGGGTCATTCGCCGAATGAACCACCCGAATGAGTCCAGTCGGCCGATTGAACTCAATCGCAAGTCTCAATCAGCCGATTGAACTCAATCGCATATCTCATCAGCCGATTGAACTCAATCGCTTGTCTCAATTAACGAATGAACTCAGTCGTACTTAAGAACAACCGAATGACTCCAGTCGCATGATTCATTCGCATGAATGAATCAGAATGGAAGTGAAACACTACACTTAGAACTGAATTCCAATGTATTATGTACTAATGATCAGGTGTTTGTGTTTCAGGAAAAATGGCTGGCCGATGGTCTCTTAATCCAAAGCACAACATATGAGCCCATTTGGACCACACGACTCGGAACGGGGCCAAGTTCTCCGAGATTATAGCCTTCCTCAAACGCTCACGGATACATAAGGCTATATCTACGCCGTGCATGCCTTACAAATCACTACACCAGGCATTCTGGGAGAATGCCTCAGTGGATCGCTCTCGTGAGCCATACAGCATCAGAAGCACCATTTTGGGTCAAGCTATCGACATTACCGCTACTGACATCCAGAGAATCCTTGAGTTTGGGGATGACTCTACTCACCCCACTAAGTTACATCCTTTGACAGTGAGAGGGTGTTTCCTCCGAATCAAGTATGCGGGGGACATTAACTCGGGGGTGCTAAATAAGAGCAACCTGTGCCCACAATACAAATATCTGGCACATGTGATTCTTAAGTGCATCGCTTCGAGAAGGGGTGGTTTCGATGACCTATCAGATCAGATACAGAATGCCTTCGTGGCTCTGGTGCTGAACCACCCTTTCAGCTTCTCTAATATGATCTTTGCTTATTTGGTAGAGAACATTGAAACAAAAGGGAAAGAAGGTTTTTGTATGTATCCAAGATTTCTTCAGATGATATTCAATGAGAAGCTGCCTTAGCTCCCCAAGGAAAGTCACGATGCAGTGACTTTGGAACTTATGGATGACACTACTTTGGGTAGGATGGTGGTGTACCGGGGCAAGCAAGTTAAGCCCTAGGCAAAGAGGCTGATTGGCCATTTAGCAGATGAAAGTTATGTGGCACCGGGGAGACGCCAATGGCGTCACGAGGACAGTGACTCCGACGTGGAGCCAATTGTCCTACCTACTGATGATTCAGATGATGACGATAGTGGGGGTGCCGGAGACAATATGCCTGTTCCACAGAGCGGCACTACGTCTGATGTTGTGCCTCCAGCATACGCCCCGGCTGCAGAAGTTACCAATCAGCTGGGTTTCATCACGATTTTGTCCTTGAGACAGAAGAAGAAGAAGAAGAAGAGTCTGATGAGGAGCCCCTCACCAGGACTGTGGGAAGTAAAGTGGTTCCCACAGTACATGGGCTTCGGGTGGTTGGTGAGCACCCAAGAGACTCTGGAGTGATAGAGACCGACCCGACCTATGTTCCAGGGTCAATCGGCAGGGTCAGAGGGGGAGCATCCACCTCGAAGGGAACGAGGAGAAAACGGATGGCTCAACCCCATGGGCAGAAACCTAAGAAGAAGCGGCGGTTGACATCATCACTACTAACTCAGCCACTACAGCCACTACCACCACCACTACCACCTCTTCAGACACACCATCCACCACCACAGCCACCACAGCTACCACTACCACTACCACACCTCCCACCACTGTAAATATGCCAACCACCACCATATCTTTCACTCCTACATCACCTCCAATATCTCACAGACCCAACCCTATCTTCACCACAACCACCACCACCACTAGCCACCAATCAGGACCCTCATCTGATCCCGCAAATATATATGGATCTCATCTACCTCAATTTGGGGTAGAGGACCAGCTTTCAACGCTAAACCGTATGGTGATGCGACTGTTAGCTGCTGATGAAGAAAAGACTGCACAGATCCGACAGCTTGCAGATCTCACTGCTGTATAGTCACATCAGATCTCGGAGCAGGATCGCCTAATCAAGGAGCAGGCCCAGCAAATGGCTGCTCAGAGCCGCGAGATCGCCCAACTCCAAGAGCATAGAGTCACTTCTGCTAAGAAAATTGAAGAGTTGGAGAATGCTAAGAAGGCCATCATGCTCAAACTTAAAGGATCTAAAGATGAGCCTCTGAAGATTAAAGAGGGAGATGGTGATGATAGTGCTGATGATGATGTGGATGAAGATGAAGAGAGTGACGATTATGAAGAAGCAGAAAGAGGGGATGCACCTGCATCGGCCACTGCTACAGGTCAAGAGAACAGGACTAAGAACAGACAAGATCAATCAGCCTCTACCTCTGCCCCTACAAGTGATGAAACCTTGATACAAGAAAAAGTAAGATTAGATGATTATGTATTTATCTTCTTTTGTATTTGAATCATGTAATTGAACACAATGTACTTAATGTTTATATTACTTTAATGCCTTTTCTGTTTGATAAATTACTAATGATTGAGTGTGAAATGTGTAAATCAAACAGATCCAAAGTACAAAAGAGATGAGTTTGATATTGCTCCCCTTCAACAGGTCAAGTCTCAACTTACAATGATTCTTGATCTGCAAGGGATTGTTAGAAGGTCAGTGAGTTATAACCCTGAAGAAGGGGAAATAATTCACGATCTATCAAACGAGCAACTGGCAGAAATTTTCAAGCTCAATCCTGATGAAATAGTGAAAGATGCTCCAACATGTAATGCTACCTGTGATGACGAGCTAAATGACGTTGATGAAATAGAGATAGAAGATATCACTGCAGAGCACTATCCTCAGTATGCTGACAATGAGGGTAATGTGGTTCCCAATTTGGGTGAATCCCTTGTCGGTGATACATTTGAGATGTTAGACAAAATGGAGCAAGAGTCAGAGAAGACAGAGGGAATGGCCCAAGCTGCAAAGGATGATTTTGATATCCGTAAGGCTGAATGGGCTGAATGTTTTAAAGAAGTTAGAGCCCAACGTGCTGCGCCGAAGAGGGATGCCTACACCAAGCTCTACAGTGTCAAGACACATCTTAAGGTGTCAGGCAGGATTATAGCATGGGCATATTTTGATGATCTTAACGTTTATGCCGTTAAGAGGGAGAAGGGCATAGAATACTTTAGATTTCCACATGATCTAAAGACTCACCAGGTTTTGAGCTCAACCAGCTGGCCAAACTAAAGCTATTGTATGCTGACCCGAGAAAAATGTTAGGTGGTTTGAGGCTGCCCTAAAGAAAGAGTACCACACCAGGTGGATTAACTTCAGACCTCAACAACCTACAAGGTATATTAGAAGGTCTGAATGGATGCCATTACTGGAAAACCAAAGATTGTGTTGAAGTGGAATCCTCCGCGCACAATGTCAAGAATCCACTTCGGGAAATGACAAAGGATTTCACACCACACTTTAAGTGGTGGTACTACGATTGGAGAACAGCAGAAGCGGTCATAGTCCTAGATAAAGAGGGCCAAATGGATACAATCAGAGTATTCGATCCAATATGGCTTACCAACTTGTCGGAAAATGATGTCTATACACTTTACAAGTGGCCTCTGTTCTATGATACGCAAGATATTGTACAGGCACTTAGTTCCAAAATGTCATAAGACTTTGCTTCGCGTTTGATATTCACGCGGGAGTCACACAAGAGGACAAGTACAAGAAATATGAGGAGGTAATGAAGAAAACAAGACATTAGAGAGATCTAGGTCCAAGGGGGAGTTTGTTGATACATGTATGTCCCTAGATCATGATATGTGATGTAATAGATCTTGTTTGGTTTGATTAATGAAATGATATTAATAGTTGTTTGTTAGTATATGTTTAATGTTTCATTAATGTGTCGACATTGAATTGCTTAATTAGGTTGGTGATTGCTTGATTGATTACATATAATGTTTACTAATTAATACATTCAAACATATATAATGATGTTATCATGCGAATGGCCCATGCGAATGGACCATAAGCATGAACACCTTCATACGAATGACTCAGTCGCACGACTGAACCAGGAGACTGGATCAGTCGTACGATTGTAACATAAGATTGGCTCAGTCGCACGACTGAACACTCAGTCGTACGAATGAATCAACCGCATGGTTCAATCGCACGACTGAACCAAACTAATGGTTCAGTCGCACGATTGAATAATACCAACCTATAAATACAACTCAATTCGTGAAAAAAAACTCTTGATTAATCACGATTCCAGACGTACCCTAGCCGTCCAGAAACCTCTCAATTCGTTCTCCAAGTTCATAGAACACATTAGATCGATTCCCAATCGATTTCTAACGTTAGTTTCAATTCTTGATTGATTCTTCGTGTGTTCTCACTGATTGGATCGCCAATCAAATAGGATTCCGCACTATTTGATCTGGTTTACACGTTAATCTCTAGGTATTTCAGTCAAATACCAGGTCCTAACATAGATTGGCTAATTTAGATCTTTTGTATACCAACCGAGGAAGATGTCGGAATGGTTTGAGACAGCTCTGAAGAAAGAATACCACACCAGATGGGTCAACTTTAAGCTCAACAACCTAAAATTTTATTCATAAGACTGATGTGATCCTATCTCTAGAAAACCTAAGGTAGTGTTGAAGTGGAGTCCCCCACGCACAATGTCTAAGATTCCTTTACGGGAGATGCCTCAGGACTTCACTCCACACTTCAAATGGTGGTATTATGGTTGGAGGACGGGAGAAACGATCATGGTGTTGAACGAAGAAGGGAAGATAGAGACTATCAGGGTATTTGACCCAATGTGGCTTGCCAACTTGTCTGAAGAAGATGTCTACACTCTATACAAGTGGCCACTGTTCTATGACACGCGAGACATTGTACAAGCTCTTCAATTCCAACACGTTATACGGCTCTGCTTCACGTTTGAGATACAAGCGGGAGTCACTAGAGAAGAGAAGTACAAGAAGTTTCAAGAGCATATGAAGAATGTTAGACAATAGGATAAACTAGGTCCAAGGGGGAGTTTGTAGATACATTATGTTCCTTGTTTATGTACTTAAATGTAAAAGTCTTTCATATTTTACATATGTGTAATGTGATAATGTAATGAAGTATGATATATGCATTGATGTTTATTTATCTTTGATTCATATGTATGAACTTTTTATATAGGTTTGACGTTGTTGTACACAATTCTAAGTCAATAATGATTAAGAATTATGTTCAACCTAGTTGGGTGATTATTCATGCTAATGGACCATATGCATGAATATATCATGCTTATGAACCAGTTGCACGACTGAACCAGGAGACTAGATCAGTCATATGATTGAGACATAAGATTGACTCAGTCACACGACTGAACTTTCAGTCGTGCATATGAATCAATCGCATGAATCAGTCGCACGACTGAACCATGCTAATGGTTCAGTCGTACGAATGAAAGCTGCAAACCTATAAATACCACTTAATTCGTGGAAAAACATAACACTTGGAGAGATACTTCGAATATACATAAACCTTAGCCATCCAGAGCGTCCTAAACAGCCAATCCAACTTCATAGTTCGATCTTGATTGGTTCCTACTCATTCTTAATGTTTAGTTCATTGTTATATCGATCAGGTTATCGTTCTCACTTATTGGATCGCCAATAAAATAGGATTCCGCACTATTTGATCCGTACATACACGGTCCTAACAATGGTAGTTTACGAGAATTATGATTGTTAAGGATAAGTTAAGTTTGTTTATATATAGTTACCATAATGAGTGTTAAACAACGTCAAATATATTAGGTTATGATGGTTGGGGTCGATTACATTCGTCAAAGGTTAGCTATGATCCAATTATGATCATTGGTGTTAAATTAAACATGACTTTGGTAATTTACAAGAAATTATCCTTATTAATGGTGTTAAGTTTGTTTATGTTTAGGTATCATCAATGAGTGTCAAAAAAGTTCAAATATGTTCGGTTATGATTATTAGGGTCGATCAAAAAGTTAGCTATAATTGAGTTACGATGATAAATGTTAAATTATGCAATTCGATGGTAATTTATGAGAAATGATGCTTATTAACAGTAAGTTATTTTTATTTATGCTAACTATCATCAATGACTGTAAAATAAGATCAAATATTTTAGGTTATGATGATTATGACTGATTACATATGTCAACACTTACATATATTCTGATCATTAGTGGTAAATTAAACAAGGCCAAATATTTTAGGTTGTGATGATTATGGCTGATTACATATGTCAAAGGTTAGCTATGATCCAATTATGATAAGGTATTAAATTAAACACAATATTAGTAATTTACAGGAAATTATGCTTGTTAATGGTAAATTAAGTTTATTTATGCTAGTTATCAATAATGAGTGTTAAAAAGGTAAAATTTGTTTAGTTTTGCATACATCAAATGCTAGCTATGATCCAATTATGATAATTGGTGTTGAATCATACATATTGATAATAATTTGTTTAAGTTTGTTTATTCTTATTATCATCAAAGAGTGTCAAAAAAAACCTCAAACGTGATCGGTTATGATGATTAAGATTGAATATATACGTCAAAGATTAGGTAAGACGAACAAGTATTATTATACATATGGTGATCTATTTATAATAGTAATAATCATAATCATAATCATAATCACAGTAATTATAATAATAATAATAACCATCATAATAATAATAATAATAAAATACTAATAATAATAATATAATAATAATATAATAATAATATCTTTAATGATAACATTATTAAAATAATAAAAAATAGAAAATATTAGAAAACACCCTATGGCAACGACATGTCGTCGCCATAGGTGTTTCATGTTGTCGCCATAGATATTTCATATGCCGTGTGACTATCCCGCCATTAATTTGGGGAAAAAAATTAAAAAAATAAAAAACTATGATGATGACATGTTGTCGCCATAGGGTGCAGTATCTTTTAAACTAGTGTTACGACCCTATCACTTTAACTTTCCCAAACCCAAATCCCACCCACAACCAACCTTTTAACTCCGGCAAAAACAACCAAAATCTGACCACCACCACCATTTCTAGCCACCACCGCCGTTCCTGACGCTACCACCACCCACCTTCCATCACCCCCTATTACCCCTCTCTCACTCCCTACCAAGAATGAAGTATCTTTAGGTTGCACCACTACCATTGTTCCTACCACCACCTCCATTTATGTCTCTCTAGGCTGCTGCATTATTATCTCATCACCACGTCACCGACATCTCATTATCATTGTTTTTGTTAAGATTTTAAGGTGCTATATTATCTATTTCATTAGTTATTAAAATATTATTGATTTGGTTCTTGTTTGTAGAATGATATGATAATATGTTGATCTATTTGCTTTTTGGTTGATTTGTTCTGTTTTGATTTGGTTAATGATACTTTAGTTATGTATATATGATATCCTTTAGTTGAATTATTGTTATAGTTGATTTATGTTGTTAGAATTATATAAATGTTTGATTTGGTTATTGGTTGAGTTGTAGAATAATATGATAAATTATGTTTTGAAACATGTTTTAGGTTTTTATTTAGCTTTGGAAAAGTTTTTAGGCTTTCATTTGTGTTTTTAACTTGTATATATATTTATATCATGTTTATGTGTATATATAATTCATCTTTTAATATTATTTAAAGGAACAACACAAACGAGAAGGATGAACATTATGGAAAGTGTTGGATGGATCAAATCGAGGGTAAAAGAAGATTTCGTAAATTTAAAAATTTCATTATATTATATGTTAAATATCTTGTTATCATGTGATCATATTGTTGATGCATGTGTACCTTGATTCTGATCTTAATGTAATATGTCTTTGTTGTCTTACGTATGTAATAGTTGGGTACTTAATGAAACGCAAATGTTTGGTTGTGTTTATAATGTTTAATATTTCAATAATGAGTTGTTTAACGCACATTGACTTGATTATATAGGTTTGTGGTTGATTGAACTAATATAAATAACATTACTATGTTTAATACATTCAAATAATAACATGAAGTTATCATGCGAATGGCCCATGCTAATGGACCATACGCATGAACAACTTCATGCGAATGACTTAGTCGCATGACTGAACCAGGAGATTGGATCAGTCGTATGACTATAGCATGAGATTGGCTCAGTCCCACGACTGAACACTCAGTCGTGCGAATGGATCAACCGCATGTCTCAATCGCACGAATGAACCATGCTTATGGTTCAGTCGCCGAATGAGAAACCCTAACCTATAATACTACCTAATTCATGGAAAAACGTAAGCATTGAATCCACTTCGACTGTAGACGTACCCTAGCCGCCCAGAAGCCTCTAAGTGTGTACTCCAAGTTCATAGAACACTGTAGACTGATTCCTAATCGATTCTTGACGTTAGTTTCAATACATTATTGTTTCTACATGCGTTCTCACTGATTGGATCGCCAATGAAATAGGATTCCGCACTATTTGGTTTGGTTTAACACGTTAATCAGTTGGTGTATTGTTCAAATACCAGATCCTTACAAGTGGTATCAGAGCTCTGGCTCTTGATTACGTGTTGATTCAATAGTTTTGATACAAAAATTGTGTTGTGCATCAAAAAAACGCAATCCTTTTGTGTCTAACGGAGTCTTAGATGTTTCCTGACCTAAAAGTTTAGTTTTTCTGGCATACGGCTATTAGGGTTTGGTAAAATTCGAGTTTTTACGGCTAAAACACGTTTAACCTTCGAATTATCAAACTTCAGCCAGTTCAGTTGCATGATTGGCTCAATCGCACGACTGAGTTCATTCACATTCTCCAACTGCACGATTGGACTCATTCATACCTTCATTCGTACGACTGAGAACTTCATTCAGACTGTTCAACCGCATTAGTTTATTCGAACGACTGGCTCATCCGCATTTGTTCAGTCGCACGATTGAACCATCCACATTTGTTCAAGCGCCCGAATAAGACCAATCGCATACCTTCATTCGCATACATCAGCAGTTTCTTAAGCAGTAAAGTTAAGTGAAATGGAGGACCAGTTTTCAGCATACACAACAAGTAGAGATACACGTATTCAGAATCTACTGCTATTGGAGAATGAAGTGGGTATTCACAATAAACCCCCGAAGCTTATTACGTTAGAGGACTACCCACAATGGAAGCAACGTTTCGAAATCTACTTAAATGGAGTAGATACAAATTTGTGGGAGGCAATCGAGTCGGGGTATAGTATGCCAGTAGGAGCTGACGGAGTCAAACTTACACTAATTGGCATGTCGGATGCTCAGAAGGTAAAACACAACACTGAGAAGAAAGTTTACGCTTTGCTTACTAAGTCTATTCTGAAGGATATCTTCCATCAATATTCGGAGTATACTCAAGCAAAGAAACTGTGGGATGCGTTGGAGAAGAGGTATGACGAAAATGCCTCACTGAAGGCCATAAAGGCAAAAGCTTTGAAGGAGTTTGACAACTTCTCTTCTGTGGGAAAAGAAGGCCTTGATGATGTGATCGATAGATTCTACCACTTGATGAGTGAGATGCACACTCATGGAATGGTTACATCGATGGAGGATAAGGTTTCCAAAACTTTGCTGATGGATTACCAGAAAATGGGCTTCATTTGTTTCTAATCTTAGACAGAATGGAATGCTCTCGAAGTTAGACATAAACGACTTCATTCTGAAACTGAGAGAATGAAGTGCTTAGGATGAAGTACCGAGCCCAAAAGGCTAACTACGATCAGAATCCTGCCCTCTACAATGCAACTCCTTCAGTCAAGACTTCTAGAGCACCACTGCAAACTGCCTTCATTTCAAGTGCAGCAGTTCTAGCACAACCCTCAACTTCAGGGTCCGAATCATCAGGGTCATCTAGCACCTAATATATGATACCTGAAGCCAATGCAGCAAAACTAAAAACAGACAACTTTGGGAATGTGACTGTGGAGGTGGCCAGAGAACATATGGACCTCTTAGCTGCGGTGGTACAATCCTATGATGGATTAGTTGCTGGAAAGATAGGAAACTGTCACCTGACAGATGAAGATTATGAGCAGGTGGATGAGATGGAGTTGGAACGTATGGACATAATGTGGGATGTGGCAATTGCTGTCCGACGAGCTAAAAAGTTTGTCAAAAAGACCGGACAAAACTTGGTCACCAACAAAGACACAACCTTTGGGTTCGACAAGTCAAAGGTTACTTGTTTCAACTGCGGTGAGAATGGACACTTCAAAAGGGAGTGTGTAAAACCAAAGAAGACTGGGAACGGTAATCCCTTGTCGTCATTCAATCGTCAGGACAAGGCCACATCTAGCAGTTCTACCTCATCCAGCAAGGACCCCAAAGCCTTAACTGCTAATGAGGATGAAGGACAGGACTGGAGCTTTCGGTTCGTGTCACCGGGAGAGTCCAACATAGCTAATGTGGAGGATATTAATGACGATTCGGCTAGTGAGGGAGACATAGCAGTAGAGCTCGCAATGTCAAATTCTGAAGACACTAGACCCGCGATCAACCACCTGCCTGAAGAAGATAAAACTGCTTCAACGTCAGAATCACCAGAACCAGATTCAACAGAGTCTGCACTTATGGCTGATTCCTCTTCATCTCAGCTAAGTACTACTGACCAACTATTAATACTCATGCTTGTTTAGAATGTAATAAATTCAGAGAAAGTATAGATTCAAAATTCACTAGGTTATTAGATCATAATGATAGCTTAGTAAAGGACCTGGAACTATGCACAGAGGCTAATAGAGTGTTAAGACAAAACGAGCACAGTTATAAGGAAAATATAGATTTATTAAATAAACAACTTAGGGAAACAGAGGTAGTTGCCTTTAACCAAGCAAACGACATTAGGTACTGTCTGAACTCCCTAGAAGACACTAAGAAACTATAAGCAGTTTTAGAAGTAGAAGTCAACTCTTTAAAACAAAAACTGCATAGTTGGACAAGCTCATCACACATTGTCCAACACTTAGTGAAAGTGAGAAATAATGGGGAGGGGCTGGGATACAAAGTGGTTCCACCACCACCTGAGACCTTGATGAACACTAAAAGTAAACCAATTAACGAAAATCCCATCAAGGATCATGTGGTGTCCACTCCTCTGGTGAGTGATCCAGATTCCTTAAGTAAATCAATTAAATCTGATGCTAAACAGAAGGAGGCCACTTCTAAGGCAAAAGAAAGATGCCTTGTGTTAACCTGGAAACAGAGTTTGAAAAGGGTCATTTAAAGTCAGGTTCAAACAAAGTCAAATCAGAACCCAAAAAGACTATTAAACCTAATCAATCACGAGCAATATGTCAAAGTCCAGGTAAACAAGGGATAAAAGATGTAAAATCAGGTAAGCAATTAAGTTTGTAAAACCTAGTAATACATCAAAGAAAGAAGTGTCTCAATCCAAATAGAATAAGGTCAACAACGTCACTTTTACATCTCCACCACAACATGTTAACCGTAAAGTTGAAAGCAGATCATGCTATAACTGTGGAGAGTATGGTCACATAGCATCTCAATGTCCTTATTACCAGACACCGAGGAGGAAAGTTGAACTTTCTACATCGACAACTAGCTCTTCTAAGAGGAACTCTGTGACACATCCAAAAAGGGCTAGTGAACCCAAAGTTCAATCCATCAGCCAGTAGGCTGTTTATCATAAACAGGCTTTACACAAAGCTGGCCAATGGAAAGAAAAATCTGCCTTAGTGTCTGGCAATGAGAACAAATAGAAATCTGAGATTCACTCAACCTAGAATGGTCAATGGGTTGAGTTTATGATGTGTGATGCCTTGGGGAAACTCAAGCCAGTGAAGGCTTGGGTTCCTAACATGAACTAATGTTTTTATTGAATGTGCAGGGTGTTCACTATAGTGCTGAAACTAACACGTGGATCGTAGATAGCAGAGCATCCAGGCACATGATAGGGAACAGAGCTCTCTTATCAAATGTCAGACAAATTAAGGAGGGCATGTTTCATTTGCTGGAAACAAAAGAGGGTAAATCACAGCCCAAGGAGAAATTGAAAATGAGAAAGTTAAGTTTGATAAGGTAAACTACGTCCAACAATTACAAAATAACTTGCTCTCAGTCTCTCAAATTTGTGATAAAGGATTCAAAGTAGTCTTTGACAACAAGAAGTCTACGTTCTGAAGAAGGACTATGTGATCCGGAGGACCAAATCCTAATGTCAGCTTCTAGATATAATGATCTTTATGTCTTGGATCTCTCAAAGGCCTCCACAACGGATCGTGAAGTCCAATGCTTCTTGTCCAAAGCTACTGAGAAGGACTCCATCTCCTAGCATAGGAGAATGGGACACATAAATCCGAGGAAAATGAATCACTTGATCCAGAATGATCTTGTGAGAGGAGTAAATGTCAAAAACTTCCAACTCCCGGATTTCTGTGTTGCGTGCAAAAAGGGCAAACAGACGAAGAAGGCTCATAAGGAAAAGAAAGTTCATTCTATAGAACTTCCTCTAGAGCTTCTTCACATGGATCTGTTTGGTCCAGTCAGTACAAGAAACATCGCAGGCGACTTGTATTGCTATGTAGTTACTGATGACTACTCAAGGTTCTCTTGGGTAATGTTTCTGAAATCCATATCAGAAACATTTGAGTCCTTCAAGGAATTGGTAACAACACTGGAATCTCTATACAAGCTGAAAGTACGACAGGTGCGCTCAGACAACGGAACCAAGTTCAAGAATCAGTGGATGGAGGACTATTGCAAGGAAAAGGAATTGTGCATCAATTTACCTCGCCTACACCCCTCAGATGAACAGAGTTGCTGAACGGAAAAACCGCATCTTGATATAGATGACACGGACTATGCTGGCAGACTCGAAACTGCCTATCCAATTCTGGAATGAAGCAGTGGCAAATGCGTGTTATACGCTTAATCGAGTTATGTTAGTGAAACGCCATGGAAAAACGTGCTACGAGTTATTACAGCGACGTAAACCTAACTTAGAGTATCTCGAGCCGTTTGGCGCTTCGTGCACCCTACTGAAGAAGACTCGGGAGGGAAAATTCAGTGAGAAGGTTGATGAAGGGATTTTTCTAGGATACAACATACTGAACAAGAGAGTTTACAACAACTCAACGGGTCAGGTAGAGGTGTGGTGTAATGTTGATGTTTAGAGATATATCACACCGCTTGCTGGAAAAGGGCCTACCTACTTCTTCGACTATGATGGATTCTTCAAGTCCTTCAACATACCCCTTTCTTCTTCAGAAAACAAGTTGGCAAAAAAGATGATGTACGATGTCTTGAACACACCGTCTCAAGAGTCAACAAGTCAATATCCTACCAACTCAGGGGGAGAACTTGATGTAATTGACTCTTCCTCTGATGAAGAAAATGAAGCAAATGATCAGATCAACCAGGATGTACAGGTTCCGACTACTACAAGTCCACAAGCATCTGCTAGTGATGCCTCTGAACCTTCGGAACCTCAGACTCTGATTGCCTCAGATCCAGAACCAAATGTCCATAATCTTGACTCTGAGGTGGTTGTTCCGACAACTCCTGGATCACATCTAAACATCTATCATCCCTTGGATAATATTATAGGAGATGTAAGATCAGGGGTTCAGACTAGAAATCAGTTGTACTCAGCTGATTATGCCTTTGTGATGGAAATGGGATACCTTCACGATGGTGCCTACCGCTGCTTTGTGTCTCAGTTTGAGCCAAAGTATGTTAGTGAAGCACTAAATTAGTCCTTAGAATTACGTCTCAGGAATTTACCCTCACAAAAACACAAAACATGTCCTAGTTTAAGTTTCAGCAGCATTTATTTATGTCAGTACAAAGTTAGTCTATTTCAGTTTTGTGGAATATCGGACTATGTCATTGAAGTTGATAAGGAACCTTATCATCTAAAAGGTCACGTCTGAGGTGACCACAAGTGCTTTCAAACAAAAATTGGGTCACATCTGAGGTGACAAATTGTTTAAAAGGATCACGTCTGAGGTGATCAAAAGTTTTTCAAGTTAAAATGATCATGTCTGAGATGATCAAATGTTCATAATGTTAATTCAACAGTTTAAAAGGGTTTAAATGTCAAATGGTCAGAAAGTCAAAAAAAATTCAAGAGTATGACCCATTCGCACGACTAGACCATGAGTATGGACCAACCGTACGAATGGATCATACTCATGCCTTTTATAGCCAAATGGACATGAGTATGGACCATTCAACGGAATGGCTACTACGAATGAGCCATTCGGCCAAGTGAGAGTAGGCGAATGACCAAGTTGCACGACTCAACTGTAGTCAGACGACTGAAGGTGACCGACTGTGCAAGTCGCACGACTGACCTTCAGTCGCACTAGAAAACTTGTGCGACTGGGCTCAGTCGCACGACTACGGAAACCCTAGTATAAATAGTGGGGTAGTCGGTCGCAGTCACTCACCACCCCCAGAATTGCCCCAAGTCGCACGAACTATCGTTACTCTGCCAAATTTTCATTCGATCATTATATACCACTGATTGTTGTGCACTGGTGATTTTCACTGACTTTACAGGCATAATGCGGTTCAATCCAACAATATTTCATTCAATTTAACCTCTAAATCGAAATGTTCGGCCCAAAACAAGAGCCGAAACTTGGCTGACTAAATAACCCAATTAATCTAAGCCAACAACTAAAATTAATGTTATTAAGTGTTAAGTATAATGCTTGCAAGTCCAATGAACCAAAACACGACGTCAAATGATAAGAATTGGTCAAAACTTGAATTTGAATTGAACAGCAGACTGTCATACAAATAGACAGGTTGATGAACTTTAGTCGCACGACTGAGTAGTGCGAATGACTAAACCGCACTACTAAATCATGCGTATGAGTTCAGTCGCACGACTGATATACGTGAATTAGTTTACATACGTATGAGCTCAGTCGCATGACAAGTCGTATGTATGAGGTAATTCGCATGACTAGATCTTAGTCGCACTACTCATTCGCACGACTATCTCATTCGCACAGTCTCATTTGCACGACAGATTAAAAGGAATATTTTCAAGTCCAAGTGATTCATGATATTATTAATCAATGGATACTAATGTCTATATTCATTGTGTAACAGATGGCGAGTCGGTGGACTATGAGCACTAAGCACAATATTGTGCTCATCTGGATCTGTCATCCAGACACACGCTCCTGATTTTTCTGGCATCATCATGTTTCTCAGGAGATCGAGGATCTTTCACGCCATCTCTACTCCGTGTACACCGTACCGTTCGATTCAGCATGCCTCTGGGAAGGCTCTGTAGTTGATAGATCCTTAGAGCCTCATTGAATCCGTAGTTTGATATTTGGAGAGGCCATTGAGATCTCTGAAGATGATCTCAGGATAGTGCTGCAGCTTGGGGACAATGGTGAATGCCCCACACGACTACACCCCCTTACTGTCCGAGGTTGTTTCCTGCGCGCCATAGTTGGGGACATCAATGCAGGGGTGCTCAACAAGAGCAACTTGTGCCCCCAGTTCAAGTACCTTGCACATGTTCTGCTAAAGTGTATAGCATCTCGGAAGGGAGGTTTTAATGAGCTTTCCGATCAGATCCAGAATGCATATGCTTCATTGGTGCTGAACCATCCGTTCAGCTTCTCCAGGATGATCTTCACCTACTTGGTGGAGAACATTGAGGGGAAAGGTAAGGAGAGCTTCTGCATGTACCCTCGCTTTATGCAGATGATTATCGACCAGAAGCTCCCTTCCTTGCCGAAGGCGAAGGAGGACGCGATGGTACTCGAGGTGATGGACGATACCACCTTGGGTAGGATGAAGGTCTACAGGGGGAAGCAGGTTAAGCCTCCAGTGAGGAGATTATTTGGGCATCTGGCCTGGGAGGATTACGTGGCGCCGACTAGGCGTAAATGGCGTCACGTTGACACTGAATCTGAGGTAGAGCAGCTACAGCTCCCTGATGATGAATCCGATGATGATGATAGCGGGATGCTGGAGATGAAGGGCCCACTCACCAAGGGGCCCCACTGCTGATATTACATCTCCAGCATCTGCCCCCACTGGAGATGGAGTGGAGACTGCTGGGTTCTACCAGGATTTCATACCTGGTGAGGAAGAGGAGGAGTCGGATGAGGAGCCACTAACCCAGAATGTGGGAAGTAAAGTCGTTCCCATAAAACAGGAGCTCCGGGCGGTTGGTGGACGCCCAGGCAGGTCGGGAGATACTGACACTGATGCTACATATGGTCACGATCCGCCAAGACGTGTTCTAAGGGGAGCATCCTCCTCGACAGGATCGAGGAAGAATAGGATGGCTCAGCCCCACGGCATGAAGAAGAAGAAGCATAGACTCACCTTCATCACTCCCACTACTACTACCACAGCCACCACCACTCTACCTACCACCACAGCCACCATCCCTACCACCATTCCACCCAACACCACCACCACCACCCCTTCCATCCACCACCACATCATTCACACCTACACACCACCACCATCATATATACCACCTCCAATCTTCACCACTGTCACCACCACCACTAGCCATCCTGCAGTACCATCTTCTTTCTCTCCATATCCATCAGGATCACCTTTACCTCCTAGTGGGGTAGAGGAACAGCTCTCAGCATTTAACCGAATGGTGCTTAGGCTGTTAGCTGCAGATGAAGAGAAGACCACTCAGATACGACAGCTGGTAGACCTGACCACTGTCCAATCTCAACAGCTTTCTCATCAGGCTCCATTGATCGATGAGCAGGCTCATCAGATGTCTCAGCTCCAGGAGCAACACGCCAAAAATATTGAGGAGCTGGAGGCTACAAACAAATCTCTACAGTTAAAGCTCAAAGGGTCCAAAGACGAGCCCTTAAAGATAGGAGAAGGTGATGGAGACGATGATGCTGATGATAATAGTGATAATGATGATGGTGATGATCACTATGGTGATACTGATGTTAGTGATGATGATGATGATGATAACTCTTCAGCTGCGGGTGCCACATCAGCGAGCGAAAGAAGGACCAAACGAACTCAAGATCAGAGTGCCTCCACATCCAACCCGGCAGTAGAAGAGCCGATGATCCAGGATAAGAGTAATGTTTAGATGTTTTATTGTTATTTAAAATCATTTGTATTTGGATCATATAATGAAATGAATGTTAATATGTTATGTAAATGGTTATGTGTCACTTATTATGGTTATGTCTTGATTAGTAACTAATGATTACTGTGTTGAATGTTTAAATCAAGCATATCCAGACTTTCAAAGGGACGATTACGATGTTGCTCCCCTTCAGCAGGTTAAGACTCAACTAACCATGATTCTTGATCTGCAAGGGATTGTTAGGAGATCAGTGAGTTACACCCCTGAAGAAGGGGAAATAATTTACAATCTCATTGACGAGCAAATTGCAGAAATGTTCAAGCTTAATCCCGATGAGATTGTCAAGGATGCTCCAACTTTTGTAGAAACCAATGATGACGAGCTAAACGTATCGATGAAATAGAATCGAGGACGTCACTGCGGAGCACTATCCCGAGTACGCTGACAAAGAGGGAAATGTGGTCCCCAATCTGGGTGATTCCCTGGACAGTGATACATTTGAGATTTGGATAAGATGGAGCAGAGTATGAGAAGGTTGAAGACCAAGCCCAAGCCTCAAACACCGATGTATATCAAAAAGGCTGAATGGGCTGCATGTTTTGAGGAGATCCGAGCACAATGCTCTACTCCTAAACTGAATGTCTACACCAAGCTCTACAAAGTGAAGAAACATCACAAGGTGTCAGGCAAGATTATCGCATGGGCTCATTTTGATGATCTTAATGTATACGCGCGTAAAGAGAGAGATGGGTATTGAGTACTTAGATTCCCGCATGATCTAAAGTCTCTACCTGGTTTTGAGCTCAACCAGCTGGCTAAATTGAAATTGTTATATGCTGACTGACCCGAAAAAGATGTCAGGATGGTTTGAGGCTGCCTTGAAAAAAAAGTACCACACCAGGTGGGTCAACTTCAAATCTCAACAACCTACAAGGTATATCAGACGTTTTGAAGTTGATCCATAATTGGAAAGCCCAAATAGTGCTGAAGTGGAGTCCCCAAGAACAATGTCTAGAATCCCTCTCAGGGAAATGCCACAGGACTTCACTACACACTTTAAGTGGTGGTACTATGATTGGAGAACAGGGGAGGCGATCATAGTTCTGAACAAAGCAGGCAGAATGGATACTATTAGGGTATTTGACCCGATGTGGCTTACAAACTTGTCAGCTGAAGATGTTTACACACTATACAAGTGGTCACTGTTCTATGACACGCAAGATATTGTACAAGCTCTCCAATTCCAAAATGTGATACGACTCTGCTTTGCATTTGAAATACATGCTGGAGTCACAAGAGAGGAGAAGTACAAGAAGTACGAGGAGGTTATGAAGAAGGTAAGACAATAGATGAATCTAGGTCCAAGGGGGAGTTTGTTGATGCATGTGTACCTTGATTCTGATCTTAATGTAATATGTCTTTGTTGTCTTACGCTTATGTAATAGTTGGGTACTTAATGAAACGCAAATGTTTGGTTGTGTTTATAATGTTTATATTTCATTAATGAGTTGTTTAACGCATATTGACTTGATTATATAGGTTTGTGGTTGATTGAACTAATATAAATAACATTACTATGTTTAATACATTCAAACTTAATAACATGAAGTTATCATGCGAATGGCCCATGCTAATGGACCATACGCATGAACAACTTCATGCGAATGACTCAGTCGCACGACTGAACCAGGAGATTGGATCAGTCGTATGACTATAACATGAGATTGGCTCAGTCGCACGACTGAACACTCAGTCGTACGAATGGATCAACCGCATGTCACAATCGCACGAATGAACCATGCTTATGGTTCAGTCGCCTGAATAAGCAACCTTAACCTATAAATACCACCTAATTCGTGGAAAAACGTAAGCAAGGAATCCACTTCGACTCCAGACGTACCCTAGCCGCCCAGAAGCCTCTAAGTGTGTACTCCAAGTTCATAGAACGCTGTAGATCGATTCCTAATCGATTCTTGACGTTAGTTTCAATACATTATTGTTTCTACGTGCGTTCTCACTGACTGGATCGCCAATCAAATAGGATTCCGCACTATTTGGTTTGGTTTAACACGTTAATTAGTTGGTGTTTCGTTCAAATACCAGATCCTAACACATATGTTGTTACTATTTTAATTTACCTTAATATAATATTTGTACCTTTTGGTTTAGTATTATTTAGTTTAAAGTGGGATATTATCAAGTTAGTCACTTGAACACATTTATAGACTAATTTAGATATTATTACTTGCATGGTTGATTTATTGACGTAAAACTATTATCTTTATTATTTAGAATTTGACGTAATTTTTTTTTCATTTTACAATAGTTATGTTGTCGAATTCTCATAAAAATATTAATAAACATCTCTTGTTATGAACGATCAGGTGGGTTATCATTACATGCGATGAGAAAAATAAATACACTTATGCCTACATGCATGAAATGTAGAAACAGATGATGAATATTAGAAAAGGAATCAAATCCTAATGACAATTAAGATGATCAAGATGACGACAATTATAAGTTTTTTGTTCTGTAAAAGATTAAATATGTTTACATTGGTTATTATGTTTAAATGTATGGTATATAACTTGAATTGTATAATGATTTTGTTTTAAAAATTTAATATTCTTTTATTGGTGTATAAATATGTTCTCCAAACCTAAAATATAGGAAAAATCTGAAAAATATAAAAAACAATCTATGAATTAAAATTAAAACAGTAAGGTCTACGGCGACGACATGTACTCGACATAGGGTTTTTTTTAATATATTATTTTTTATTAAAATAAAAAAATTAGTTGGACTTATGACGATGACATGTCGTCGCCATAGACTGAAAATAAAATTATTTTTTAATTTCAATACAATATGAAATCTTTTTCCCGACAACTCTGTGGCGACAACTTGTCGTTGTGATAGACCTCTATGGCGACAAAGGTTTTGACGACAACTCAGAAATAAGCTATAGCTACAAGGTTGTAACGACTAGGTCTATGTCATCGCCATAGCCTATGGTGACGACAAAATGACCCTATCGTGACGACAAATGTCGTCGTCATAACCAGGGGCGGACCTACGCCTTAGTGAACGGGGTCAAGTGACCCCATTGAATTTTGAACTCGTAGTGTAACGTATAATACCGAATTTTTTAGTGAACCCATAGTTTTACAGGAGGTGAACCCATTAATATATTAAAGTTCAAAACATAACACAAATAGAATCACTAGTCCACTGGTCACGCGCGCGAATTTCTTAGCTTGCTGGTGGAGTTGTGGTCGCAGGTTCGAAACCTGCAAGCTGCACTTGCAGCAACCTTTTTTTTTCATTTTTATTTATGTAAATTTACTAAAATAACCTTATTCTAATAACAAAACCCTAGCCCCATTCTTTTTCCCCCATCCCAAGGCCTGCTGCAGTGCTGCCCCTTCCATCGGACCATCGGGTTCGACTTGCTCGGCCCTTCCATTCGGTTTCGACCTGCTGCTCCGGCGCCGGCTCGGCCTGCTCCCCTTCCATTCGACCTGCTGGCCTGCTGCCCCTTCCATCGGACCATCGCTGCTTGTTGCTTCGTGGTTCACCGTTCACCATTGATTCTTGAAAAAGTTAGTTTTCTTACTTGTTTATTCAAAATTCAAAATCTTTAACGTTTTCATTGTTAGACTTAACTTCTTTTAGTTAATTTGTTTGTTAATTTGTGTAATTAGAATTTAGAAATCTAGAATTTATTTTTTTTGTTAATTTAGGTGTTTAGAAGTCTAAAATCTATATTTTGTTTGATATAATTTGGGTATTCCAATATTTCATAATATTAGTAATTTAGTTCATGACAATTCATAATATGTTATATGTGTGATGCATTGAACATTTTAGGAATATGGATCGCTTTGTTGTGAAAAGAAAACCATCAAATGTTGCTTCTTCATCTAGTAATAGTATTCCGGCAAGAATTGATTTAGATGATCTTCCATGGGATCCTTCTGAACGAAAGCCAATCTCATCATATCACCCTAATCAAAAAGATGAAATTAGAAGAGCTTACTTGCTTAGAGGTCCATGTCAACCTATTGGCATGAGTTTCCACAACGAGATTTAGTGGAAAATCTAGACGATTTCGTCCCGAGTGGTTTAAACAATATGGAAACTGGCTAGAATATAGTGTGAAAATGGATAGAGCATATTGTTTGTTTTGTTATTTGTTTAAGGAAATTGGTCAAAAAGATGCATTTGTGAATGAAGGTTTTAATGGTTGGAACAAAACTGAAAGATTTACCAAACATGTTGGTGATGTTAATAGTCTTCACAACAAAGCATATAAAAAAGGTGAGAACTTGCTTAAACAAGAACAATCAATACATGTTGCCTTTGAAAAACAAAGTGAGAAGCAAAAAAGAGAGTATAGAATCCGATTAAGTACTTCTGTTCTTCTTGCAAAAGCGTTATTAAATGGTGGGTTGTCTTTTCGTGCTCACGATGAGTCTGAGACTTCACTTTATAGAGGACACTTTATTGAGTTTTTAAAGTTGTTTGGGCAATTAAATGAAGAAATTGGTAAAGTGATCTTAGGGAATGCTCCAGGAAATAGTCAAATGACATCTCCACGGATACAAAAAGAAATTTGTAATTGTTTTGCACAAGAGGTATTAAAGTGGATTTTTGAAGAACTTGATGATGATGTTTTTGCTATATTAGTTGATGAGTCGAGAGATGTATCTAAAAAGGAACAAATGGCTGTGGTTTTAAGATTTGTTGATAAATTAGGACTTGTTAAAGAAAGATTTATTGGTCTTGTTCATGTCATGGAACAACTTCATTGTCTCTTAAGTCGGCTATTGATGAACTATTTGCTAGATACAATTTAAGCTTGACTAGAGTTAGAGGCCAAGGATATGATGGTGCAAGCAATATGTCCAGTGAGTTTAATGGTTTGAAAGCACTAATTTTAAAGGAAAACTCATCGGCTTATTTCATACATTGTTTTGCCCATCAACTCCAATTAGTTGTTGTCGCCCTTGCAAACAAACATGTGGAGATTTATAAATTTTTGATGAAGTGTCAACTTTGACAAATGTGGTTTGTGCATCTTGCAACGAATAGATATGATTCGAGAGAGTCAAAGGAAAGAGTGAAAGAACAAATAGGTTGTTTAGAAGTTGAAAGTGGAAGTGGGAAGAATCAAGAAATCTCACTTGCAAGAGCCGGAGACACACGTTGGAGTTCTCACCATAAGACACTTGTTCGTTTGCTCGAATTATATCCAGTTATATTGACGTGCTTGAACATATTGAAAATTCAGGAGTTGTTAATGCTAGCCAAAAACAAGCACGCGGAATCCAAATATATATGAAAACTTTTGATTTTGTGTATTATTTACATTTGATGAAACACATTTTTGGGATTACTAATATATTGTGTGTAGCTCTTCAAAGAAAGGATCAAGACATATTAATGCAATCGGAATGATTAAAGCGACAAAAGAAGAACTACAAACGTATAGACTTGATGGTTTTAATTCCTTTTAGAAGATGTCACATCATTTTGTCAAAAGCATGACATTGAGGTGGTTGATATGGGAGAAGATTACATTGACCCAAATATCGAAGAAGAAAGACTAACATCACCAATAGACATTATTACGAGTTTGATAACTTTAATACGGTTTTAGATATGCAAATCCAAGAGCTTAGTAACCGTTTTAACGAGGTGACCACAGAACTACTTACTTGTATGAGTTCTTTGAGCCCATCTAACAATTTTTGTTACTTCGATATTCCAAAAATACTAAGGTTGGCGGAAATGTATCCATATGATTTTGATTATGAAGAAAAAGACAAGCTTAAATATGAACTTGGGATATACATTAGAAGCATCAAAGAAGATACAAGGTTTGCCGACGTTAATGATATATCTGCTCTTGTAAAAAAAATGGTGGAGACAAGAAGACATATTGATTATCCTTTAGTTTATCATATGTTGAAGTTATCACTTGTCTTACCCTTGCAACGGCAAGTGTTGAGAGATGTTTTTCTTCAATGAAGCATGTGAAGACAGATTTGCGCAATCGCATGGGTGATGAATATATGAACGACTCGTGTATTTGTTACATTGAAAAGGAGCTCTTTGCAAAGGTGTCGATTGAAGATGTAATGGAACGGTTTCAAAAAATGAAGACGCGTAGAGAACAACTATAAAATGTAATTTTATTTGATTTTTTTAATATTATATTTTTGTTAACATTTTCTATGCAATTTAATTATATTCCGAACCGACCCGACCCGACTTGACCCGACAACTCAAAAATTTTTATATTATCTTCTAACAAAACGAAAAACATGAAAAATAGTGACCCCATTGAAAAAAATTTCTGGTTCCGCCACTGGTCATAACCCTTATTTCTTGTAGTAAGACTTGTTGAGATCTTTGTAACAACATTAGTGTTATTTGTCAAGCAAAAGAACCAGGGTGACATCATATTACCAAACATATGATGATAAAGTTCTATTATACGAGAGATATTGAAACAAAGAGCATAAGATAGTTTCACATGCATCACTCATTATACTTCACAATGTATCTAACAACGGTGTTTATAACTAACTTATCAACAAACAAGGTTAAACAATGTAAGAGAACAACGTTTTGTTTAATCAAGTCCTAATATGTATCTTATGTCGAATAATATAATAATACTACCATTTTTGATATTCTTATGATTTACTGTTCATGAAGTAATTTTTTAAAGTAGGTCAGGTATTTAATCTCCATTTACAACTCCAAATTTTTGTTGCACCACTTTGCCAGTTTCATTCCTACAAAAACAAAACACACTACAACAAAATAGCTAACTCAACTCTTGCAATATGTTACGTTAAACCTTGAAAAACTGTATTATGTTTTAAAAAGGTTTCATTAGCTTAAAATTTTTTTTTTTCAAAGGCTACATTAGATGAAATTGCATTAGATCTATAACAACTTTCTTCTTAGATAATGCAACCAATGCCAATATTTTTCTAATATAATCCAACTTTTTGTTAAAGGTTGCTGAAAAAATATTACAATTTTTTTAATATTCAACTTTTTCTTAAAGACTACTTCAATAATATTGCATTAGGATCATTTTAAAATAGTAACACTTGAGTTTCTATCTCCCACTTATGTTAAAATTATTAATTTTGGGATGATTCAATAACGAATGATCAAATCTCTTTATGTAAGCTTTTCACATTAGATTTGACTTCTAATGTTATATTAAAAAGAAATTAAGCGTCACAATTCAAGATTTTAAATGAACGTACTTTAATCTCATCCCCATAGCAACAAATACAGATTTAAATGGACTTTAGTCTCATCTCCATAGCAACAAAACACATGTATAGGATTAGTACCCTTCTCCATAAAACATATGTACTTGAATTGACCTAGTACCCTTCTCCTATAATATTCACGCATGTACACGTATACGTATTTGTACCCTGCTTAGATGCTTTCCATGATTCCGGGATAAATTGATTTTATGTTTTTCAAAACTCAATCAAAGTGTATTACATATATACGGTATCTTAAAACTTCTATAAACTTTAAAAAATAAGTGTTATTTAATGAAGTATTTAGTAATAAAACTATTTACAAAATTCATGAAACATTATTAAAGGTATTATCATGTCTTTAACTTTTAAATGCGTCAAATTTTAGTTGCTTTAGTCCGTTATCTAATTCATCATGTGTACTCTCTTCGTTGCGACAACCTTGGATCAATGTCATGGGTCCAGAGCGATGATAACATCATCTCATATATTATTTATGATAAATGGTGTATTTTGATTATTATTTGTCAATTCTTGAGAAGATATATGTGAATTAGCCTGAGAATGGGTTAAGGGTGGTGGACCATAATGTGGACTTTAAAGCATAAGATGTCAATTAATGTATGTTTCATTCCGGCTGTTATTCTCATAATCAACTTGGTAGTAGTAGTCAAAGTTGGCTTCTCAAGGGAACATGTAAAAACTCTTCTATTAATGCTACAAATTTCAATTTAATGGTTATGATAAATACATTGTTTCTTAATTTTAGTTTACATATAATATATATATATATATATATATATATATATTAATGCTACAAATTTCAATTTAAGGTTATGATATACACATAATGAATTCATGTTAATAGAGCTATAGGATGGGCTTTAGCCTCGACTCATTTATAAATCAAATCGCGATAAGCCAGCTCGCTTATCTTAAAGAGCTCAAAATGTGAGTTAAGGCTCAACTCATTTATAAAAACAATGATATGGAATTGATATTTTATTAACTATGGTTATCTATTATATTTTTATTAGAAAATGTCAAAATCATCATATGTTAAGGGTTATAGTAAAATTATTATAATTTACAAAGCCTAAGAATAATTTTGGGTTTGATATTTGTCTTACTATTGTTACTATTGTTTTCCAGAAAAGGACATAAAAATGTGTTAAATACATCAAGCGTTATCTCTAATATGATAGGTCATTGTGTCAATTGTTTTTAATCATTTGCTATGTATATTTATCATCATGTTTTATGTTTTAAATCAGTTCGTATTATATATATATTATAAACTTGTTATTTTACCATTGGGTTTTAGAATTAAAAGTATCCAATGATATTATTTCATCAATATATATTTTTCAAAACTTATAGCTTTTAAGATAACACACTGACAAACAAAAACACAATGATACATTTTATCATAGTGTTTTATACTTTTATTATTTTGTGTTATTTTATCATTAATTCTAATGTATTAAATTAATTAGTCGTTAATTTATCATCATGTTTTACATAATAATAATGCACATCATTATTTAACCAATATATTTGTTTAGAATTCCTTTTTTTTAAATACTATAATATTCAAAAAAACATAATAACTAACAAAAACATACAATATACTACACTAAGAATGTAAAGACAAGATATTAATATATAAACTTAAATAATTTTTTATATAACGATACCATACTCGTTTTAAAGATAAAAATGTCCAATTTTATGGTATAATTTTTATAAAAAAATGTCTGGTATAAATGTTATGAATGTTTAGAAAAAATAGAAAAACTTAAAAAGAATCAATAAAAGTGATCATATTTAAAATACTACTATAACATTTTTTTCTTTATAATTTGATTTTAACTATTGATTAAGAAGATTGATTATTAAGATTACTTATTGTGCTTTTTAGATTTAAACTATTTTTATTTGAACCCTGCCCCTTAAATAATAAAGGTCAAACTTGGTTTATAATTTATAAAAGTCATAATTTAAGATTTAATTATATGAGCTAATGAGCGAGCCATGAGCCGAGTTGACCTTGAATTGGGCTTGGCTATGTTAAACGAGCTATTTTCGAGCAACCAATTTTCGAATGAACTATGAGTTGCGCAAAGTTGATATGCCCGTATCAATTCTAAAACTTCAAGTAGCTCATTTTTAAAGCTGAATATGGTCATATCATTTATGATGTGATGATATTCATACTAAGAATAGGTTTATATCTCCAATAAACCTTATTTTTAAAAAACTCTTTTATTTTGTTTTAAACACTAGCTTCCCTCAAATTCTCAAGAGATTTGTAAGGCCCTGTTCCCGAGCACCTCAGAGTTGGTCATTCATTGCACTTAAAACATTTCTAAACGTATATTTATTTTGCAGCGGAATTTAAAACTTTCATTAATCACTAAAAACATGTCATTTCATACATTTACAACATTTGTTTTCATCTCAAAATACAATGACAAGTCAAAATACGGATGCCAACCTCAAAACGTTCCCAGTAGCTTATGCATCCATGCCTGCAACTCATCAGCATCAACATATACCTGCCAACTATCATGCATACAAAAGTCAGCGACGCTGAGTGAGTTCTAGTTTTTATAATAAAATACTTTACTTTCGTTAAAACCGTTCTTTACTTTATTTCAATCATACTATACTTTACAATCGTTCGTCATCATGCATCATAAGTACACACTAGCACAAAAAGAGACAAATGGGGCGGGTCTAATTTTTTTAAGGGGCGGGTGTTCAAATAAAACGCCCCTTAAGCCTTTCAAAAATTAAATGAGAACAAATAGGGCGAAACCGCCCCTTAAGTTAGATTCAGGGGCGGGTATTAAGCCGCCCTTTAAGCCACCTTTAGAGGGCGGTTCTAAACCGCCTCTTATGTCCTATTTAAAAAATATAAACACCTTTAGGGGCGGGTATCAAGAGGCTTCCTTTATAACCGCCCCTTATGTCCTTTATGTTTTAATATATACTTTTAGGGGCGGGTATCAAAACCGCCCCTTAATACTATATATATTAAAAAAACGGTCATCTTCTTCATTGAAGCATTGCCTGCAAATTAAATGTTCTCTTAATTTTGAATTTCAAATAAGGTCTCTTTCAAAATCTCTTCATTAAAGGTATAAATTTCTCTATGATGTAATTTTAGTTTTATTGTACATAATGATGTATTTGATTGTTAACTTTCGTTATTTATAGGTCATCTTACTCATTGAAGCATTTCTTCCAACATCAAATCGGGTTTTCTTTCAAAATCTCTCCATTAAAGGTATAAATTTCCCTATGGATGTTATTTTTAGTTTTATTGTACATAATGATGTATTTTATGTTAACTTTCGTTATTTATAGGTCATCTTACTCATTGAAGCATTTCCTCCAAAATCAAATCGGGTTTTCTTACAAAATCTCTCCATTTAAGGTACAAATCTCTCCATGACGTATTTCTAGTTTTATTAAACATGATAATGTATTTATTCTTAACTTTCGTTATGTTATAGGTAACTTTTGTTATTTTATTTTTTATGGTAATTGATGTGTATATATATATGTGTATGTACATGAATGCGTGTTTAATATATAAATATGTGTCTATATGTTGGATTGAGTTATAGATGCAAGCTTACAAATTGTAGATTAGTATGTACATAGTAAAATATGCAAACTTGTCATACTTTGAATAGTTAAATAAGAAAACATATGTTTGTAATATATGTTTATGTGTATATGTATATGTGTTTAGATAATATTTGTAAAAAAATTTAGGCATAAAACTTTAGAGTATACCCGTCCAAAATTTATCTAATAGAGATAATGTTTGGATTGTCCCCGTCGGGACTGCATTTTGAATATTCTATCTCATTAGGACGTGTATACAATTTAACGTGTTTGACTATTTAAGAAAAAAATGGTAGTGTTTTTCTTATACTCCTTCGGGTTTTGTTTTATACGCATACTTGGGGAGTTAAGGGTAAATGCTGCCATTTTTTTTAAAATAGTCAACACATTAAATGTATACATATGAGATAGAATATTCAAAAAGTGGGTTAGGATACACTGCCTTCGATTACTGGTTACGTAGAACTACATCATTTGTTTGTCTTTTACTTTTCAGATGGATCGTGATTTTAGGATGTATAAAAGTTTGCGTTCATCAGAAATTTATGCGAAGGGTGTTCAAAGTTTTAAAAAGGCAGCTGAAGAAAATCGTTTGACAACAGGAAACCGAAAAATTTGTTGTCCTTGTTCCGTTTGTAAAACTTTCAGTATTTTGAGGATATTATATCATAGAGTATCATTTGTTACGACACGATTTTATGCATGGATACCATTGTTGGTTAGAGCATGGAAAATCAATTCTTGAGTTAATACTTTGTCGACCACTTTACACATTCATGATAACACATACAATAGTGACTCATTACATGTTGATAGAGATGATGAGCTTTCAAATGAACCCACTAAAGTTACATGACATGGAGACTAATATGAATAAGGCCGAACAAGAAAAGTTACAACATATATTAAAGAAGCAGAAAAGCCCTTATATACTGGATCTAAACATAACAAACTTGATGTTGTGTTAAAGTTGTTTAAACTAAAGTCTGAGAACGGATGGAGCGATAAAAGTTTTACAAGCTTATTGGGGCTTTTAAATGAAATTCTTCCAGAAGACAACGAATTACCAATTTCAACATACCAAGCAAAAAGATTGATGTGTCCGATGGGGTTGGAAGTTGAAAGAATACATGCATGTCCAAATAATTGCATCTTATATACATGGCCAGTTCTTTTATGCATCTATTATCTTCCACCGTGGTTATGTATGAAGCGAAAGTATATTATAATGTCATTGTTGATTCAAGGTCCAAGACAGCCTGGTAATGATATTGATGTGTATTTATCTCCATTGATTAAAGACTTGCAAAAGCTTTGGAATGAGGGTGTGGACGTATATGATGCTTATCGCAAAAAACAATTTAAATTGCATGCAATGATTTTCTGCACCATAAATGATTTTCCAACATATGGTAACTTGTCAGGATACGGTACCAAGGGTAAGAAAGCTTGTCATGTTTGTGAAGACGAGACACACTCGATCTGGTTTAAAAATTGCAAAAAACTTGTGTACATGGGACATCGAAGATTTCTTCCGAAAGGTCACATTTTTAGAAATAAGAAAGATGAGTTTGATGGTGAGATCGAGACTGGGACAATGAGAACAAGTTTCGATACATTTTCACGAGTTAAAAATCTGAACAATAAGGGGGGGAAAAGATCACGTGTTGAGAAAGCAGCGTTACGAAAAAAAAGATCAATATTTTAGGATTTACCTTATTGGAATGATTTAATGGTTAGACATTGTCTAGATGTTATGCATATAGAAAAAAATGTGTGTGACAGTCTAATAAGCTTATTATTAATATTCCAGGTAAAACTAAAGATGAGATTAATGTTAGAAAAGACATGGAACTATTGAAAATACATCCAGAACTTCATCCAAAACTACGTAACGATCATATTTACCTGCGACCTGCTTGTTATAATACAACAAGAGAAGAAAGAAGAAAACTTTGTGAATGTTTACATGGTATTAAGGTTCCATCAACTTATGCTGCAAACATTAAAAGATTGGTGTCGTTGAAAGATAGTAAATTACTTGGAATGAAGTCTCATGATTGTCATGTTTTGATGACACACATGATACCTATCGCAATTCGTGGATTGTTACCTGATGATGTTCGACATACTATTACAAAACTTTGTTTGTTTTTTAACAAAATTCACTCAAAGGTGTTAGATATGGAATCTTTGAATCAATGGCAAAGGGACATATATGTTACCCTGTGCGAACTAGAGATGTACTTTCCACCATCATTTTTTGACATAATGGTTCACCTCACATGTCATATTGTAAAAGAGATTAAGGCTTGTGGTATCGTATTCCTACGATACATGTACCCTTTTGAAAGATACATGGGCATTTTAAAAGGTTATGTAAGAAATCGTTATCGACCTGAAGGTAGTATTATTGAAGGATATACTTCTGAACAGGTGACTAACTTCTGTCAGGTAACACCATCAACAAATGACGTATTCTTGGCGTAGACAACGTTAGTAACGAAGAGGAATACGACCGTTTGATGATCTACCGCCATTGTTCACGTAGGTTGAAGATGTTAAGTCGTACCATATCAACCGCACCGGAATTTTTCGTGATCATATCGATGGAGTTTATCTTAATTAAGAAGACAATATTATATTTATGTGTAATGTGTTGTTATGTAAAAACTTATTTTAATTATTTATTTGTATACATGGTTGCATTAAATTTATATATGTTTGCTTTAAAATATATATAAAAATCAATTAAAATAAAATGTCTGTCCCTTTTGAAATCAAAACCACCCCTTTTGAAATCAAAACCGCCCCTTTTGACCTTAAGCCAAAACCGATACACGAGAAAACCGCCCCTTATACATGCGAAAACCGCCCCTTATACATGAGAAAACGCCCCTTATACGATAACCGCCCCTTATACAATAACCGCCCCTTATACACGATAACCGCCCCTTATACACGATAACCGCCCCACGATAACCGCCCCTTATACACGACAACCGCCCCTGCTACACGATAACCGCCCCTTATGAGCTCACCCATCGGCCCGCACCTTATGAGCCCATACCCGCCTGTTAAGGGCACATATAACATAATTTTCTTTGATTTCCCTCCCAAAACTCCAAAATCCTCCACCCAACTCCGTTGGCTTCCCCCCACCCACCACCACTGCCTCCTCCTCCTTCGTTGCAACCCCATCACCACCTTCTCCTCCTTTGGTGCAGCCCCCACCACCGCCCTTCACCACCACCGCCTCCTCCTCCCTCCTCTTTCGGCGCCACCCCTACCCCCTCCTCTTCTCCCCAGCCGCCCCCTTCCCCTCCTCTTGCCGCAGGCCCTACCCCCGCCTCTTCTCTCCGGCCTTCCCCCTTCTTCTTCTTCCTTTGGCGCAGCCCCTACCCCCGCCTCTTCTCCCCAGCCGCCTCCCCCTCCTCTTCCTTCGGCTTCCCCACCACCATCGCCTCTTCTCCCCCGCCGCATCCCCCTCCCCTCCTCTTCGCCGCAGCCCCCCACCCCCGCCTCTTCTCTCCGCCTTCCCCCTTCTTCTTCTTCCTTTGGCGCCGCCCCTACCCCCGCCCCTTCTCCACTACCGCCCCCCAACATCATCGCTTGTCCACCACCGTCGCTTTTCAACCACCGTCTACTTAGAAACGGTTGTATCTCCCGAGTTAAGGTAGTTCTTTATATCATTCTATATGTTTGAAGCTGTATATATAGTATTATGTTATGGTGGGCTGTTGAATATTAAATTTGTAGTGCACATGTTGTATTTAAAATGTGTATGCTTGTATTGGCATTTGTGTGGTGGGGTAATGGCATATCCTTGATTTTAGTGTTGAATATATATTGTGGTGATTTTGACATTGTACAATGTTACTTAGTATTCTTGACTTTTAACATGTATATATGTGTATTGTAGTATATATCGAAACAATAATAACTAATACTTGTTTTATATTGTATAGGGATGTTATCACAAAAAATAAAAAGTAGTCCTGCTTCTTCTTCAAAAGAGATACCAAAGGACAAATTAAATTTATTAAAATTTAATAAAGATGGTCAACCGATAGGTACCATGGCTCAAAAATTTAAGTCTTGGTATGCTACTAAACTGAAGCATACCTTTTCATATCATATTCCTATGTCAAAATTCCAGGCTGAAGATTGTGAAAGACTATGGTTACAAGCCAAGGCATGTGTTATATTTTAACTTAGAATCATTAATTACTTATTAATTAAATATATTTAATTATTGTATTTTAAATGTTAGGCTTTTTGGATGATTGAAATTGATGCTCCCAAGAACTTTATGAAGAAATGGGCTATGAAACGTGGTACAAATTGGAGACATGATCTTAACAAACATTTTGTGCAAAAAAATATAAATGCTTGTGATACATATCAATTTCTAAACCGTGATCATTGGATGATTTTGTTGCACAAAAAACTAGCGCTGAATTTGTGGTATGATTGATATTTTTATATGTTGTTTATTATATATTTTTACTAACATTTTGTTGATTTTGTGAAGACAAAAAGCGCACAAGCAAAGGTGCTAATGCCGCAAACAAACATGTGTTTCACATTGGACGGAATGGGTGGGTTGAGTTTAAATAAAAAAAGTATATATTTGGCCTCAACTGGTAACCAAATATAATGTTCTTAAAGACATTACTAATCCACGTTCTAGATGGTTTTTAATGGCCACTGCTGTATTAAACAATGAGAGAAATGAGTATGAACTTACTCCTTTTGCAATTGAAATTGGAGTTAAATTGGTAAGTGATTATGTTTTTTGATTTGGTAATCGATTGTGAATACTATAGTTTTTAATCTTTAACATATTTTTTATAGTGAAACGAAGAGCTGGAAATGAAAGCAAACAGGACTTATAATCAAAATAAAGATGACTCGCTAGTTAGAGTCGCCGGCCCCGAGCATGGGGGGCGTGCACGAACTATGTCTAATCTTATCGGTAAGAATTATGGCAATCTGTTAATATATATATTTGACATATGTTTGACTACATTTTGTTAATAGGTTGTACTCATATTCACGGCGGATTGTTTAAAAATGTGAACCATGATACGGACTTAGTATCACAGTTCAAAGCATGTAAGAATTATGGCAATCTGTTAATACTACATTTTGTTAATAGGTCATACTCATATCACAGTTTTGGCCATAGATAAGTCAAACTAACTCGTAAACCATTTCAGATCATGTTTGAGGAATTATATTTGGTTGGTGGGAAGAAGCCTGCAATTATTGTTGATGCACCTCACGGGATGTACCCCGAGCCAAAAACGCAAGCTATTCCATTAACCGAGTGGTGACACAAATATTCATCAAAGGTTGACTTGACATGTCAATACTTCATTGGTTTGCAATGTAAGTTGTTAGTACAAGTTTGGTTTAACATATCATGCATTAATTGTAGTTTAATAAGATAATATATTCTTTAATGTCAAATCTTAAATTTGTGATTTCATTTTATTATTAAAGGCATTTCTATGAAACACGAAAGTCCAAATGCGCTTTTTTTGACCCAACGGAAATACATGCTTAAAAATGTATTTGTCAAAAGGATGAAGTTCAAACACACATAATTAGTGTGTCTCAACATCATATGGATAAACGTTTTATTCTTGCACCTTACATTCAAAGATATATATATCACCATACTAATTTATAAATATATATATATATATATATATTATATATATATATATATATATAATATATATATATATATTTATTTATTTATTTATTATATATATACATACTAATTTTTATTTTTGTAGTAATCATTGGGTGCTTATCATTATGGATACCTTTTTGCATTGCGGGTATGTTTTGGACTCCAAGAAAAGTGAAGGAGAGGGCGTGAAACAATATCGTCTTATTCAAATACTACAAGAATATTTTGGAAAAGAGAAAAAAATGATCCTAAAGTATGGAAATGGGCAATGGTTAACGTATGTGATTCATCAATACTTATAATTGATTAAAATTTAATTTCTCTAATTTGATTTGAATAAAATACAGTGTTTGCAACAAAAAGGTGATTGGGAATATGGCTTAATGGTTATCAAGCATATGATGGACTTTGTCAATTATGTTCAGCATGATTTCTCCATACGTGTAAGTTTTTGTATATTTTATTAAACATAATAGTAAACTATATATACTTACATTTTTTATCTACTTGTTTTAGATATGGAATACACAAGAGATTATTGCAACCGAAGAGCTTGATGATTTCGTTTTACAATTGATGTTGGAAGTGATCAACAAACGTTTTAGTTAAAATGGTAATTTATTTATGTTCGGTTGATATTATCTTGATTATTTTTGGTGTACATAATCGCTTTTTGTCTAGATGTCGTATATTGAATTGATTTTGAATGCTTGATACACAATGTATGATAGTTTAATATATGAAGCATTTGATACATAATTTTATAAATTTTGATTGATTGAGCGGTTTCTACAGAAAAATATTTATGGATATTAAACAATAATTTTTTTTTTCTTCATTATTTGAACATAAGGGGGGGTTCGAAAACCGCCCCTTATTGATGTACATAAGGGTGGGTTCGAAAACCACCCCTTATGCATGTACATAAGGGGGGTTCGACAACCGCCCCTTATGCATGTACATAAAGGGGGGTTCGAAAACCGCCCCTTATTGATGTACATAAGGGGGGGTTAAAAACAGCCCCTTATGCAAACCGCCCCTTAAAAAAATGTCATAAGGTGCGTAGCCATATGGGGCGGGCTAAAAACCGCCCCTTATGGCCAAAATATCTGCCCCTTTTGCCCCTTTTTGTACTAGTGACATACAGATAATATCATTATTATCTTCAACATTACGTTCGTTAACTTTGTTCATTCAACGTATTACATTATCGTTCACTTCTCTTTCAAGATCTGGTTAGACTTTACCCTCTTCGTGGCACTCAGCCACGATTACTGAGGTCGAAAAACAAGGATCCTGTTTAGTACTTTGTTATGATAATTCATTAACGTTCATTTCATATCTTTGCTCATTAGTCTTTATTACTCGAATCTTGTCTCGTGCAATATCCCCGACTCATGCTCGAAAGCTGATGTTGTGTCGGGGTCTGCTCACAAACCCCTGACTCATGTCCGAAGACTGACACAGCATCGGGATACGCGACAAAGATCCCATATGAGTCAATCACAGGGATTGAACTCTATCCGAGTCTGTTGCAACACAAAGTCGCTCACCTCATTATCTCGTCTCATGCAATATCCCCGACTCATGTCCGAAGACTGATACTGTGCCGGGGCCTGATAAACAAACCCCCGACTCATGTCCGAAGACTGACATCGTACTGGGATACGCAACATGGATCTCATCATCCGTCACTTTCGTCATATGCAATACTCCCGACTCTTGTCCGAAGACTGATACTGTGCTGGGGCCTACTCACAAACCCTGACTCATGTCCGAAGACTGACACAGTACCGGAGTACGCGATCTGATCTTGTCTCATGCAATACCCCCGACTCATGTCCGAAGACTGACACAGTACCGGGATACGCGACAAGGACCTCTTTCGAGTCTATTGCGACACAGAGTCGCTCACCTCATACATGTGTTTGCAAGCCTTTCATTCGTTCATTCATTTATTCATACATGCATTCATTCATTACGTTCCTCTTTTCATTATCTTCCACTTTACGTTACATAATACTTTCATTACATTCATTAGCGTTCAACGCAAAGCCAAGGGAAGACATACATACATAATAAGGAACATATACATAATCATAGCATACACCATCACCATACAAGCAACATCATACATGCATAACACACATCAAACATAAGTCATCATATCATAACCAGGCCTATCTCCCCATATTACCTCTTAAAATCACTTAGAAAACCTCAAGTCCAAATGGGCGCACGGGACCTTCCAGGCGCATGAGCATAAAAGTTCTAAGTGTAAAACAGTCTAGGCGCATGGGCACTATTTGGCGCTTTTGCCCTGTTCAAGCGCATGGCACCTGTTCAGGCGCATCACCAACACTTAGTCGTCTCAATCACTTAGGCGCATGGGCACTATTTAGGCGCATGACCAACACTTGGGCGCATGGGCCACTGTTTAGGCGCATGGACCCCCTCTGGGCGCATGGCCAACAATTAGACGCATGGGCCAACATGTTGGGCGCATGGGCCACTGTTTAGGTGCATGACCCACTCTTGGGCGCATGGCCAACACTTAGGCGTCTGGCCACTCATGTTGGGCGCATGAGCCACTGTTTAGGCGCATGAGCCACCTATGGGCGCATGGACCACTGTTCATGTTCATCAGAACATTCTGAAATATTTTCTATGTTATCACATCACCCGATTATCATTCTAATCATACCCAAGCACAGATCTAACATACTAAGAGCATCTAAGCATGCTAAACATCAATACTAACCCATAATCAACACTATAACATACATACATACATACATACATATATCATTTCGAACATAAGGCTGAAACTCACGATTTCTTTCAAAATGTTTACTTAGTATGCATAATAGCCCTAAACCAGTTGAAAATCTAGTAAAAGAAGGGTTCTAGAAATTCACCTTGAGCAGCCTTTGAGCAACACACTTCAAGTTCGAGACCCACCTTCGATTCAGCTCTTGAATCCCGAAAACAAACACTAAACAACCAGAACTTCGGTCAAAAACTCGAAACCCAGCTGAAATTGTGCTCAAATAAGAGAAGACTTACCTTTGAAGTTGCTTCTTCCACTTTCTCTCTCTAGAACCGGGGCTCTCTCTCTTCTTTCTTCCTCCGAGAGAAAAAGCAGCTTTCTGCTTTTGATATGGATGACCATGCCCCTTAAATCCTTAAAAAATAAGGTTTTGTACTTTGTACACTTTATCCCCCTCCACTTGTGCATAATTTCTATTCTTTCCATTTACTTTTCTTTTCCTTCCGTTTAAATAGAAATTCGGGGTGTTACAAAATTTTAAGTGTTTCTCAGAGTTTTTGGAGACTTGAAGGTAAACATTAAAATTTTCACTCCTTCAAAAATGATCTACATCACCTAACTCATTTCCACTCAAAATTGGTCTGAATCCCTTAAGATCTGCTATGAGTTGTTTCATGTTCTTAAGTTTGGCTGTAATTTTTGTAAGCTTCAAGGGTTAAAATCATATTATCACTTGGATGAAACATAACTTAGCATGATTTAACAACTTGTTTATAAGTGTTGGTTTATGTTGATGTCATGATAACACTTGATTATTCTTCAATAATTATATGTATTTGTTATAGTTTGATGGAAGTTTAACCTTGTGAGTGTTGTAAGAATGTTGGAAAACTTCATGTTCTCACAAGACTTATGCATATGATTACACCTTTTGAATGCATATGATAGAATCTTTTTTGTGATATTTGACTAGAAATGGTGAATGAAACTCGAGGGTCTAATAAAATTGGACAAATGTGCATCCGTATGCGCATAGTTAACAAAACCATGGTGTATGTTATGAATCACTCTAATCATTGGTTATAAATTAATTTTGTAATCGTGATTTGATGTTTATAAGTTGAAGGGTAGTTATAGTTTTTTTCTATTTTAAACAAGTTGAGGTGGCTGTCTTGTGTTTAGCGTGTTAACTTTCCAAAAATTTATGAAAATAGAAAACTTGAGGGGAGTTTAGTTCATATTAATATTGACATAATTATATCATTAGTTTCTTGTGACATAACTTTAGGTGGCTATCGTGTATTAATTGTTCTAAATTTCAAATAGTTATATGTCTATATATTCTTGACATGGGTTTAGGCTTCTTCCAAACATCATTTGTAAAAAGTGATCTCATCTCGAGTTTGTGCTAGTTGTAATTCTTCGTCTTTATTTCTTTTCTTTATTAGTTTAACTTGCTAATCATTTTAGTTAATTTCAATATTCATAAATCCAAACTTAATTGATCGGTTAGATAGTAATAAAGATTTAATATTAGAAGTCGTCTTGTCCATAGATTGATACTCGATTTACCTTGAGCTATACTACTATGCATTATATGTACTTATCTATTGTATGTAGTTAGTCTGAAGGTGATAATTAGTTTTTAAAACTAAAACAAATTATGTGAATTTTTATATTGAAATGTATATATACATAAACACACATCATTTCATGTTTAACCCCATGCATTAACTTTCTTGCCCTTCAAATTTAGCTATATAGATACTATATACCATATGATTATCTATTTGTTTTTTAACCCACTTACCACTTATTTTTTTACCCTATATAAATTTTAAATTTTAATGTTTTATAAAACTTCAAATATACGGTTAAAACATTTTTTATTTTATCTACTTTTCGTCGTAAATTTCATTCAAAATGGAAATACACGTTGTAATTTACAAGCCGTACCATCAGTAGAAACTTATTTCAAGTTTCCATTTTTTTCTTTATTATTTACAACTTTTAAAATATAATGATTTATAAAAGTAAAATACATACATACTTATATCTATCATCTCTTTTTTTCTGTATTGATATGTTTATTTCTATTAATGTTTTGATACGAATTGGTTTAACTTTTTCATTTTATACATGAACTCCAGAATGCTATCAATGGGCTCCCCATCATGGACAAATCTATGATGGTTTCATTTTTTTAAATAAAATAACTAATGTTATAATGAATCAGGTTCATTTCTCTTATATAAAATTAGATATGTTATCTGTTGATCCATATGTACCTAGTTTACGATCTTAATGTAATATGTCTGTCATGTCCTAAATGTAATGAAACGAATGAGTTGAATGAAACATAATATGTGGTTGTTCATCTTAATGTTTAATGTTTTGATGTATGTTTTAATGTTTATCATTTATTAACGCATATTGAACCAACTATATAGGTTTGTGGTTGTTTGAATAGATCTTAGTCAAGTAATGATTGAGAAACATATTCAAACTTAGTCGAATGAAGTTTTCATGCGAATGAACCATGCTAATGGTTCATACGCATGAATACTTCATGCTAATTGACCAGTCGCACGACTGCACCAGGAGACTGGATCAGTCGCACGACTGAGACATACGGATGACTTAGTCGCACGAGTGAACCTTCAGTTGTGTGATTGACTCGGTCGCATGCTTTAGTCGCACGACTGAACCGTGCTAATGGTTCAGTCGTACGATTGACAAACCCTAACCTATAAATACCACTTAATTCATGGAAAAACAGAACACTTTCAAGATTTCGACTCCTACTCGTACCCTAGCCGTCCAAAACATCCGAAAATGTCAGTCCAAGTTCATAGATCGTTCTTGATCGATTCCTATTCGTTCTTAATGTTTAGTTTAATATTATATCGATCGGGTTAACGTTCTCACTGATTGAATCGCCAATCAAATAGGATTCCACACTATTTGAGTTGGTATACACATGACTCAGTTAGTGCTCCGTCCAGTACACGGTCCCTAACAAGTGGTATCAGAGCCTTGGCTCTTGATTTACGTGTGATTTAATCGATTTTGATATAAAAATCGTGTTTTTTACGCAAAAACGCAATCTTTTTGTGTCAAACGTTGTTTTGGACGTCTCCAGGTCAAAAAGTTAACGTTTTCCGGCATACGGCAATTAGGGTTAGTGAGAATTCGTGCTTTTGCGTCAAAATACCTTAAACCCTCGAATTCTCAAAATTCAGCAGCTTCAGTCGCACGATTGACTCAATCGCACGACTGAATCCATACGCATCCCTTATATGCACGATTGGACTCAGTCGTTCATCCATTCCTACGACTGAATTGCCCATTCGCATTGTTCATCCGCACCTGTCCATTCGCATGATTGAGCCATTTGCATTTGCTCATTCGCACGTCTGAGTCAACCGCATTGTTCAATCACACGAAGTGTTCAATCACATTCCTTTAGTTGCACAAGTAAAACAGTTTGTTCTAAAGTTCAAAGTCGATAGTAATGGAGGATCAATATTCAGCGTTCACCGCACGAAGGGATTCTAGGATTCAAAATTTGTTGCTTCTAGAAAATGAAGTGGGAAATCATAACAAGCCCCCTAAATTCATAACATTAGATGATTACCCATAATGGAAGCAAAGATTTGAGATTTACTTAAATGGAGTAGATCCCAATCTGTGGGAGTCGATAGAGACAGGATATAGCATGCCTGTAGATGCAGATGGAGTCAAACTTACCTTAGGCAGTATGACTGACGGCCAAAAGGTAAAGTACAATGCAAAGAAGAAAGTATATGCATTGCTAACTCAATAAATTCCTAAGGACATCTTCCATCAATTTTCTGAGAACAAACAAGTTAAGAAGCTGTGGGATGCATTGGAAAAGAGGTATGAAGGAAATGCATCGTTAAAAGCTCTAAAGGCTAAAGCGTTGAAGAAGGTGTTTGACAACTTCTCGTCGATGGGAAAGGAGAGCTTGGACGACGTCATTGATCGATTCTACCACTTGATGAGTGAGCTGCACACTCATGGAGTCACCACATCTATGGAAGACAAAGTTTCAAATTTTATAGATGGGTTGCCTGAGAAGTGGAGTTCGTTTGTTTCCAACCTAAGACAGAATGATATGCAGGGGAAGTTAGATATCAACAACTTCATTCTAAAACTGAGAGAGGAAGAGTTGAGGATAAAGTACAGGGCCCAAAAGTCTTCATATGATCAGAATCATGCACTGTACAACTCAACTCCACAAGCCAAAACATCTGGAGCACCACTTCAAATAACATTTGTGTCGAGTTCAGCTGCTCCATCTCAAGTTACTACTTCAGGATCTGACACGTCAGGGTCGTCTTGTACCCAATACATAGCACCTGAAGCCAATGCTACAAAATTGAAGACCGAGAATCTCGGGAATGTGACAGTGGAGGTAGCAAAGGAACACATGGATCTCTTAGCAGCTGTCGTTCACTCCTATGACGGACTAGTTGCTGGGAAGATTGGGAACTACCATCTGGCAGATTAGGACTACGAGCAGGTAGACGAGACAGAGCTGGAGAGAATGGACATCATGTGAGCCTTAGCTAATGTTGTTTGGAGAGCTAAAACGTTTGTCAAGAAGACGGGACAAAACTTGATTGCTCTAAGGATACAACTTTTGGTTTTGACAAGACCAAAGTTACAGCTTCAACTGTGGTGAAAAGGGGCACTTCAAACGTGAATGTGTGAAGCCCAAGAAGACAGGAAATGGGAATCTACTCTCATCTTTCACTCATCATGATAAACCCACAAGCAGCCTACTTCGTCGAGCAAGGATCCTAAAGCCTTAACCGCTCATGATGATGAAGGACAAGATTGGAGATTTCGGTTCGTGTCTCCGAGAGAATCCAACATCGCTAGTGTTGAAGATCTAGATGACGACTCAGCAAGCGAAGGTGATATTGCAGTGAAACTCGCGATGTCAAATGTTGAAGACACTGCAACGTTGGTTGATCACCTCCTTGAAGAAGGGACAAGTTTCACAAGTTTAGAATCACCAGAACCAGAAAAGTCAAACACTGCTTTGATGGCTGATTCAACCTCACCCTCTCAGGTAAGTTCCACTACTTAACTTTTCAATAATCATGCTTGTTCTGATTGTAATAAATTTAGGGAAAGTATTGATTTGAAATTTGCTAGGTGATTAGATCATAATGATAGCTTAGTAAAGGACTTACAACTGTGCACAGAAGCAAATAGAGTTTTAAAACAAAATGAGCACAGTTATAAAGAAAAGATAGAACTTTTGAATAAACAACTTAGAGAACTGAAGTTGTAGCTTTTAACCAAGCTAATGACATTAAGTTCTATCTTAACTCCCTAGAAGATACTAAGAAAGAAAAAGCAGTTTTGGAAGTAGAAGTAAAATTATTAAAGCAAAAACTGCATAGTTGGACAAGTTCTTCTCACATTGTCCAACACTTAGTGCGAGAACACAACAATGGGGAGGGTTTGGGATATAAAGTGGTTCCACCACCACATGAGACCTTGATGAATGCCAAAAGTAAACCAATAAATAATAACCCAATCAAGGATCATGTGGTGTCCAATACTCTTGTAAGTGATCCAGATTCCATATGTAAACCAAATGAATTTGTCACTAAACAAAAGGATACCACTTCAAAATCAAAAGGTAAAATGCCTTGTGTTAATATGGACGAACAATTTGGAAAGGTTAAAATAAAGTCTGGTTCAACCAAGTCTATTTCTGAACCCAGAAATACCAAACAAATTAACCAATCACATGCTTCATGTCTAAGTCCAAATAAACAAAAGGGAAAAGATGTTAACAATGTTCAAACAATTAATTTTGTCAAACAAGATAAAACATCTAAACAAGAAGTGTCAAAACCCGAATAAAATCACACGTGTGTCACACACTTCTCCAGAGAAACAGTTAAATCGTCAAGTTGAAAGCTGATCATGCTACAACTATGGAAAGTATGGGCACATCGCATCTTACTGTCCTTATTATCAGACACCAAAGAAAAAGATTGAACTTTATGACACTAAAGCAAGCTCTTCCAAAAGAAGCTCCATGGCTCCACCAAAAAGAGTCAGTGAACCTAAAGTTCAACCTATCAGCCAGTCATCTGTTTATCACAAACAGGACTTACACAAAGCTGGCTTATGGAAAGAAAAGTCTATGTCTGGTAATGAGAACAAGAAGACAAATGATCTTCCCTCACCCTCTAATGGACAATGGGTAGAATTTATGATGTGTGATGCCTCTGAACACCCAAGCCGGTTAAAGCTTGGGTCCCTCGCCTTAACTAATGTTTTCAAATGAATGTGCAGGGTGTTCGCTATAGTGCTGATACAAACACTTGGATTGTAGATAGCAGAGCATCCAGGCACATGACTGGGAACCGGGCGCTCTTGTCAAACGTCAAACAAATCAAAGGAGGTCATTTTCTTTTGCTAGAAACAAAGGAGGGTACATCACAGCTCAAGGGGAAGTAGGGAACCAGAAAGTGAAGTTTGACAAGGTAAACTATGTTCAACAACTTCAAAATAATTTGCTTTCTGTTTCCCAAATATGTGACAAGGGATTTAAGGTAGTTTTCGAAAATAAGAAGTGCTATGTCCTGAAAAAGGACTATGTGATTCCGGAGGACCAAGTCTTAATGTCAGCCTCAAGATATAACGACCTTTACGTATTGGATCTATCAAAGGCCTCCACAACGGATCATCAAGTTTAGTGCTTTTGTCAAAAGCTACTGAGAAGAATTCTATCTCCTGGCATAGGAGAATGGGGCACATCAATCCACGGAAGATGAACCACTTGATCCAGAATGACCTAGTGCGAAGAGTAAATGTCAAAAACTTCCAACTCCCGGATTTTTGTGTCGCCTGCAAGAAAGGAAAACAGACAAAGAAGCCTCTTGAGCTTCTTCACATGGATCTGTTTGGTCCAGTCAGTACAAGAAGCATCGCAGGCGACATGTACTGCTATGTAGTCATAGATGACTACTCAAGATTCTCTTGGGTGATGTTTTATAAATCAAAATCAGAAACATTTGAGTCATTCAAAGAATTGGTAACTACACTGGAGTCTCTCTACAAGCTGAAGGTAAGACAAGTACGCTCAGACAACAGAACCGAGTTCAAGAACCAATGGTTGGAGGCTTTCTGCAAAGAAAAGGGAATTGTGCACCAGTTCACGTCCGCCTACACTCCTCAGATGAACGGCATTGCTGAGAGAAAGAATTGCAGCTTAATAAAGACAGCACGAACAATGCTAGCAAACTCGAAACTGTCGATCCAATTTTGGAATGAGGCAGTTGCCGATGCGTGTTACACGTTAAATCGAGTTCTGGTGGTAAAATTCATGGCAAGACGTGTTACGAGTTACTTAACGACATAAACCAAATCTGGAGTACCTCGAACCGTTTGGAGCACCATGTACGTTGCTGAAGAAAACTCAGGAAGGAAAGTTTAGCGAGAAGGCTAAAGAGGGCATTTTTCTAGGATACAATATACCGAATAAGAGAGTTTACAACAACTTAACGAGTCAAGTAGAGGTATGGTCTAACGTCGATGTTCAGAGATACACCACTCCTCCTGCTGGAAAAGGACCCGCATTCTTTTTCGACTATGATGGATTCTTCAAGTCCTTCAACATCCTATCTCCACTTCAACGATGAGTTAGCAGCCAAAATGATGTATGATGTCTTAAACACACCTTCACAAGACTCAACATCATCTGGTTCATAAGGTGAATCGTCTAACCATTCAGGGGGAGTACTCGAGGTTAGTGACTCCTCCTCTGATGATGAAGCAGTGGAGAATGATCAGAACAATCAGGGGCACAGGTTCCAACTACTGCAAGTCCACAGGCATCTGACAATGATGCCTCTGACTCTTCGTAACTCACACTCCTACTGCCTCAGATACGGAACCAAACATTCATAATCTTGATTCTGAGGTAGTTGTTCCACCACTCCTGGATCACGCCTAAATGTCTATCATCCTTTGGAAAATGTCATTGGGGATGTCAGATCAGGAGTTTAGACAAGAAATCGGTTATATCCAGCTGATTATGCCTCAGTAATGGAAAAAGGGTATCTTCATGATGGTGCATACCCCTGTTGTGTCTCAGTTTGAGCCAAAATACGTCAGTGAAGCCCAACGATGAGACATGGGTGAGTGCCATGCAAGAAGAACTTCTTTAGTTCAAGAAGTTAGGTGTATGGACACTGGTAGATAGACCTAAAGGTGCTAAGGTCATTGGCACCAAGTGGGTCTTGAAATGTAAGAAAGATGACCAAGGTGTCATCATCAGGAACAAGGCTCGACTTGTAGTTCAAGGAATTCGACAAGCCGAGGAAATTGATTACAATGAAGTATTTGCACCTGTGGCGAGAATGGAAGCCATCCGTATCTTCCTACCCTCTGCCTCTTACATGAAGATTAAATTCTATCAACTGGAGGTAAAGAGTGCATTTTTTCATGGTGAAATCCGGGAAACAGTGTATATCAGTCAACCCGAAGGATTTGAGGATCCATATCATCGGGACAGAGTTTACAAACTGGATAAGGCTCTCTACAGGCTTCACCAAGCCCCGAGAGCATGGTATGAAAAACTCTCAACTCACCTTGTGAAACACGGATTTCACAGAGGTGTAATTGACTATACACTGATCATCAAAGAAAAGGATAGGGATCTGCTGCTTGTTCAGATTTATGTTGATGACATAATCTTTGGCTTCAGGAACGAAGACTTATGTAAAGAATTTGAAGCAGTAATGAAGGCAGAATTTGAAATGAGTGCCATGGGAGAGATGAAGTTCTTTCTCGGGTTACAAGTGGATCAAACACCAAAGGGGATATTTCTACATCAGACCAAGTATGTAGGAGATATTCTCAGTCGGTTTGACATGGAGAATGCTTCCGCAGCTGGGACTCCACTTGCTACAAACCATGATGTAGCACCAACGAGAATGGTGATCTGTTGATGCCACCATGTACCGAGGAATGATTGGATCTCTCATGTACCTTACTGCCTCAAGACCTGATATCATGTATGCGACATGTCTTTGTTCAAGATATCAGGCGAAACCAAAAGTTAACCATCTTATAGGGGTCAAGAGGATATTTCATTATCTGAGTACACCAACACTTGGGTTGTGGTATCCTCATGATGATAATTTTGAGCTTACCGCGTATAGTGACTCGGATTATGGCGGCTGCAAGATGAACTACAAATCCACCTTAGCAGGTTGTCAATTCTTTGGGAGAAGATTAGTCACGTGGCAATGTAAGAAGCAGACATCAGTTGTGTTGTCAACTTGTGAAGCTGAATATGTTGTTGCAGCAAGCTGCTGTTCTCAAATCATCTGGATTCAACAGCAGATGCGGGACTACAGTTTGAAATTTTCTAACACCCCTATATTTGTTGATAATTCTGCTGCAATAGCCGTTACTAAAAATCATGTCCAACATCCTAAGACCAAAGACATCAGAATTAAATATCACTTTATAGTGATTGTTTTGAAAAAAATCTGATTGATGTTGTTAAAATAAATACGGATTTCCAACGCGCTGACCTCTACACAAAAGCCTTTGTTAAACCACATTTTCTATATCTGTTAAAGGTCAACGGCGTTAAAAAGAAAAGTGATGTAATTTCAGAAGATGAACATGTTTAGTCCGATACGTCAAGTCTATTTTTCTTTTACTTTCTTTTATTTCCTTTTATTTTAGTTTATTTTATTCAATTAATTTTGGTTTTTTTTATCTCTTCGCCTATGAAAATCCTAAAAATGCAAATCGTTTACGGTTTTAAAATTTTAGGGGGAGAATAGGTTAAGGTAGTTTAAAAAACATTTGGGACTTTAAAAGATTAAATTGAATTAGATGCGAAATTCAAAGTATAAGTCGGAGAAGTCTGAGCAACATAAAAGGAAAAATGATAGTAAAACTAGCTACTATCAAGGTAACACGAAAAAGTAGACCTAGAGGGTGCTAGACCATTAGATGATGTGTCGGTAGATTCAACATAATAGATAAGTATACCTCGTTGGTGATCTCAAGATCAAGCTAAGTTGTTCAACAAGCTGTGGGTTATCATCTTATCCCTGGTTAACACAATCAACAGAGTTCTAATAAGGGGTGACGAGCAAAATAAACACAAAAAATGTGTGCGGATTACCAAAATATGAGCAAAGCGCATGATTAAAAATGCAAAAGGCAACCAAACTAATAACCAGTGTTGTTGGTGCGATCTGTGCAAAAAGCATAAAATTGCTCAAGCAAGAAGATAGGTTATGTGCCTCTTTGTTGTGTGGTGGTACTGACCTGAAGATAAGTATAACCTATATATTCTATAATTCATTATTGTTTTCCACCTCTCTGTTGTGCGGTGGCACTGACCTGAGGCTTGGCTTTTCTTTGAAAGCTCTAAGAATAGTTTCTTCTTGTTAAAAATACCCATAAACCGCTCAAAAATCTCCTGAGGAATGTTGATTACCATATAAGCGTGGGATCCACAAATGCTTGTTGAAATAATTAAACCTTAAACCATCACCAATCTGTGCCAAAAGTGTATGTATGGATTTAAGTGGACAAGTATACTGACAATCATCGTGGCGGCAATTCTTGAAAGTCCAAATCAATGTGTGCGTCTTATAGTACTAGTATGATTTCCTTAATTTGCTGATGACTCTCGACGAAAACAAGAATCTAGCATCAAATGATTTTGGTAGCACGTCCTGAATGACTTGATTACCTGTATGATTCCATAATGAATCGTTCCACTTGTAGTAAAAAAAACTTGAAGTTGCCTGTTAAAGAAATAAATCTGTTAGATTTCTATCTTAGGATTTCAACCTCACACAAAATCACAAAAACATCTTTAGTTTTATCTTTTAATGTTAGCTCTTTTGTGTTGTTTTAACATTTAGTCAATTTAGTGTTATATGTCAGACTATGCCGTGGAATTCAATCTGCGATTTAATCACTTAAATGGGTCACGTCTGAGGTGACAAAATGTGTTTTGTTTAAAAGGATCACGACTGAGGTAATCAAAAGGTTTCAAAGTTAAAATGATCATGTATGAGATGATCAAATGTTCAAAATGTTTAATCAAAAGTTAAATGGGGTTAAATGTCAAATGGTCATAAAATCAAAATCATGAGTATGATCCATTCGCATGACTGGACCATGAGTATGGACCAGTCGTATGATTGTACCATACTTATGCACTAAACAACCGAATGGAGCATGAGTATGAACCATTCACACGAATGGCTTACAAGATTGAGCCAGTCGCCTGAATGGAGTTGTCCGAATGAGTCAGTCGCCCGACTGAAACCCAGTCGGCCAACCCGAATGTGATCGACTGAACCAATCGCCCGACTGAGATCCAATCGCCCGAATGAAAAGAGCGAATGGATCCAGTCACCCGATTGAAACCAAATTCAGTATAAATAGGGCTATAATCGATCGCATATACTCATCACCCCTCATTCGCCCTAAAATCGCCTAGAGTGCTATTACTCGGCCAAATTTTCCTCAGACCTTGCTTGACTTCAAATCTCTATTTTCTGACGATTGCTGGTGTTTATACAGTTACAATGCGGTACAATCTACCCAAATCGCAGTCGATTTGTGCCCTAAATTACTGAATTCGGCCCTAACAAAAAACCGAGACTTAGTTGGATTAATAAACTAATAAAACTAAGTAAAATGTTGAAATCATGGTTATTAGGTGCTAAGTAGGGTTATTCTGAGTCTAATGAGCCAAACCATGATGTCTAATATTAAGAATTGCTCATAATTTAAATTTCAATCGAACAGACAGTCTGTCATGCGACTGGACACCCGGATGAACTACAATCGCATGACTGAGCTGGGCGAATGACTCAGTCGACCAAATGAACAAGGCATATGAGCTCAGTCAGCCGACTAAACCAGTCGTAGGCTCAGTCACCCGATTGAACTCAGTCGCATGATAAGTCACCTGGCTGTATTCAGTCGCATGTTAGGTCAAACGACTGAACCTAGTGGTCTGGTTCAATCGCACGATTGAACCACTCAGAACGCTGTCATGTTTGCTGGCATCATTTCTTTTCTAAAGAAATCACGGATACACCGAGCCATATCTACACCATGCACTCCCTACAGGTCTATACAGCAGGCCTTCTGGGAGGGTGCATCAGTTGACCGATCTAGTGAGCCCTACTGCATCAGGATTACCATCTTTGGGCAAGATATAGAGGTGATAGCTGTAGATCTTAGATGCGTACTGGACCTGGGTGATGATGTTGCTCACCCAACTAGGCTACACCCTCTAACTGTGAGGGGATGTTTCCTCGGGATGAAGTACTTTGGGGACATCAATACAGGGGTGCTAAACAAAAGCAACATGTGTCCTTAGTTCAAGTACTTAGCACACGTCATCCTCAAGTGCATAGCATCGAGAAGGGGTGGATTTGATGACCTATCTGACCAAATCTAGAATGCCTACGTGGCACTAGTGCTGAATCACCCCTTCAGCTTCTCCAACATGATTTTTGCATACCTGATCGAGAACCTTGAGGCCAAAGGCAAGGAAGGCTTCTGTATGTACCCCAGATTCTTATAGATGATTATTGATGAGAAGCTTCCTTTGCTACCCAAGGAGATCCACGATGCAGTATCTCTCGAGATTATGGATGACACCACTCTCGGGAGAATGAAGGTCTACAGGGGCAAGCAAGTAAAGCCCCTGTAAAGAGACTGTTTGGGCACTTGGCCCGGGAGGAGTATGTGGCGCCAGCAAGGCGTAAGTGGCAACACAAGGAGAGTGACTCAGATGTTGAGCAAATTGCTCTTCTATCTGATGACTCCGATGATGACGATAGTGGCGCTGGTGGAGAGTCTGGCCCCGCTACTTCTAGGGCCACCACTGCACATGTTACACCTCCACCACCCACTCATGGAGATTCCACCACCGCTAGTTTCCATCAGGATTTCTATCCTCCTGATGAGGAGGAAGAGAGTGATGAGGAGCCGCTAACAAGGACAGTGGGTAGCAGGGTGGTTGCCACCGGCCGAGGTATTCGGGAGGTTGGAGGACGCCCTAGCGAGTCTAGGGAGACTGCAGCAGACCCTAGTTACACACATAATCAGCCCAGCAGCATCCTAGGGGGAGCATCCATCTCAAGGGGCATGAAGAGAAAAAGGATGGCTCAGCCCCACGGGATGAAGACGAAGAAAAGGAGGATGACATTCATCACTACCACCACCACAGCCACCACTACTACCACTCCTCCCATCACCACTACCACCATTCCACCCACCACCACTACTACTACTTCACCCACTATCACCACTACAGCCACTCCACCATCTATCTACACCACTTCCACCACCACTACAGCATACCCACCGCCACCCACTCATCTACCTCCACCCATATTCACCATAGCCACCACTACCACCACCAGCCACCAAGCCGGTCCCTCATCCCATACCACATTCACCACTGGATCACCTTTACCTCCCAGTGGGGTAGAGGAACAGCTATTGGCACTAAATCGTATGGTGCTGAAGTTGTTAGCTGCCGATGACGAGAAGACTGCTCAGCTACGACAACTGATGGAGCTAACTATTGCATAATCATAGCAGATCTCTCAGCAGGCAGAGGAGATCGCCCAGCTCAAAGAGCATAAAGCCGAATCAGCAAAGAAGATTAAAGAGTTGGAGTCATCTAACAAATCTATCATGCTCAAGCTTAAAGGATCCAAAGAAGAGCCTCTAAAGATCAGAGAAGATGATGGCGATGGTGATGAAAATGATGAAGAGGATGATGATGAAGAGGATGAGGATGACACAGAAGATGGAGGAGATGATGACAAAAGAGGAGATCCATCTGCTTCGGGTACCCAAGAAGCTAGTGAGAGGCGGACCAAAAGGAATCAGGATGCGAGTGCCTCGACATCAGCCCCGACAGCAGAGGAACACATGATTCAGGACAATTGTAATGCATAGATGTTTATGTAATTTAAATCATGTGTAATTGAATATTGTATTAAACTTATGTGCATGAATGTTTATGTATATATTTAATGTTTACTGTCTTGATTATTTACTGATGCATGATGTGTTAAATGTTTTAAATCAAGCAGATCCACATTATCAGCGAGATGACTATGATATTGCTCCCCTTCAGTAGATCAAGTCTCAACTCACATTGATACTTGATCTGCAAGGGATTGTTAGGAGGTCAGTAAGCTATACTCCAGAAGAAAGAGAAATTATTCACAACCTCACTGATGAGCAACTCACAGAAATGTTCCGGTTAAACCCGGATGAATTGGTTAAGGATGCCCCTACCGTTGATATTGCTAGTGATGATGAACTCAACGATGTTGATGAAATAGAGATTGAAAACATCACAGCACAGCACTATCCAGAATATACTGATCGAGAGGGAAATGTGGTTCCTGATTTTGGAAATACACTCGACAGTGATATGTATGTTAAATTGGATACAATGGAGAGGGAGACCAAGAAATCCAAAAGTCAATCCTAAGCCACGGACGCAGATGTTGAGAACAAAAAGGCTGAATGGGCGGTTGTTTTGCAGAGATCCGTGTCCAACGCATAGTGCCAAAGCCGAGTGCCTACGCCAAGCTCTACAAAGTAAAGAAGCATCTTAAGGTGTCTGACAAGATTATAGCGTGGGCTTACATTGAGGATCAAAATGTATATGCAGTGAAAAGAGAGAAGGAAATCAAGTACTTTAGATTTCCACATGATCTAAAGACTCTTCCTGGTTTTGAGCTTAACTAGTTAGCACGCCTGAACCTGCTGTATGCTGACCCAGGAAGATGTCAGGTGGTTTGAAGCTACGCTGAAGAGAGAATACCACACTCGATGGGTTAATTTCAAGCCTCAACAACCTACGAGGTACATTCAAAGGTCGAAGGTGGACCCAAGGACTGGGAAACCCAAAGTGGTGTTGAAGTGGAGTCCTCCGCATACTATGTCAAAGATCCCATTGAGGGAAATGCCACAGGACTTCACTCCCCACTTCAAGTGGTGGTATTATGACTGGTGAACAAGAGAAGCGATCATAGTATTACAGAAAGAGAGCCAAATGGAGACCATCCGGGTGTTTGACCCAATGTGGCTAACCAACCTGTCAGCTAGTGATGTTTATACTTTATACAGGTGGCCATTATTCTATGATCCGTAGGATATTGTACAGGCCCTCCAGTTTTAGAACATGATAAGACTCTATTTTGCATTTGAGATACATGTTGGAGTCACAGTCGAGGAGAGGCATAAGAAGTTTGACGAGCTAATGAAGGATGCTAGACAATGATAGAAACTAGGTCCAAGGGGGAGTTTGTTGATCCATATGTACCTAGTTTACGATCTTAATGTAATATGTCTGTCATGTCCTAAATGTAATGAAATGAATGAGTTGAATGAAACATAATATGTGGTTGTTGATCTTAATGTTTAATGTTTCGGTGTATGTTTTAATGTTTATATTAACGCATATTGAACCAACTATATAGGTTTGTGGTTATTTGAATAGATCTTAGTCAAGTAATGATTGAGAAACATATTCAAACTTAGTCGTATGAAGTTTTCATGCGAATGAACCATGCTAATGGTTCATACGCATGAATACTTCATGCTAATGGACCAATCGCACGACTGAACCAGGAGACTGGATCAGTCGCACGACTGAGACATACGGATGACTCAGTCGCACGACTGAACCTTCAGTCGTGTGATTGACTCAGTCACATGCTTTAGTCGCACGACTGAACCATGCTAATGGTCCAGTCGTACGATTGACTAACCCTAACCTATAAATACCACTTAATTCGTTGAAAAACGAAACACTTTCAAGATTTCGACTCCTACTCGTACCCTAGCCATTCAGAACGTCCAAGAAAGCCAGTCCAAGTTCATAGATTGTTCTTGATCGATTCCTATTCGTTCTTAACGTTTAGTTTAATCTTATATCGATCGGGTTAACGTTCTCACTGATTGGATCGCCAATCAAATAGGATTCCGCACTATTTGAGTTAGTATACACGTGAATCAGTTAGCACTCCCTCCAGTACACGGTCCCTAACATTATCAACACCTTTTCAACACGTAGGTTTCACGAATACATTTCAGCGTTAGTCTTTTTTATGGTTTTTTGCTCCCACCAGAACTCGATATATTATCTTTTTATAAGGTTTCAGATGTTATCAACAACGTCTAGGATTCATTCTACTTATATAAAGTTATTTATTTGTCAACGCCCCCTTCAACGTGGTTGATTCACGAGAACATTTAATCATCAATTTTTTCTCAGTTTTACATCCTCACTGCAACGCGAGTATCTTTATACTAGATAAGAATTATTCTATACATTTTACTAAAATTCATAATGTTTATAGCATTAAGTTGTTTTGTTAAAATTTGATTGCTTATTGAATCAAATAATAAAATTCTCAATTGACAAAAATGAATAAACTTTCTTCTAAAGTTTATTCTTAATTTATAAAAGGTAAAAAGTCACAATGATTTATGAGTAATAAGACACAATGACGAGCAATAAAGATACAATGACACGTAAAAAAGACACAATGAGAAGTAATTACGAGTAATAAAACACAATGACAAACAATAAGAACACAATGACGAGTAGGAAAGACATAATATACCGAAAACACAAAAAATCTGAAACCTACATAGCTAACAATCCAAAAGGTAAAATACTAAAAGCTAAGATCTAAAGTTCGACGAGCCGGTTCTAGCAATCCAAAAGCTAAATTCTAAAACCTAAGGACGCTATAATTAGTTAAATTGGAGTTCGTTTGACTTGCAGATTTATGAGTGGTAAATTTTTTTCTAGATTAAAGCATCTTTTTATTTCATACTTACTCCTAATTGGTAAAAAAATGCAGACATATGGTTTTACATATATTTTGATTAATTAATTTTATTAATTTTATATCTTATGTTAAAAATGATACGTTAAAGGACATTTCTTATGGAAGTAATTAAATCAAAATAGGAACAGTTTATTAATGTAATAGGGATTATGCTCTTTTTTCTTCGTTGCGTTTAAGTGAATTAACAAGACGTGTGCATTCTGTACCATCAGTTTTTGTTCGGTAAAACTGAATCACATACATCCTGTTCTTTTTCGGTTTGTTTGTGTTTTTGGATATAAATTCCCCCTAATTAATTAACTACATTGTAAACGATTCATGAAGAATTTGTCCACAATTTGTAACGTGTTCATGCATGTATATATAACTTTTCATATATATAAATATGGTCAGTAATGTTTTTCATTCATTGTTCTGAAATCATAACTTACTACCTAATTATATAACTTTTACCGCCATTTGTTCTGAATTCATAACATACTACTTGACACGTGTTACCTGACCCGCCCATTTTACCATCTTTTAGCGTAGACCACGTTACTCTCTAAGGCCAGAAAGATGATTCTTTCTGAGCCCAACTTCCATGACCAAAGTTAGCAAAGCCTCACACACCTGAGAAGCATCAGCCTCCAAAGGGTCATCTTTGGTTGAAGAATAAACCATCCATGCATGGTCCATTTTCCGCTTGGGTCGCACTACCACAGAGCCGGGGACCTCTGCATCACGACATGTGACGAGTCCATCACTCTTTTCACCATATCTGGTTTGTAGTAGTTGGGCAGAAGCTGCTAATGTGGCTCCAAGAGGCATAACAACAGGCATTGATAAATGAGCAAATTTTGGTAGCTCTGCTTGTGCAACGCGAGAAAGTGTTGCTAAAACAGCTGGAGAGATTTTGGCTTCGGTGTGAAATGAGACAACCGGGAGTTCTTTAGGCAAGTGGTGTGTTTTCAAGAACTGCTTTCGCTTATCGTATGTTAGATCTTCGAGTGCTTGCAAGTCACCCTTCAAAATCAACGTACACTATCATGTTTTAGAACTACATATAGAAAATGGGTGGATTAGATCAAGTTAGAGTTGATTTTTTATAAATTAGTGTTCTTTTGTAATGAGAGATGGTTTTTTATATGAATTTGAAATAGTTTTGGTTTATGGGTTTTTTAGACTAGCGAAAGTCGCCTACGTAGCAAATGCTTATAGGGCGTGGTAGGGAGGGTGTTGAGGTGGCGGTAGAAACTATCTGCCTTGTAGGCAAGGGGAACAACCAAAACACTTTCAAATTTACACCAAAAACCATCTTTCATTACAAAACAACAAGAATTCATAAAAAAGAAAATGAAATTCAGTTAGAGTTATGATCAAAACAACATTTTAGTTATAATATGATTATCTGTATTGAATCTTTGCTTAACCTTTTGAAAATTATATTATAATCTATATTAAAACACCATGTGGTGTTTACAGACATCTAGTCCTATGATGCCAACAAAGGATTTTGGATCTTCTTAATAAAAGCATGAAAACAGACATCTAGCTCTATCCCTTGATTGATTGTTTAACTAAATAAAATTGGAACTTTTAATCAAACAATATATCCTTTCATATTATGTTGTATTTATCTTCATCTCAATGATTGAACTTTAAGCAACACCTAATAATAAGAGTTACACTTGGCTTAAGGACTATGTCTATAAGAGTATCTGTGTTAATAAGAGTCTCGTCTCATCAAAGACGACATCCCTTGATTCAATCACAATGTTAGCTGATATCCACCTTAGTCTCATGGCATCCCGAACCTTATTAATAATAGGAACATAATTTAAAAAGTTAAGTTCGATTTTGCTCCCTAAGATTTAACAAAAATAATTATTTTACTCCAAAAGATTAAAAATATCAATGTAGCTCCAAAAGTTTATTAAGTTGTTTCAATTTCAATCCAAAGTTTTATTAGTTGTTTCAACTTGAATCCAAAATAATAAAAATTTTGAACTGAAATTGAAACAACTTATATAATTTTAGAGGTAAATTGATATTTTTAATATTTTGAAGAAAAATAATTAATTTTGAAGGAAAATAATTAATTTTATAAATCCTTAAGGAGCAAAAACTGAAATCGACTCTAATTTAAAATATAACTACAACAAGGATTACTGGTCACTTTATCAATGGTTTATGTCCTTAGACTATTAACCTACGTACAACACTGGATATCTTCTAATATGACAACCCCTTTTGTTATGTCTATATGTTAGCCCCTACTCCAACAAATCAGCTTAGACCATTTGTTATATATTATGGTATTGTAAGATTTTCTCATCCCCTTGCACATATAGCAAGTAGTTGGGATTTTATTTCTTCCACATTGAAGAACTATTGCACATGAGTATCACCGGATCGATCGGCCATTATCTAGCCTTTGAGATTTGTCAATGCATAGATGGCCCCCAAGTTGTATAAGATAAAGTTTCTATTTATTGTGCTTAAAGATATGCCTAAAATCCACTTGTCTGAAAAGATATTTGTCAATTATAGTTGACACAAATATAGATTTGTTAGCTTTAATAAACCGTGTATGACACGGTTTGAATATAAATAAATTATTAAATAATAAAAATTCATTAACTATAAAACGGTGTTTTAAGATAAATACAATTGAATTACGTATGAGTAATGACCTTAGATGATAAATAATGATATTAACTTTTTAAACTTTTGGCTTAAACTTTTTGTTTTTCCATAAAATAATTTAAAATTTTTGTTCAAAGCAAACCGTTTTAAAAAAAATGTTATTTTTTAAAGTTTTCTTACTATAACTCTCGGTTTTAATTATTTTTGGTTTTTATAAGATATTTACTTTTTAAAAACATCAATTTTATATATATTATGTTTTTTAAGAAAATTTGATTTTAAAAAAAAATTATTATTGTAAAACTTGTTTATTGCTTAATTTATTAAAAGACTATTTTTAATCTAGGAAAAATAAATAAAATTATTAATAAGTAATATAGTTATTTAATAGGAGAGAATATCATAATTTTTTTGATAAAAATAAATGTGGTTGTGTCAAATGTCACTTTTAATTATCTTTTATTATAGTAAGAAGATCTTATTTCATATTTTGCTGGCCAAGTATACATAATGTTCCATCGTAGTGTTGGGGCGCGAAGACCTTTGGCCTTATAGGTTGACGTCAAAAGATATGAGCATTCCATTAGAGTTTTCTTGGTCATAGTTACAGCCTCGGGACATAGGATTCAAACCGAATCCGAACCACGTACATTAAAATTCTCATGTTGTTCTTATCTCTTTCGTGTACTTTTTACATGTTTGAAATAAATAATCTTATTACAGTTATTAAATTTAATGAAAACGAACTAAATTGTTTGAAATATATATTCTTACATATATTTAGAGCATTCATAATAGGTTCCTATATGATTGTGAGCATATATTTTATATTATAAAGAATAATTTTAAGTGAAGAAATTTTTTTACTTTTTGTCTGTATATTTAGAGAAAACACTTTTTACTCATATTAGTTGTTTAATATTTTTAAAAATAGTTATGAGTAGAGATAAGATAAAGAATAATAATAAATGTATAAAAAGTTTAGTTTAAAATATAATTTTTAATATAATTATACAAATAAAAATAAATAAGAAGACGTGAATGCTAGATTTAAGTGAGTGCTAGTTGTTTGATTAATTTAACATTCTTGTAAATAACAATAAGTCCATATTGATATATACTGTTTAAGATGTGACATTTACATATGTAGTCATCGTTTACTAGTCTTAAGTGGTCCACTAACTATCACTTTATGAATTTGAGTGATCACACCTTTAATGTGTTAAGAAGAAAGTGCATATTTTATTGAAAAAGTTTTTACAACTTGTATTCATGGTAAGTTTTTATAATTACGTGAATATGTTATTTATATTTTATGAAATAGTTGTAATTGGTTGTGAGTGGATTATAGAGAAAAATTATTGTTAATCAGTATAATTGTGGAATCATTGTTCAATCTTTAAAAATTTTTATAATTTTAAAAGTAGTTGTGAGTGGAAAATAAAAAAAAATTAATGATTAAAATGTTAAATATATTATTTAATCGAGCATAATAGAGAAAAAATAATTAATTTAGTATAATTAGAATGATAAAAATAAATAACCTAATACGAATGCTCTAAATTTTGAAGTAATATTTGTAACTATAAATAAACCTTCTATTGTTTGTTAAATTCTTTGTTACAAGGTAAAAAAATTCAAATAGTCCAGGTATATTTCTGGTATCTTGTATAAGTCCAGTTTTCAAAATGATTATTTTGACCCTTTAACATCATATATGAAATCAACTTTAAGATATAAGAAAAAAAAACTAACTTTGGGATAACACAAGAAATCACATTCAAGTTTGATGTAAATTACACTTACTAGAGCCAAAAACCATGTATGTGTAATATGATGGTTGTATGTTCGTTTTTATCAAATTAACATATTTTAGTGTTTAACATGTTTGGATTAACAAATAGTAATTATATAAACACTTAACTAATATATGACATTTGTTAACAAATTTTTTTAAAGGTTGTCTCAACCACCATTTACACATTTATGACCATTATATAAAAATGTTTAATGTAATATGATATAATATGATATCATGTAATGTAATATAATGTAATATAATGTAATATGATGTAATATATATATTATACTATAGTACTGAAGTATATTATAATATATTATAGTATACTAGTATAATATAATATGATACGTTGAATGTGATGTAAGATAAGGTAAGCTATATAACTGACTCCTTGAATACTGAAGTATGTGTATACATTAGCTTTTATATTTCGGGATACCTTTAAAATCTCTTTTAATATCACTATTATGAAACAACATAAGTTGTATTGACATAGACATAAGAAGTCAAGATCTATATAATTTACAACAACTTGCTTCACCACATTTTGGCATCTTACGTGCTAAAATATGTCAAAAACTTTATTGAAGACGGTGTTTTTAACTGCATTATTGCTTTCACTCTATGGTACTTTTGATCTAGATCCTACTCCAATTACTAACGTGTTCCTTCTTTATTACTAATGATATATATGTTGCAGGTTTGCAAATATCATCTGGTTCTACTGATCGAGAGATGACGATGATCGACCAAAAACTACCTAAGAAAAATGATGTCAATATGATCGATTGAGTCGTCCTAGATGTAGGAAAGATGGTGTATGCTCCATTTATTGTAAATGTACGGGCCTAGGTAGGATGGGTAGGTGTGTTCGTAATATGTGTCAATGTATCTCCTAAGTTTTATTGAATATTAACAATTTATAAAATAATAAAATATCTGATAAAATATTATGTCAATTATAGATCCTTTTACTCCAATAGTTTTAGAAAATGTGTTGTTTTCATTTTGTTTGGAAGTAATGTATGAAATTATCGTATTGAATAAAATGATGTACTAACTTGAAGGTATGGTGTGGAATATGAGTAAAAAATATATATACTTAAAAAATGCTTTTTAATAGAATGATTGTACTATGTCTATGTTTAACAATTTAGACATTTTTAATCCTAGTCTTACTGTTTTTATTTTAAATGATGGATCAATTAAAGACTAATGTAACATATCCAAATAAACCCAGTTTAAACATGTCCATATGAATTACCACCACTATAGCTTAAGCTAATAAAGGAGGATAATGCGCGCAATGCTACATAATGAGTTGTTTGCACACAAAATAGAAACAAAATAAGCATATCGACAATGCCTATGAAACCAGTAAGTGAAGGAAAACAACATACAAAAATGAATAAGAAAAAGAACGTACCTTTATCACTTTACTGATCAAGATCTCCATAAGCTTACGAACATTGAAATAATCACCAATTTGTCCCTCTCTCAAAATATCAGAAGCTATGGGACTACCACCATATGGGCTTTGAGCTAAAGCAAGACCAGCAACTTTATCTTTTAATTCAGGCCAATACATTGATAAAGCGGCAGCTGCATCTATTCCTCCTTTACTATGACCAAGAAGAAAAACACGTTTTTTGGAACCCCAATGAAACTCTTCGATGTGCTCCTTTATTTCTCTGGCATTCTTTTCAACTGATGCCTAAAACATTTGATGTTTATGATTTTATAATAATGAAAATGTCATAAGGTATACGTTTTCTATTGATCTATTACATATAACACTATAATTAGGATAATTACAAAGAACATTTAACTAATTAAAATCATATATCGTATTACTTATAATAAAAATTATTATTATAAACTCTAAGTAATACGTTTTTTCTAATGAAAGGTTCAACTTCAAAACCATCTTGTCGCAAACAAATTAACTAGGATGCTATTTATCTGATATGATAGTTTCAATCCATTCATTTGTAAATGAGTCCAATGGAGTTTGTGCTTTTAGTTAAACATGTTAAACGTGTATTTAGCTAAAAGAGAAAGGACCAAACAATTGAAAGCTAACAAGGTTAATGTTTTTAACGGCCAACGAATACTCTAACTCCGATCATCGGGGTAAACCCATTGTCGAAAAGCCGCCAAAACCCAAAGACAGACTATGATAAAGTCATAAAACCCTTAACTCATTTGAAACATATTGTATAAGTGAAATTTGAACACACGACCTCCATTTTGTATACTCGATCATGAGATGACTATTCCCAAACCAATTGATAGAGTACTCATTGGCATACCAAATGTCAAATTTTAACACATCCATCTTGAGTGTATTTCTTTAATGATTAGAGTCATTAAACTTTATCGTTTTTAATTATATTTAATTGTGGTATAAAAAATAAAAATAGTTAAGGAGGATTTATTAAATATATAAGGTGTTTGCATGTGTTGTACTCGAACAAAAGAAGTAATGTCATGTTTTAACTTTCTAACCTTTTTTTAACCAACTGACCATGTATTATAACGTTAATTAATAATAATACCTCACTATGAATCTTTGCAATGTGGCATGTCAATCCCAGTTTTAAAAAAGTGGCCTTCGTGCTTGTAAAATATAGCGGTCCATGGTTGCTAAAGAGACCTCCAATTCAACCATAACATAATATGTGATCATCAGCCAAGATGATTACCTATATATATTCTATCTTTAAACAGTTGAAATAATAATAATATACTTATATTACCTGGGACCAAGAGATAAACCATTGAGTTTGGAAGCATGTGGACATCATGTCTGATTCACGGATTAACACAAATAATAGTTAATATTATTTAAGTGAATGTAGCTCGTATGTTAAGAAATTAACCACCCATGCATGTACCTAATAATTTCAAGAATACTAGTAAACCGTTCTGTCCCATCTTCGACCGGAGGCATCTCTGGAGCACTTTGTAGCCATCCAATATCATCAGATGACCCACGAACTGTCCGTCGAACACGCTCAATAAGCCTAAAATGATATATTACATAAACATCAATTGTATCAACCAAAGTTTTGATGAAAGAATTGCAGTATACCAAGCTTAAAGTTTGAAACTTTACCCTCGAAAAATGGATATCCTACTTCGCCTGGTTTGATCAGATTGCACGCGTGCTATGTTACTTTGAGATGGATGTTGTTCTAAGTTTCTTGTTATTTCATCTAGAACAACTGATGTGTTAGATGCAACTAATGATGATCCAGAAGCTGCAGATAATCTTCCATCATGTCCATTGTTACTCGATATCTGTTCTTTGATTTCTTCAGAAGCTAATGCGATGATTTCCTTCTCATCAAAGCGTCTAGTCGTGTTGTCCATTGTTATTCAATATAAGTCCATTACCATAAGTGGAATCCTTGATTCTTCTCTGTTGGTGTTCAGCTGTTCTTAGCATCCATAGTTGACACCATCAGCAACCAAAAACACACATGCATAGTCAAGATTATATATATGATTTTATATTATGAATTTAAACAATAGAGTGCAGGTACCTATTGATTTATTCTACGTTAACTCAAATAAAAAATTAGTTACTATGCTCAAAATTAAGCATTGTATACTGTGTTCTTTTTGATAAATAAGTTTGCATGGAGAATGAAAGATCACTACTACAAAAATGCTAACATGTCTTTCCAAGATGTTTTGGATATCCAAATGATTTAAGATTACAAGCACTTGTATGAAGTGTGGTGAGCCATTCGCTAGTACTAGAAACAAACTGGAGCAAGTGAATGTTTGTTCGTGTAATTAGACAACTCAATGCAATATCTACAATAGCGTGTTTTCTTGTATGACTAGCGACTTTTAAAGCCGCATGAAATCTTCATGAACGAGTTCGCTGCTGATAAGAGTAAGTTTTTTAATATACTTGCCACGTCAATGAACATGACAAGTTTGTTTGTCACACCAGCTAACTCTAATATTCCAAAATCATAACTCTCTTGAGTTCCCTCCTAGTACAAGAGAGAACTTCTTGCTTGTTTAATTTCATTTATAAGTTATGTAGAACTCCTCACCAAAATACTAAGCGGCTAAGCCACTTGGAAAACAAAAAATCTATCATCTCTCCTGATATAATATGATTTTCTAAAATACGGGTAATGAAAAGTTTTCATGCTCATTAAGGAAAATCAATCCGAACACGACCAATTACAGAAAGAAAATATAGAGATTTAATGAATGGAAAACTAAAGGGTATGATCATGTGAACAGTCTTTTCCTTAAATTCTAATTTACAATGAAGTTATATAGAGAATGTAAAAGTTCTAGTACAAAACATATATACGAGCACCAAAAATCCAAAATCAAAATTAACAACGATCACATATTACATATGTTTCATCCTACAATTCGTTTAACATATGATGTAATTCACATCCTTAAAACAATATAACAAGATTAAAATTAGCAAATTGGAGTTTATCATATTATCCTACACAAGAACCCTAAACCACAATTCAATGAATGCCCTTACCGGTAACAAACAAATATCTTGAACAACAACGCCTAGATTTCAAATACCGCGGTGTTTCGTATGGATTGAAAGCAGTTTTTGAACAATATATGTAGAAATAATGGAAGAAGGATCAAATATGATCCTCCATATTGGGACAATATATGTAGAAATAATGGGAGATTAAATAGATCTCTAGATTTATTTATTGGTGAAACCATTTTGCTATGGATATTGCACCCGTAATCCATCGGAATAGTGACTATAAATACTACTGGTCGTTAATTGTTTTCAGATGAATTCTTTATTCAATAACTATAATTACGAGCTTTGCTTTATCTCCTCAAACGACGTTGGTTTTTACATTACATGAACCTCTTGTATGGTGGAAAAAATATGCTCAAAATCGGTTTAGCATGTTTGCTCATATATTAAAAAATACATGTGCATCGGAAAACCTATGGTGTACATGAGTACATCACTAGAAGAATAAGTATTTTTTTATCTCTATAAATCTTACTTTGTTCTTATGTTCCTCGAGTGAAGCAGAGCTAAGAACTAAGTATTATGTAATTTATTTTCACATCTTTTGGATTGCACTTAGGTAGATATAGAAACTAGTGGTGCATGCATATGTACTCACATTATGAGTTATTGAAATGTCAACTAGTGCACAAAATAATTGTTTTTAGCTATAAGCTATGGAATGTAATGTATTATATTTTATCTTCAAAATGACTTGTAATGATCTGATATGGTTTTTTTGTGAGTTAAAAAACTTACTAGCACACGACAATCCAAGTCAAGGCCTATAAGTTTTACTAATAATCAGTTATAAACATGTCTTTAACACTGAAATAACTTGTTATGACAATGTGAATTTATGTCACGTAAAACATCTCACTAACAATTAACTAGACTAATTAATTCAGTGATCATAATATACATGTCATTAGCATCATACACATGAATTTAACACCAACATCACTAATAATGATGTGATGTGATATGATTTTACATAAACTAAAATGAGTCACTAACACATAACAAGCTCGGTAATGTACTAAGCATCATACAAATGTCTTTAACATCAATCACTTGTTATGATCTATTATGCATTTATGTAATTTAAAACAGTTCACTAACACTTTGCAAGGTTCATTAGTCTATTAACAATCATACACATGTCATTAGTACCATAATCACTAATCATGACATCAAGTGACTTTATGCAACTTAAAACAACCATTTACACATGAGAAGGCTCATTAATGTACTAACCATAAAATATAGATGCTTTTAACACCAAAATGGCTAAAGATTTCTTTAACATCAAAATAATTATTATGACCTAATGTGACCTTATATAACCTAAATCAACTCACCTACATACTCACCTACATGGCAAAATTGTTAGGCTCATTGATGTACTAATCATCATACATATGTTATTAGCACCATAGTGACTTATTATAAGCTAATATGACAATGTGTCACCAAAAATTGATTAAGATATCAAAAGACTCATTAGTGTACTAGTTAACACACACATACTTGTAAAATAAAACGTAATTTTTATTACCTAATATGTCTTTTTGTAACCTAAAACAACTCAATAACACATAACAAATCTCATCAGTATACTATTAGTTATACACGTGTAATTTGCACAATAATAAGTTTTTATGACCATATGTGACTTTATGTTACCTAAAAGAAATCATTCATTAGAACATCTATTCGTGTTCTAATCATCATACACATAACTTTAACATCAAAATGATTTGGTATGACATAATATGATTTTATATAACCTAAAGAAACTTACTAACACATGACAAGGCTTATTAGTTAACTCATTATATAACATGCCATTAGCGTCATAATAACTTTCTATGACCTAAATGTTTAGCTTATACATAATTATTTTTCGTGTTTTGATTAAATTATTTATCTAATATGGGTCATATTTGGCTTACTTTTTAGAATTGATAATGATACAATTGTCTGCAATATGTCACCAAATTCAAGAGCTCGTTCCATTGTCCTTAGGCTCATTGGAGACATTTTGGCATAACTATTTTACTAGGTACAAATTACTTTTATTTTAATCTAACATATAGCTTTCAAGATCAAAATTATACTACTACTCCTATGATTTCATTACAGGGAAATGAAGTGTCTCAAGCTCGGAAAAGAACTGGCCTAAGATTAGCATTTACCTTAAGATTCCAACGTGTTAGATATTTCGAAAGGCACTAACTAAACCAAAAAAAGCTGTGGGACTACTTCACTCTGGCAAGTCAAGAAGGATCTCTAGTAGGTAAAGCCACTAGGCATGGTTAGCTTGAAGTGGTATAGTAGAGAGTTGTTCCTAGATATATGGTAAGGGATTGATGTAGCTATGAAAGAATACCCCAAACAAAGGTGGAATGAACCTTGATTCCTGACGTGAATGGCCGCTTTATGTAATTTTCTTTTTTTAATATTCATGAGCTATTTTTGTGGAATGTGTATTATATGAAAAATGATAAGTCCATGAGGCATCATCGTGGCACATCAAGGGTCTAATCATACTACACAATTCAAGTATAGTTATCTAAGAGACCAAAATAGAGGTATGAATTTTATCTATAATTATATATAGTTTTGTGTTAATATTATCACTTTTGGATACACATTTAAACACATGCAATTAAGTGTTGTAATGATAGATATTTTATAGTAATTGAAATGGCTAATGATCAATATAATCATATTTTCCATTAAACAAGTCAGTAGGTGTTGAATGCATATTTATTTGAGTTTATTATGATTTTTGATATTGAAAAACTTCTTAGGCCCTTTGGCAGGGGTCTGGGATCAACAACCTGGTAGCGGGGTTCAAGTAGTGGTAGCCCATGGCTAGGAATTTTTTATTTTAGTAAATTTTGCTTCATCAAAAATTCATAAAATTTTGATTTTCTTAAAATTTCACATGTGAAACTCGTGAATGAAAAAAATAAATTTGTATATGATAACTGTCGAATATAGTCACCAGATTTCTACAGGATTTTGAATTTGAACAAAGAATTGGATAGTTTGATTTTCTCTTCTATTTTGGTTCATGATCTTGACATACACAAATATCTTTGATTTTTGAACTTGAGTTTTATCCGATTGAACACTTGGTGTGAACCCAAATAGTTTCAATTTGAAAAGCAAATTTGTGACTTTTAGGTTTTTCAAATATTAACCATCATATTATGATTTCTTTACAAAGATTAAAATGATTCGTTGTTGAAGATGATGAATGGTGATTTTGTGAAAAATATGAGAAGAAAATTTGCAAAAGTGGTTAAGTTTAAAGGATAGGACTTTCGAATATGACATAAGAAGATGCATTTTCTTTGACCATTCTAAAGGTTGTCTATATTCTGAGTACCCCCAATGTTAGGATTGATGGAAAACAGACTCTTGAATACACAAGGAGAGATGCAAGTGGGAGAACGATTACTACATATGTCATAGTGACATCTTATACGGTATGTCTGATTATCTATTTGATATATATTAAAATGTTGAATCTGTAAAAGAACTATAGGATTCCATTGAATCCAAATATATGAAAGAATATTCTTCTAATAAGAAATTATTGGTTAGTAATTTTATAAATTACAAGATGGTGGTTTCAAGGCATAATATGAAATAATATAACAAACTATTAAGGGTTCTAGAACAGTTTATTCAACGTCATATGAAGATGGATGAATCCATCTTGGTTTCTAGTACCATTGGCAAATTGTATCCTTTTTGAAAAAATTTCAAGCATACTTTGAAACATAAGAAGTAGGTTTTGAGTCTGGTCCAACTTAATAGTCACTTTAGAATTGAAGAGTGTCTGCGGGCTCTAGAGAGTGACAAAAGTTAAGAATTCAAGCATGGCAGGACCTTCACAAGTGAACGTGGTAAAAGAAGGTGAATCATTCAAGAATGCCAACAAGTCTAAAGGGAAAAGAAAATTAAAAGGTAATAATAACAACAAAGGTCCCAACAAGAAGCCAAAGTCAACATGTTGGAAGTGTGGAAAACTTGATCATCTCAAAAAAGAATGTCGGCCGGTCTAAATGGATCTAAGGATCCGAGAAAACAACAAGGTCAATTTTAGTTACAAATTATAATTCCGGTGAGAATTATGTATCACTAATTTCTAAAGTATTTTATGTGCAGGATGATTGTGTTGTTTGTGGCTTGATTCAGGAGCAACTAGTCATGTGTGTAAAGATCTTTATTGGTTCAAGGAGTATCAACCAATTGAAAATGGATCAATACTAAATATGGGCAATATTGTAACTAAACTAATTAAGGGATTAGGAAATGTAAAGTTTGTGTTTACTTCTGAAAAATACTATTAAATAAAGTGTTGTATGTACCTGAGAATCGAAAGAATCAGTTGTTTGGTATTGACTTGAATAATTATGGTTTCAAACAAGTGCCGGAAAGTGACAAGTATGTCTTGTCAAGACATGGTATTTTTGTTGAATTTGGTTATCTATGTAATAGTATGTAATAAATCTATTTGTATAGCTTCAACAAGCTATAGTAATAATATGAACAAATCAGAATTATGGCATTTTAGACTAGAATAGGTTTATTATAAAAGATTAAAAAATATATCTAAAATGAGTTCAATCTCTGCTTTTAATATAAACAATGAAACATGAAAATATTAAGCTTTAACCTTAATGTATTGTAGTATCTAAACTTGAATGCTCAAAAGTTATTGGAAGTCTAATGTATGTTATTAGAAAGCTTGGTAGATTTACTAGTGGTCCTAGTTCAAATCATTAACAAGCTATTAATCAAATATTTCAATACTTGAAAGCAACCATGAATTAATGTTTAACATATTCTTATTTTTTGTTATTAAAGATTATTCAAATACAAGTTAAATTACCAATATGGAAGATCATTCTTCCATAAGTGGATGGATATTCCTATCTGGGGAAGTGTTATCATTTTGATCATCAAAGAAACAAACTTACATTACTAACTCAACAATGAAATATGAGTTTGTAGCATTAATAGCAACTAGTAAAAAAGCTAAGTGGTTAAGAAATTTGATTGATGAAATTTATTATGCCTAAACCGATCTCACTTATATTTATCAGATGTGATAGTGAAGCAACTTTTGTTAAGGCTTATAGTCAAGTGTATAATAGCAAGTCTACATATTTAGGTGTTAGACATAGCATGATTTGTAAGCTCATTATGCATGTTATGATTTCAATGGAGTTTATGAGAATCCAACATAATTGAGCCGATCATCTAACCAAAAGGTTAAATAGAGATCTTGTGCACAATCCGACTGTGGGGATGAGATTGAAGTTCACCTAAAATCTCTCATGTTAATATACCCAATTCCTATCTAATATAGTACTAAATGCTAAATTCAATATGAAAAGCTCAATATCTAGAGATTGAAAAACATTTGTAACAACATCCCAATGTATGTGTTTAGACCTGCAAGTTGGGGAGGTTGAATTCTAACTTATTAATTGTTCTTTTGAAAAATTGCATATGCGCATGGAGTTTTCAAGAAGCTTGGACTTAGCTTTGATATGCTTATGAAGGATATGGACACAAGTCTAGTAAAATATAGTGTCAAGTAAAAATATATTTATAAGTATGTAAACTTTTGTGTATAGTATCTTCATGTATCCATTTTTTAATAGCAAGGGTTCAATCCATAGTGACAATCTAATATTTGAATATTCAAAATTTGTAACATACTAAGATAACATTCAAATGTCATGATAGTTCATTTATGCATAAGTTTGTAATTTTTGTAAGTTTGTTTTAGTTAATCAAGGATTACACTAAAATAGGGGGGAAAATGTTTGATATTTTAGTGTAATTGGATTGATTAATCACCAATGTAATCATAATATCCATCAAACAAGTCAAGAGGTGCGGATTACACGATTATATTTAGTATTTTATGATTTTTCATATAGACACCTCTGGAAATTTTTTATTTAGTAAACATTACTTTACTAAAACTACATGAAAATTTGATTTTTTTTAATTTCCCATGAGAAACTTAGGGTTAAAAATAGTAAAATTTGTACACGATAACCATGCATATAGATACCCTATTCTTACAAGATTATGAATTTGAACAAAGAATTGGTCAGTCTATTTTCACTTTTCTTCTAGTACACAATTTTGACACACATAAAATTCGTACTTTGATTTTTGAAATTGAGTTTTATACGATTGAACATCTAGTGTGAACCTAAATGGTTTCAATCTGAAAGGAACTTGCAACTGTCAGGTTTTTAAAGTTGTTGATCATTATATTACGATTCTTCTACAAAATAAATGTGTTAAGTTAAAAAGACATTGACACCAAATCTAACACTTGACCTATTATGACCTGCAACCATGAGAGTATAATATTGAAGGGTGGAAGCAGGGTTGCCTCTTTAGCTTTGTAAGCACTCAACCACTATTATGTCATTATCAGTTTATCAATATTTTTGCACAAAAAGATTTCACGCTTTTGGTCCTTCAAAGGTAAGCAATTTTATATATATGTAGTTACTTGTACCAATGATAAAGTATTAATCATCTTAATAATGTTTGTAGATTACCGTCTTACAAAAAGAACTAGAGGCAATGGAGACAGTGCCGAGCTTGAACATCTTCGTATAAGGGGCGGGGGCGAAATTAAACTTTTTTAAGAGGGGCGAACTCGATATTTATATAAAAATTTACATTATTGTGCCAAAAATTTACACTAACGAGCTAAAAATTAACACTACGGCGAAAAAAAAAGGGAGCCGACCCCCCCCCCCCCTCCCCCGGCCCTCACTATCCTTCGCCCCTGAATGTAGAGGTATCAAGAGGCGATGCAGAACAAGAGGTAAAAGATGCGAAAATACAAACACATATGGAGCCTTAGTGAAAGGAGTGTTGATCCAGACTAGTTCAATTAATCCAAAGAAAGTGAATTTTGTAGGAAATTTGCTATGATTTATAGTTTTATGAGATTCAAATTAACAAAAAATGATTACATTGGGTTCCTATTATAATATGATTAATTGAATGATTACATTGGGTTCCTATATATAATATGACTAATTGAAGAAGAAGAAAGAAACTTGAGTTAAATACTAATTCCTAATCACAATGAACATCAACAGCAATACTAATAGCAAAAACAATTCTCTTAAAACCTTTTAAATTATCCTTCAACCAACCCTTTCATTTCAATAAATTTAATCCTCGGTGATGCCTTGTTTAAGATATTCACTAATTGATCTTCTCCACTAATTAACGTGCAGATTCATCCTCTTCGGATTAAATAAGGTTGTCTTCAGTTTTTTTATGGGCTTATTAGCTATTAGCTCTATACTCATACGAAAGGTGATTATATTTATTACAATTGTAGCACTTCATGCCACTTTTTTCATGGTCTCCTGTAGCAATATACGGTTGTCACTTCAACTCGATCAACGTCCATGGTCACGAGTGAACTCGTAACCTTGGCAACGGCCTCTGAAAACTTTTTTTACCATCATTTTGTTTTTTTACCATTGTTCTGTTTGCCTCCTCTTTGAGTATTTGGTTGAGAGAGTTAAAGCTTACCTTGAATTTAGTTTGACCCATTATGACGTTTAATCTTTTCTTTGTATTCCCTCAATGAACCAAATGCTTCCTTGAACGACATCTATTCACGAATGGAGTATTGTTCATATGATGCTACAATATATTTCCATGTTTAGAAGTTTTCTAATCTTTATCTTTATCTGACCATCTTCTATGTTTAACCTAAGGTTTCTACGCTTAACCAAATTTCATTTAACTTACTTGTGAATTCGTTAGTAGTCTCGCTCTCTTTTATTTGTAGCGCCTCTATCTCGTTGAATAATTTAGTTACTAGGTATCCAATTAGAGTGCATCCCAAACATCCCGTGCGTTTGAGTTGGGCTTGTTTCGTTTTAAATTTTAATTATTATTTAATTATTAACATTAATTTTTGTTTTATTTTGTGTTTTTCTTATGTCTTTAAGAATATAAAAACATTATAAATTCCAAACACACTATATGGGCATACATAAGTTTCGTTCGAAACCAATCTTGCTCAGATTTATTAATTTGAGCACAAGATAATGTTTTTCGAATTTCCGAATATGTTGTTACAGTGTGATCATCTTTATGTGTTTTTCGATATGAAGTTATATCTAAAGTCAAGTTCTGTAAGGTGCTGCAAAAACCTGTGGTCTAAATATAAAGATATTTTTAGTTCTTTTTAAAATATATAGGGTAATCGTTTTCAATTTTTCGAATATATCGTTATGATGAATTTATTTTCACCTATGTTTACATATATATTTTATTCGAGTGAGCGCAACACACGAACAAGTTATATATTAATTTGTAAAGTCGGTGGTCAAGTATATGCCACCAATATAATATGCACATCCCAACTTCAAATTATATTCTAAAGTTTAAATTTATCCATGTAGTATAATTAAACATTTTTAACTCATTTATTTAACTAATTGAGTTTTTTTAAATAACTTTTGTTCATAAATTTGTTTCTTGAAAATATGATATTTTACAGTACCTTAAGCTATATCAACTGACGGTACCAAGATGGTGTCATGAGAATGAAATTGATACTGACCAAAAAAATATCAGTATTATTATATATCCATTACTTATAATAAAAGAAAGTTTTAAGATGTCAAATATCAACGTATTAAGCATTCTTATTTTCATTTCTTCGCCTCTCTCTTTCTCCTAATAAATGATAATAATATATATAGTATATTATTTAAAACATTTTTAAATTAAAAAAATATATATTGTAAAATTTTAAAAACTTGATATTATAATGAAAAATACACTTAAAAATATATGACACAAATTTTTTAAAATACAAAGTATTTTGGTACCACTTTTTTAAGTTTTATAAGATAATTATTTTTCAAAATAAAATTTAAAAAAAAAAGACAAGAATGTTTAAAAAACAATAAAAAAACAATTAAAAAAAAACAATCTTATAGAATAAAATTATAAAATGATATTATTATTTTTTTTACTTTGAACTACTTATTTATTTCTAACTTAATCATATCCTATTTACAAATATCATATATAATTTTTTATTACAAATTATTTCATATATTATTTAATCAACATGTGTATTACACGGTATGATATACTAGTATAATATAAAAGGCTACATACGTTACACTCACAATAAATACTATTCACTTTTTACCCATTTTTAAGCTTTAGGTAGAATACTGATGTTTTTGGTTTTTATATATATATTAAATGCCTGGAATCGTATTTTAAATATATACATTTTCTTTTAAATATATACTTTTTTAACATAAATGTTAATAATGCAATTAATTTGTAAAAGTTATTGAACTTAAAATAAAGAAAAACATTTAAAATTTGAATTTTAATTAAGTTTAGGGGGCTTATTTGCTAATTTAGAAACTTTGATTATAAAGTTTGTACATAAAATAATTATTATTAAACCACCGAGACTAAAACTGCAAACTATGAAACCCAACCCACTCACTCTTCTCTCTCCCCGGTTTTTCGGCCACCGGCCGCCCAAGCCGGCGCGGCATCAGTGAGACCCTATAACAGTCGAAACGACCACGATTTTAAAATCAAAAGACACCAATTGACTCGGGGTAGTGTCGCGGACTCGAACCCATGACTAATTGGACCATTACACTCGGAATTAAAGGGGATTTGAATCAAAATCAACATCTCAATCGGTTAATAACCGATCAACGTATACATTGTGATGAATAATCAAATTAAACTATCAGAAACATTCGAATAATCATTATCAAGTTTAATACATCGTTTAATTTGAGTTAAACCACCGATTAAACACTCAACTGTAATCGAAATAGTCGAACAGAAACCAAAGTTCTTCAACACCTTAACATACAAACGAACCTATATAACAGAGGGCAAATGTCCCATTCGATCCCTTTCAACTTTCTGAAACCACAAATTCGTGATACACACATTTAATCGATCGAACTCTACACTCCTGTTCATCGCAAGTTAACCGAGACAAAACCGACTCTTAAATCCGCAAATTGATTTTAATCAAGTAAGTTAAACACATGATTATGTTCGTTAAGCATGGGAAACAAAATTCCCATTGTTGATTTGGTTAAGAACATCGAATTGATGTTCAATTTGATTCACAAATCTTCTAGGGTTCTTAGGATTTGAGGGTAACTGGTTAACCTTGTATTTAACATTTAAAACCCAGATCATAACATGGCCAAGGCCCTTAGTTCACTGGTAATACACTCTCCTTCTACACCTGAGGTCTCGGGTTTGATCCCGGCAACCTCCATTATTTTTTAGGCTTTTTCAGCCTTAAAAAAATTTGAAAATTATTAAAAATAATTTTATAAACTTTATTTCTTTTTAAATCACTTTCTCAAATTTCTATAAATTTATTTTTTTAATAATTTTAATATTTTATAAAACAAGAATTATATTTGATTTATTATTATAAAGAAAAGACTTTAAATAATGATTTAAATCATTAAAATTTATTATTGGTTCAAACTTTATTGCTTAAAATTATAATTTTTATAAATAAAAATATGTACATTTTATATTTTGTTAATTATATCAAACGATTCAAAATTTATTTCTTTATGACAAACTATTAAATCGATATAATTATTTTTATTAAAATGAAAACAAAAGTATCTTTACTATTAAATTTATATATCAAAACCCTAAATTCCCCCTTAAAACCCTAGATCATGTTTAAACGATAATCTTATTATTTAAAACTTAAACTTGTAATATATATACGTTTAGGTATCTTGTGAGAATTACGTTGAAACATTGCTTATTATTCTTATTAATTATCATTTTTGTACTTATTGATCATGTGAGTTTTCTTGTCCCCTTTTTATATTATTTCACACCATTTTAGGGTAAAACATGTTAAACTTATTAACTTACACTTGTAAACATTTTATACTTGTAATGCACTTTCAATTCATACTTATATTTTGTCATGGTTATTTGTGTTATTGTAAGTTTTATATGAGATACATTATATGTTGACAATTATTAACTATTGCTAGCATGGCGACGTCATAGATCTATGGGCCTAACAAGCCTATTTGGTGCTAAAGTCGATGTATTGCCGGCTCCTAATGACGTATGACTTGTTCATCATGGGAACCAAATACATTTAGCTAATCGTTACAAACTTTTAATCTTAACCATGGTCAAGGTTTGATTGTAGCTATTTATGTTCTATAATCTTGCATAACTCATAACCTTAATATGAATTCCTACTTGTAACCTTTTAATATATTTATATATATTAAACCTTGCAAACTCACCAACTTTCATAGTTATTTTTAATATGATTCAGGAAATGCTCAAATTTGAAGTTATCATTTGAAGTTTGCATAAATCTAAGATTTGGTCCTAGAATAAAAGAATAAAATGACTTGGATTACTTTGTCTTTTGTTTCATTTATTTCATATTTGAGACTTACGTATGTAATTACATTTGAAAACTTATGGTAATGATATTTTTATTTAAAGATAGTGTTATGTGACTGTGAACAATCTTAACCCTCACATGTCGACGATTGCGTCGTTAAGATTGGGATGTGACAATACCCATGATGTCTAGCATTTGGAAGTGTGAATGGAAGTTTCATTTCATGCATATCAATATGTGTATGTAGTGTGAGTGCTTATGTGTTGTTTGTTCAAGAACCGTTTAATTGATTATTTCAATCCTTGAGAGATTATCGATTCCGGAAAAGCAATAAACATAGTTGGAGAATTGATGACGGTGACTATCATGAACAGTCACCCCACCGGCCATGCATGCCCACTTTTCAAATCCTCAGTCGAAACTTGTCTCATTCACATCATATATTCAACCAAGATTGTTCAAGTATTCATAGTCAAATTTTATGAAATATTCAATCATTCATAGCTTCGCAAGTAGTGTTCCTGTTTCATCAATTTACATTCAATCTCTTTCTATCATATTCTCATTATCTCAGATTCTTAGCCCTTAAGTTGGTGTTTTTTTCATATGTGAATTACATTTTAAATCTGTTATATTATTTTCTTATTATTAAGCTCAAGGTTAGTGTTTGTGTTAATCAGTGTTTGATTTTGGCTATTTTGTGATTTATATTAAAAATAATTATCTCCGTTCTTCATCTAGTGTTTGAGAATTACAAGTGCACATGAAAGAATTTTTGGAGAAAAAGGGTCACCGTAGCTTACATCAGTAGTGTCGTCGCTGACGTACTCAACCATGTTTTTTCATCATAATGCAACGTGCTTGGTCTATTCTAAACCATGGGGCATAGCCTACGCCAGTATGGGCGTAGAGTATTGTAATGTTTGGAGCGTTTGCGTCAGATGTGATAGTTAAAAGACAATAAATATGAATTTCACATTTCATATATTGTTAAACGAATAAGTAACAAGTAAAATGACTAATTGAAATTAAAAGTCTTTAGATAACTTTTAAGCTCAAAAGAGCCTGTTTTAATATACTTGAATATAATTAAATTAATAATATATATACCTAGAATTGCTTTGATTTTAATAAAACTTAGTTCAAATCGTAAAGAAAAACAATCTCGTCTTAATGATAAATTCAAATTTTATAAGATGATATATTTATAAGCTGTAAGAGAAAAACGAAATAATCAATTAATAATAATAGTAATAATAATAATAATAATAATAATAATAGTAATAATAATAATAATGATAATAATAATAATAATGATAATAAAAATAATAATGATAATAATAATGATAATAATAATAATAATAATAATAATAAAAATAATAATAACAATAATAATAAAAATAATAATAATAATAATAACAATATAATAAAAATAATAATAACAATAATAATAACAATAATAATAATAATAATAACTATAATAATAACAATAATAATAAAATAATAATAACAATAATAATAATAATAATATAATAATAATAATAACAATAATAATAACAATAATAATAACAATAATAATAATAATAATAATATATAATAATAATAATAATAATATAATAATAGTTATTATTATTATAATAATTATAATAATAATTATTATAATAATTATAATAATAGTAATAATAATAATATAATAATAATAATAATTTAAAAAAGAACTCGTGTTCAGTAAAATAAATGAAGCTAACAGGCAGGCAAGGATGTCATTTTTGCATCCCACGTCGCCTGGGCAAGGAAGTCGCCTGCCTATATGCTTTCTTACAAATAGAAAGCTTAATATTAAATTTAAAATATAAGGTTTTTTTAGAACCCTTTAATCTAAGAAGAATCTTGAGTTTTCAATACCTCACTAGGTGTTGTTAGTAGTTTTTTATAGGCTCAAATGGAGCACGGATAAAAAGATTTTACATCAAATTGTTGTATATAGTTTTCAGATATGTTTTCGTTTAATTTTATGTAAGTTAACAATTACTTATTTTAGTACTATTGTTAAACATAGACTGATCATCCATGCTTAAACCAGGTAGTGTAAACCAATATCCAATCACAAAAATAACTTGTTAGTTATATTGTTACCTCACTTAAGATTATTAAAACTATATCAAGAGCCCTAAGATATTACTAGATTGCACTAATAACAATTATCAATTGTTGCACAACTATTATAAAGATGAGTTTCTCTTAACCATTTTCTAAAACATTATGTGAAGTTCTATTAACCGGTAATAGTTATAGAATTGATTATCTATGACATCTGTGAGATATGGTAATGTTTGATAGGATTATTAAGAGTTGCTTGTATGATTCTGCTTTATCTAGTAGAGTTTGTATACATAGTTTAGTTATGTGAAATTATATTTTGCTTATTATGTTTCTATCTTTTTTGTGATGTGGTATCTGTTTCATGCAATAGTTAATAATAATATATTTTGAATATTGAATAATGTTCTGTTCATGAACTTATTAATTTATGTTGAGCTCTAAATGATATTATCTTGAATATATTTTGAATATTGAATTATGTTGAGCTCTAGAGCGTTTGTGAAGATTTGGATCTTTAGTATAGTCAAACTAATGTAATGGTATTATCTGGTATGATGGATGTACAGCACATTATTATGTTTTATCAAAGTTATATTCCTTTGTGAACCCCATAATTGCAATATGCTCTATATTTATGACATGTAATACTCCCCGGGGTGTATCCTGGGAGGCAGGCATTACAATTATGTCAGGACGCGCGTGAAATTGAGTTTTTTTGTGTTTGAAAACCATTTTATACCTGAAACCCTAGCTTTCAAAAGATACGAGATCTGCAAGTTTAGAGACAACTTTAGAGCGAATATATGGTGATCAAAACGCTTTCAAATCATAGCGATTACATCTTCTTTCTTGTTTTAAAGATCAACATTAACGATTTGAAGACATAATCAAGATGAGCAAAGTTAAACCTTTCAAGATCATAAGTGGGTGTAGGGCTTTGTATTAGTTGCTTGTACAATCGACACTTACTTTACTTTTGATATGAACTGAACTTAATCATTTAGTAAGTTTGATTTATATGTTTGCTTTTTTAATTAAACAGTTTGAAACTTTAATAGTAAATTGATATCCGTTAGTTTTTTGTTTCGATCATTTACAATCGTGTTCTATGATTTTCAAATTGATAATCTTTAAAGTAGGAAACTTAGTTGTGACATTATTTGATTTAAGAATAGTTGATTATCCTAACCTAGTAAATCAGCTTTTAGATTATTCATCATGTCAAGTAATTTGACAACCCATGTCTATGTGATTTTTAGATGATAAACTTAGGTCAAACAATAGCTTTAGAAATCTGAAACCTGGTTGTGATCCATTTCCTCATTGTTGTTTTCGAACCATTCTTAATTTTCTTTTTAATTTTCATAATCATCAAACCAATTTAAATTCAATTTTAATTTTCATGTCCTAGTTAGTAAACAGCATTCTCCACTGATCTTACATGGTAGGACTTCGTAATTACAATGACTACTTAATGATTAGGGCTTGATTTTAATTTTGATTTTGGTTGATCCTTTGACATCGATCACAAACCCGGTGTCTTATCCCCACAACAATCCCAAACAGCCTTTGGAATCTCTTCATCCAAGAACTTGTTAGATAAAGTAGAGTGGTCTTTTTTGATACACTTGAAACCTCATTTGAATTAGATAATTGAGTGTAATATATTTGTAGTAAGAGAGTCTTAGTGATGTACTTCATTAGTTTAAAGTTCTAGTACTAAAAGTAATTGATCAAACACAGTAACAAACTATAAAACTAGAAAACACAAATCACATGAAAACTAAAAATAAATTAAAAAAAAACAAAAACACGTATAAATATGCAAGTAATCTAACAGCAAAACACAGTACTCACCTACTCAATTTAGTTAGCTACGATTTATAGCTAACGTCAATTTTTAACACGAGTGATTAAAATTCAAATCAAGCTACATGATATAATCCATAAGTTTGTAATGTGAAAGTGAAAGTATCATTAATTCATTGTTGCACGTATCCTTTAGTTTAATTCTCATCTTCCATAATACCTTTGTTTTTTTAACATTCTTGACCGTGTTGGTCGTTAATCCTGTTAGTGAAGTTGTAATTCATGTCGGATTTTCTAATGAATTACCAATGGTTTCTATCTTCACTAATGCATACACGACGGATTTGTCTGTTGGTAAAATCTCTTTCGGTTGTAGGGCAAAGATAGTGACGAAATCTTAACATTGCGACAACATAACTACATAAGTGCCCCAGAAATTGCTTAGGAATAATATGTGACAAGTGACACTTCTTTCTGGGCCTGTGGGCCCAAACAATACACAAGGTCAAAAGCCCACAAGCTTTGTAAATTGTAGTGGCGCTTTGTTTTAAATTTTATAGAGATTCACTCAATCAATTTATAGCCATATATTGCGTAAATAATAATAAATATCTATAATATTAAACTTGGACCATGATAAGAGTTTTCCGTGTATGTTACAGTCAGATTAATTAGGTTTTTACATAGAATATTAGTATATTTTGTTTTGTCTCAAATAAGAGACTATACTATTTTTTGTTGTATATAGTCTTCAAAAAGTGTTTTTTATCTCGAACTTAAGTCGTTTAGTGATATGATCTTATAAAGTTTTAATGTGTTGGTAAGCTCCTCAACTCGCCATTTTTTGGTTACCAGTGGGTAACCCGTTCTACGCAGTGGGGTATGATCTTTACTTGCTCATGCACACATACATATATATTCAGAGGTGTCTTTACAGTATAAACAAATAAAACAACTACTTTAATGTTACACCCTCACTTATAGCGGAAACACGAGAATGTAACGGACAGGATCGTCATAACACATTGTTAAATTAATAGAGATGCATTAAATGATGAAGATCAACGTGTCATGACGTCACCGGACACAAATGGAGACTTGTGTCATGGTTAGTCAGTTCCACGACAAACATAGTCATACAAAACAAATAAGTATAAGTCCCACAACTCGGGAACAAGTAATTAAATGTGAATAACAAGTAACTGTCAAATGCAATTGTCGTAAACATCCAAAGTTTAAATGATGCAAGTCTAAGTCATCGCTAAGGCATCATCCCTAGCAATCCTCGATGATTGTTATCTGAAAAGATATGTTCAAAATAGTCAACATAATGTTGGTGAGTTCGCAGGTTTAAATAATAACAAAACTTGATGCTGTGTAATAGTGTAGTAGGATATGAGTACATACAGTTATAAGCAAGTAATATCACATGAGCATCACAATTAAACCTACGACGTACACAAAGACTTTGTCAAAACATATTCACCCTAGGGCCCGTTCCTGGCCATTGTTAGTCCCAACTAGTATACTAACAAACAAGGGTGGGGGTGTCAACCCAATAGTACTACCAATATCTGTCCGTCGGCTCCAACATCGGAGTTAAATAGTTGTGAATACAGAACCACAAAGACAACTCATGCATGCATTGGATAAATACTTACAAACAGTAAACACAACAGTTCCAAAAGAATTGAATAAGTTACAGCATAAAAAGGGTGAGCATACTTTTCCCTCTAGTTTATAAATGTTTAAAATGAAAACGGGGCCGCGAAACTCACCTTGAATAATAACGAATAAAATGAACAAAAGGGCTTCAAACGCGAAACTCACCTTGAATAATAACGAATAAAATGAACAAAAGGGCTTCAAACGCGAACTCACCTTGAATAATAACGAATAAAATGAACAAAAGGGCTTCAAAAGATGGGAGCAACAACGATAAAACACCTATATATAATTTTAGTTAAGAACTTTAAACATGCTCAATGAGAAAAGAGTACGCTCGGTCGGTTTGGTTCGGTTCAGGTTTGACGCGTGACACGCACACAAAAATATACACCATTTCATCTTCTAACACGTCGCACTAATCGTAATAATAATAATATCAATAATAGTACTAATAATATTTCTAACAATGATAGAAATAATACTAATAATAATATTATAATATAATAATAATAATAATAATAATAATAATAATAATAATAATAATAGTAATAATAATAATATAATATTAATAATAATAATTAATATAATATTAATAATAATATAATGATAATATACAACAATCACCACATACACAATCACACACACAGACGCACGCATACTCTGTACACACACTATTACACACACACAAGCAACAATGCTTGCACGCATACATACATCATATGCATACACACACTGTCGTGTATATATTTAAGCAACACACACACACATACACTTAGTATACATACGTGCACACACACCGCAACATACACGCGTACAAGTACCGAAACTTAACACGTATACGTATATGATGCACTCACACACACGTACAAAAGAATTGTAACCGGAACCAAACGTCTACGAAGACAACCGGAACGAAAAATACACGAAGCTAAAATCGGTACCTCGATACGACGGAGAACAAAGTGCCGGGGTTCACTTCCGGTGCGAGAGACGTCGCCGGTGTGGTCGCCGTTACTATCGCGTTCGAGAGGGGCGGAGACGTGCACAAGGGCAACGACGGTTTTAGGGTTTCGGGAATGTGATCGACGGTGAAGAAGAAAAGAAGGAAAATATTATATAATTTCCCAATTTACACTTAGAACCCTTATGTTTCATATATTTATTCCCTCAAGTTTAGTTGAATTACAATTTGAACCCTAAACTTAATTATAATAATAATAATATATTAATAATATTATTAATATTATTAATTTATTTTACTTTAATATATTATTGTTTGTTTATCATTAATATGTTCTTCTACAATTAATTTTGTTTTAGTATATTAAGTTAGTTTCTGTCCTAAGTTGTTTCTTGCCAATTATAAACAAAATATTATTTATGTCGACGGTGTAAGGCAAAAGTCTTTAAGAATAATATATGAGTGGAGCCCCAAAATTTTATTTCGTTTTAGGCTTTCAGAAATATTAAGCCAACCTCAATATATTATTAAACACTTCAAAAAAAAGAGAAAATGAAGCGCACATGCCTTTGTAAACAAACACAAGGTTGATAGTTTTGTTAAACTTACACCTTTTAGGTTTATGCTTTCACAAGCTATGCATTCAAAAGAAATAACTATTAGTTAGGTTTTCTAACAAACTAATCTATTTTTCTTAAGTTTGGATACACACGATGAATTGTTATGATGCAAAATGAATTGTATATTTTTACGTCTTCATTAAAAATCTTAAAGTTATTAAATCTCTTAACATAAAAATAAACAATCATAAAGCATCTATTTCAAAGATGTGTTAAACTCTAATCTATGTAATATATATATATACTAGCATAGTATCCCGTGTAACACACGGGTTGATTAAATAATATGTGAAATAATTTGTAATAATCATTTAAAATTATAAATGACATTTGTAAATAAGATATGATTGAGTTAAGATAAATAAGTAGTTCAACTAAAAACAATACTAATATCAATTTAAAATTTTATTTTATAAGATTGTGTTTTTTAATTGTTTTCTAAACATTCTGCTTTTTTGTTTTATGTTGAAAAATAATTATGCTATGAAACTTAGAAAAAGTGGTACTAAAATACTTCGTATTTAAAAAAAATTGTGTCATATATTTTTAAAGTGTATTTTTCATTATAATATCAAGTTTTTAAAGTTTTATAATATCAAACTTTTTTATTTAGAAATATTTTAAATAATATAATTACTGTATATACTTTTATCATTTATTAGAAAAGAGAGACGAGAAAATAAAAATGAAAATACTTAATATGTTAACATGTGGTATAAAAACATCTTTTTTATTATATTATAGATTAATATTAATTAATAATTCATATTACTATATATGACTTAAAACGCTAAGGTGGAACATGGCAATTTATCAAAGTTCGTGTAATGTAATGGTTCTAAACAAAAAATGAAATTTCAGTGCAATACATTAAAGCATTAAACACAAATCAACCAAAAACTAAATGATCTATTTCTAATACATTGACATCTAGTACCATTACTTCTATCTTTTTGTGGTCTCTAATTGATATATTTTTTGTGTTGAGTAGCAAAACCGATATGAACTTCTAGTGGAGGAGCAAGCTACCACCAAAGACTCAACAATGTGCAAGTTTTTAAATTGGATGCGAACATACATAACTAACCCTAAACCTACAAACACAAAAACAAGTCTATGGATATTAAGAACTACTAAAAAGGAACTAAAAGCAACCAAGAATTCTACAAAAGCATAACGAGGACACGAGGACGAAGCTGAAACCATTTAAAGTCATTAGCAAGTGAACTTTTCCATAGCACATTCTGTTGCATTTATAGCAACTAAAACTATGAAAAATATTATAGCTAATGTTTGGAAAATAGGGTAAGCACTTGTATAGCTCAAAAATGACTCTATTCTTACATTATTTTTTATATCACACTCTTAAACATGCATAAAAACCCACTAAAAACTTCCAAGAATGATGACCCACAATATATGGAAGCAATATTTGTGGGTGTCTATGACATAGACACCAAACATGTCATTCGTTACCAACCATTGTAGGCAATGTCAACCATTCACTAGCCACAATATAGTCACATGTGCAACAATATATATGTAATTTTTGACCGCCATCATTTCTAACCGTGTGTATAATGTATGTTTTTCTAGCGAGAATTATGGCCAAATGTTATTAAACTGGTCAATGGAGGGTGGTGGTTGAATAACCAAGTGTAGGCATAACAGAGTTATAAGGTAATAACCTAACTTCAATTGTGTGCATATATGTCTATGATGATTATGTGATATATTGGGTCTGTGATGATTACATGAAGTATTGCTTGTGGCAAGATGTAACATTATCTTTTAAATGTATTGTAATGGGAACTTTCTAATAACAAAATTAGAAATTCAAGTTTATATCGTGTTGGTGACTTGGTGTAGCTTCATTTACAGATTGTAAATTAAATATAAGATTATGGTTAAAAACGAAAATATCTAATTTTATATTAAAGTCTAACTTAATCATACTTTGTGGGTTACTTATTGCAAATGAATTTAAACCTGTGCTTTTTCTTTGTTTTTTAGCTAACGTGTAGGTGAATTATATTATGTGATGGATCATCACTCAGTTCACAAACAAGAAAATCCCCAAAAAGTTTTTTTATACGAATGAAGGAGCAATTTCATGTAGGCTTGAACCTAGTTTATAATCTCAAAGATTATATTTACAACGAAAAGTGTAAAAAAGTTTACTCAAAAAGTAAAAAAAAAATATAATAATAAAAAAAAGGTTTATTATGTATAAAAAACTTGTGGTTGATATTTATGAAAATAAGATGTTTTTTTTAATATTAAGAACATTTTATATTAAAAACTTGGTTCCACACTAGGCGTTTCTTTTAGTTGCGTGATCTATCACCTATGCACAAGTACAAGAGGTCAAGCCATAAGACATAAGTCATGTAGGAGCTATAACTCTATAACTTCATGTATGAAAGAGGGAGCACAGGAAACCTATAACGTGGGCCTCCTTTCTGGACCACCCCAGCCAAAGATTAATTATGGCCTCGACCCATTTGATTTATAATGAAATTTATTTTTTTTACTTTTTATTATTATTACTATCTTTTTCTTTTTTCTTTTCTTTTTTTTTTGCATTGAGAACCCATTAACGGTTAACCCAAACGGACAAATAATTATCCTGCAAACAAGAATCAAACAAATCCCCGTTTTTGTTTGAGTGGTTGGTCTTTCCGAGGGTATACCAAAAAATTAGTAAAAAAATATTCAAACCTGAGATCTTTATTAAAGGAGAATCAAATGCTTACATCAGATCACTATAAATCTATGTATTACTATTTCTAGTATTATAAATATGTTATGAATATGTATCCGTGTTGATGTTTGTATAATGCATCTAGGTAATTGATTGACGATTAGTTTTTATATTGAATTAGAACTAGAGTTGTTCAGAAGTTGTAAGGTTAGCTTTGGCTCAAGCTCAATAATGCTAGCTGACAAGGTGGCTTGAAATCATAGAAAAGGTGAAATGTAGGACAAGGTAGCTCAAGATTTGATCTAGGAAAAAGAGTTGAAGAAGAGGAATAGTGGTGGAGGAAATGGAGCTTACATGTGGACAAATGGTGGTACATTGGAGCTTGAACTCTGGATCGGTGGGTGTTAGGGAGGAGTTGCTGGAGATGAGAGTCGGTTGAGTCGAGTGAAATTAGAAGGAAGTAACAAAGATGACTAGTGGAAGTGGTGAAAGGTTGTTGCTTCTTTATATCCACAGAGCTTACCTCACTATTCACTCAGCTTAGCCGACTTTAAAATTATCGAACTCATCTCGAGTGGGTCTTTCCAAAGTGCTTTGAGTAATGAGCTATCTAAATTGTAGATTTACGTGTTTATTTAAACATATTACAGACTAAATTGTCTTTGAATTACATATAGACTTTACCATTCTTTGATGTTAGCACAATAATCATTGCCTAAGACTTGTGAACTAGAAATTTTACATAATGAAATACAAAAGCAAGTTTCACCGACTGAATCAACTATTTTATTATTCGACATGTTTCGAGTCATTACCTAACTTGTGAACTAACTTCCTTCACATGTGACATGATTTGACCTACCAAGTTGTGTACTTTTTTATGTTTAAACACCTCAAATAAAGGAAGAATGACATACGTAACTAGAGAGAAGAGAGAATGCAAGGTAATAAAGAAATAATGATGTCACAAATGTTTTCGGTGTATGCATAGAGCAACATTAGGGATGATATTTGGTAGTCCTAAATTCTAATAGAATCACCCACTTAGGTTACGTCAATCACAACGAAGATGGTCACATTGTAGTGTACTAACAATATAAACAACAAATAAAACTACCCAAAAAAAACATTTATATTATTATACATACATAAATACACATTGATATATGAATTAGCTAGCTAGATAATAAATTAGTAACATGACGAAACATAAAACATGAACTTTGTTGACTTTAAAGGTTCCTACTTCCTACAGACCCACATCAAGTTCCATCATCACCAAACATGGTGTCCCAAATCTCCGTGAAAGCTTCAACAATCACCCCATGGTGAACCCTAGAATTCAAAGACAAATAACACTGCAACAGCTTCTCCAAATCACCATCTTCAAACATCTGCTTCTCCATTATCATCTCCATCATCGATCTCTTGAAGTCATCATAAGGATCCTCCGATCTCTTCACCAAAGCAAAGCTCTCCTTCATCTTCCCCAATACTTCACAAGGTATCAGCCTCTTAAACACCGACAGCCTCGCGGAGATCCCCACTCCGGCGACCTTCCGCCACCGCCAACGCCTCCGACACATCATCATCATCATTCCGCCGTTGGTGCCTCTGCTGCGCCGGTGTGACGACGGCGTTCGCTTTTTCTTCAGTTTGTACCGGTTGGAGAGCGAAATTGACGCGCTTTCTCGTATTGTTTCCAGTTGAGGGTTGAAATCGGTTGAATAGTCAGTTGAGAAGCTTCTAGAAGATGAAATTAGGGTTTCCGTTTCGTCTCCGTCGACGTCGCCTTCTCCGGAGACGGCGACGGCAACGTCGGCCTCGGGGATGCTGTATTCGCTGGTGAAGAGAACACTATCGGCGGAGGAGGAGCTGACGTTTCTCAATTGTTAACCTTTAGTCTCCTACTCCGGCGACGTTTCTTCTTCTCCGGCGGAGGCAGCGGCAGCAGGGGGAAGGGGAAGGTGTCGTCGTCGGAGTCTCCCCCGGAGACGGAGGAGTTGTAGATTTTGCGGCGAGGGGAGTCGGCGTCGTAGATTTTGGCGACGACGTGCCAGTGGTCGTCTTCCTGCCACTGGAAGTAGTCGGAGTCTGAGAGGTCGCGGACTTGGAGCCGCAGCCGAAGGCGGAGGAGACGTGGCTCTTGAAGGAGGATCGGTGGGGCTGGTGGTGGTGGTAGTGGTGGTGGTGGTGTTTGGGTGGTGGTGCGGCGGTGGTGGGGAAGTCGACGGTGATGATGTTGCGACGGTGGAATGCGGGGGTGGGGTGGTCCGGTAGGGTGGAGGGGTCTTTTGATCGGCATGATCGGAAGATCCGAAGCTTGAAGTTTACCATTACAGAGAGTGGGGTTGTGAAAATGAGAAAGTATTACATATATATTAATACCATGGACCAGATAATATTTTTAGCTTTTCTGGAACAGTTTATAAAACATACGTATTCGGTGTGTAATTCATCTCTCATGTAAAGGTTCTCAAAAAGTTTAAACGGATATTTAAAAATATCTGAATTAATAGCATATATATCTAATTATTATAAAACAATAAGAGATAAAACATAATTCCAAATTTCTGAATTAATATCCGTATTTGTATCCGAAATTTAGATATTCGACTACGAATAGTTATTTCTACTATCTGAAACTTTTAGATATTTGCCTTTAAACACCTCTATATATAGTCTTCTTTAATTCTTTATATAAAAGATTATTTCTTATGGTTTAAATAGTTCTTTTGTTATTTAAATTAATCACTTATATAGCACTTAGTATCCATGTAATAAGAGACGGAATGAAATGAATGATTGAAAATAAATGAATAATAACATATTTGATTGGCTAAGACTATAAAATAAATCATTACACAAGTAATCACGTTCCCTCTAATCACAACAAATAAATTCCAATTATTCATTTTTTCTTGTTATTCCATTGTATTTTATCCTCTATCATTACTGATCACAAACACCCACCATCAGACCCACTACCATTGCCCGCCACAAACAACCACCACGACCATTAATCACCATTGACAACCATCGCCCCAACATCGGCCATCACCACTGACTACCACAACCACCGCCATCGACCACCACCACCACTAGGATTCTCCACCGGCCACCACCATCGTCAATCATCACCACTTAACAAACCTTTATATTTACTTACAAGATTTCTAACTACTAACTTTTACATAAAAATAAGTGTAATAATAACTTTTTGAGATTAAAAAGTAATTTTAATTATGAATATATAGGGAATGGTTTAATAGAAACCCAAAAAAATGAGGAAAACCAGGGAAGATATCTCATTTGTCAATTTGTTCTAATCCGGTTTCGTCGATTTACTACGGATTTGCAATCCTCTACTTCGCAGTTTACCGTCCATTCCTCTGTTCCTCGACCCATTATTTCACATATGAAACTGAATTATTTCTTTTAAAATACTTATATTGAATTGATTGGTTTTATTTTTTAATTATTTTGAGCTATATACATATCTAAGTGAACTATAGTTGTTTCTGTGAGTTTCACACGTAGAACCAAATATTTCACATATGAAACATAGTTATTTTAAATATGATATAAAATACTTATAACTAAATTAAAGAGTTTTGTTTATAAGCTTTACTAATTATTATGATTTATAAGTATCTTTAAATGAATTGTAGTTGATTTTATAAGTTATTTCATACGTGAAACAAACTATGTCACATATAAACATAGTTATTTCAAAAGTATACATAATATCTAAACTTTGCAAGATACTTAAAGTTGAACAGAACGATTGTCACATATAAACAGAACGATTGTTCATCAGAACAGAACGATTGTTCATAAAAGTTTGGTTATGTTATTGATGCCGATATATACTTTCGTTAATTGTACTACGGTTCAAGTAAGAACTAAACCAATATATACTTTAGGTGAGCATATACATCACTAGGGTTTGCATGATGATAGCGATTACCGATAATAATGGTTCGACGACGGTAGCCGACGATAGTGATTCAACATGTTTTTATGTTGTTCAACATCAGTGGTTGGTGAGGGATCAAACGTTAACCCTTATTGATTGCAATAACATATTAACTCAAATAGTGGTTCACATTAGGCGACATTGTTACTGTAAATTAGAGTTACAGTTATAAAACTAATGGTACACAGTGAAAGTTAATTAAAAAAAGAAATAGAAAGACTATACTCAAATTAAAGATATTAAGACAATATATTTAATGATGTAATTTGTATAAAAAGTAACATCATACAAAAAAATTAAGAATGTTTTTAAAAAAGTGAAGTTTTTTTTAAAAAAAAGAGAGATTTTGAAAGTGATAAGAAAATTATTACATCAGTGATGTAACGCGGTGTAAAATTTAGTTATATTACATAATTATAGTGTAAGCGTTCGCTAAATTCGAGATTAGGGTTAATGAGTTATCACTACATACATACATACATACATACATACATACATACATACATACATACATACATACATACATACATACATACATACATACATACATACATACATACATACATACAACATACATACATACATACATACATACATACAACATACATACATACATACATACATACATACATACATACATACATACATACATACATACATACATACATAATACATACATACATACATACATACATACATACATACATACATACATACATACATACATACATACTACATACATACATACATACATACATACATACATACATACATATATATATATATATATATATATATATATATTCAACAAAAGTGAGATGCCATGATCATTAAAGAAAAAAGAAAACTTAGCTAGAGCGTAAATTGCACTCCACAAAAATGTATTAAATAATTCGATACTTCAACGTTAGACTACACATCATGAAATTGTTGGCACAAGCTATAATGCATGATTATTGATATATAGATGATAATTTTAAAAATAGTATTAGATTTTTGATATTTTATTTAAAGATAAGAACTACTTTTAGATCGTGAGTTCTTTTTGATTAAAAAACGTTACGAGGTGTCGTACTAATGATTAACACAAAACAAGATTTATGTACAGTGATACAGAAAATAGAATATATCATATGGTGAAAACTTCATAATTAACATAAAATAGATTGTATATACCGTGTGAATACATTACATGCAGACATATATCGTATTATAAAACGAATACAAGTAAAACATCAAATACATTATATGTAAACGAATACTATATTCAACAATAAATATAACCGACGCATGTGTTTCTAGTAGATTGCTACAGTTAAAAAAAAAGGGGTAAAAATAACACATCTAAAGTTATTATTAATATTTCTAATTTGTCGATGGGTTTTTGAACATGTTAGAGATAATAATCAATGATGTAGAAATATAGTGCAATACAGAAGGTTCCAAACACAATATGACAAGTTACATGACACTTGGTAGACTTCATTACATAAGCATTGTTTTTTATCGTATTTTATTATAGGCCTTCGGAAATTTATTTATATGTTTCTAACAAGTCAAATATAGGGGTGCTTGGCTCAAAGTGCATGGCATACAACATTACAATCCCAAATGCAATAAGGTCTTATTAGACTAACCATACGATATTTTTTATATGATATTTTTTTGATAGTATATTGTTAGCTAACCATACAAATCCGAACAAAATTATATTCTTCTAAGCAAACTCATTTTGACTTGGTTTTTACTCATGATAGTAGATAGTTTTAGAAATATCTTTTCAGCATAATATCTTACTAACGACCCATGTATTTACATATATATGGTTGAAAGACCTTAATCGAAATTGAACTTACTTGATATATATAATAAATTCTTAATTAAAAATAGGCGGGTTAACATCATAAGCTGAAACATAAAACATCATAAAATATAAAGAAAAAATTGATTGACTATTTATCTTACTAAAAATAAACATGTAAGAAATAGAAAATATAACATTTTAGCCAAAGAATATGATAGAGTTATTGGCTTTATATCAGGACAATAGACCCTTCGCCCCCTCAAGCGGATAAAGGTGATTTTGAGAAGAGTTACAAGCATCCAATGAGGGAACAAAATCATCCCATGCATGACAATGTCTTTCTTTTCTTTCTTTTCTTCTTCAAAAGTCTTCATTTTCTTTATTTTATTTTTTTTCTTTTAATTAGTAGGAAAAAACAAAAGGATATCTTACATGTTTTGTTGTACATCCTTGTTAAAATATATTTGTAGATATAAATATTTATGATATAATCTTTAAAAATATGTGAGTGTTTCATATATTATAAGAATGATTTTAAGTGGTTGCAAGTGAAATATATAGAAAATATTACTGTTCACTTGTATATTTGAGAAATCACGGTTTAATCCCTATGAATTTTTTAATATTTTCTAAAATAACTATGATAAATTAATGATAAATGTACAAAAAATATTATTTAATTAAAAATAGTAAAAAATATAGTGATTTTTAATGTAATTAATTATATAGATAAAAATAAAAATCCAGTGTAAATGCTCTAAAATGTTATAATCATAAAATACCCAAATGGGAGATATGTTTGTCTACCGTAAAGATAACTTGTGTGCTACAAAATTATTTAGTTACTTGTATAAACACTCGTGTTTTACACGAGTTGTATTAAATATTAAATTGATAGTTAGTAATTAAAATTTAATAATTACATTATAGTTTTTAGATAAATAAGATTCGAGTCATGTATAATCAACTATTTTAAGTAAAAAATGTAATAATAATATTTTTTAAAACTTTCATTTTTAAAAAGCTTTTGTTAAAAAATGATTTTTAAAATTTCAATTTTTTAAAATTTATTTTTTAGATGTCATTTTAAAAAAAGCTTTTTGTACTAAAAAGGACTTATTATTTATTTTTAAAGAAATTATAGTTTATTAATAAAAATGTGTTTTATAATTTGAAAATAGCATAAATAAGATATTTAGTATTTAATATGAGTATTAAATAATTTTTTATTGATAGTGACATGTATAATAAATAATATGAAAAAATGATATATGACAATAACAGTGTAAAATGATTACATGTGTCAAAATTTTATTTTGTGTTACTAGTATAGATAACGTTATAATCTATTACTCTTTTACAAAAGCATGTTTTATGAAACAAACTATTTCATGTATAACATATAGTAACATGATTATATTTTGTTATTTTACTTACCTCCTAATGAACCTTTACCTTCGTTTAAAATGTGAAACTTCTTAACACATGCTATCCTTTTTATTCCTTTTTATATTCTCTTTTACTTCTAAAACCTATTGTGTGAATTTTACCATGTAAGGGTTTTGAAAAGTTCTTACATAGAGTTGCTAAAGGCTTTCCATTCTTTTCTTATTATTTCTTTTTTCCCACTCATGGTGTCACCCCAAACAAGGTTGTTTTATTAAGACTCTTTGTTATAGTTGCCCGATAGAAAATAAGAAAAAAAATATATGGTAGTCAGCGCAGCACCGAGAGGGGGATAGACCAAGCCGATATATGCTTTTGTGGCTAATACTATTTAAAATATTTTTTAATAGTTAACAATTAATGATTTAAAATTTTTATTGGTTTAACATTTAATAATTAAAAAATTATCAAACACTCTTAAATCTCATGTGCTAGATCTATGTATGATTCACAAGAAGAAAATGAGTTTAACTTCCATCAAAAAGCCTAGTGGTTGATGGGGGTTCAAAGTTGACAATGATGTCACTGCGAGTCTTCCTTAATCCTGTACGACTGTCAAAATAGATTTTATTGTTTTTAATATATTAGAGATGACGCGCAGAACTCACGTATCAAATGTTTAAAAAACTTTTTAACTATTATATATTGTGCATATAATTTTTTGTATATTTTTATGAACCAAGAATGTGAAATAATAAAATCTAGTCTTTTGATTTTAATTATTTTAAAAATGTAAAAAATATATATATATTTTTATTAAAAAAGTTAATTTGTCATAAACAGATCAGTAATACAGCCCTACATCAAAGCTATGTAACTGCCATACAAATGGAGTATATCACCATCTTAAACTTCATCGACCCTACCAAGGAACCAACCAACGGTTTACTCACGTTTGTGCAGAGAGTTGGATCAAACCTATAATTTTTAAAACTTGAGAACTATTAAAATATGATGTTTCATAAAATCCGAATATGTACTCTTATTTTTGTTGACGTTTTTTTCATGATAATGTGTTTATTTTTATCAACGTTCTAGGATAAATTTTTTTTAACAAAATTGTGTTATCAAGGATCTTACCGCAACACAAGAGTTTGCAACACCTTTTTTTATATAAACCCTTGAATTTTATCAACGACGTCCAAGTGTCAATTTTCTTATATAAAGTTACCTATGTTATCAACATTCCCTTCAACGTGTGGGTTTATGATAACGTTTAGATGTTAGATCCTATTCGGTTTTAGGTCCCCCGTCACAAAGTGATGTTTCTTGTTTTTTAATATAAAGTTTCGAGTGTTATCAACATCGTTCAAGATTCATTTTTTTATATTAAATTTATGTCCCATTGGTGGGCGACAACATTTAAACGTTAGTTTTACTTATGGTTTACGCCCAGGCCCGTCGTATAATGGTTGTTTTGATAATAGTTATATGGAAGAGATCGGTACCATACTAGCACTATACCAAAAATACTGATATCAAATTTGTAGAAAAATGGGTATTAAATACAGTTTGATATAAGTTTTTGGTACTTTATCGATTTGGTACCGTTGGTTTTGTTTTCTTTTTCTGGTTAAAAATTAATTTTTTACGTGAATTTTGAACACAATTTCATAATTTATTATACCAAAAGAATTCAAAAATGTCTTAAAATCATATTAAACACATTTGTAATTTTGAACTTAAAATTCAAAACAATTAAAACGTCCCAAAATTTGAATTAGAATGAAAAAAAACCAATTTTGGTAGTCGTATCGAATTGATACTTTTCGGTATTTACCGGTACTAATACCATCTTGTATTGATCCTAATTTTATGCAAAATCAAGTATAAGTACCGGTATTATTTTAATTCGCTTAGTACTAGTACGGTGTAGATATCGTTACAGATACTTAGTACCAAATGCTCATCTATTGAAACCAAAACCACCATCCCATAGAGAAAACACATTGTAATGTGAAGGTTCATCGGAGGAAAAACACGGTGGTTAAAGGTGATGCACCGATGAAGAAACGTTAACTCCGGCAAGAAGTTTCACAGCGTACGCAACAGCGTGTGGATTCAGCAACGTAAGGAATCGGTGACATTGTTAACGCATAGCGCCAACCCTTGCCGCAGATGGGCGTGCGCGCCACACCTCCTTAACGTCTTCCGGGACTTTTAGATTAATTATTTGTTTTATATATTTAAGTTGTAAAATATAAGGTTTTTGTTGTGTACTTTGAAAACCTCTCTCAAGTCTGACATGTCAGTGTGAAGAAACAAAAGCCCACATTATCTGATTACGTATACTCCACGCCCAATTTCTTTTTCTTTCTCCTTTTAGGTAATTTCCTGCTCATTTATGTAACTTTTTTAAATAAATTTAAAAATATAAATAATTGCCGGATCTCATTAATTTATATTAATCTAATATTTTTTATACTTAAAGAAATAATTGATTTATCTCTTGTTTCTTAAAAGTTACCTCTAGTTTTTCTATTTCTATTTTGTAGGTCAACTATTATATTTTTATTATTTTTTGTAAAATAATGATACATTATCAGAAAGTCACTAGTTAACTTACAGCTCAATACCACTTGAAATTTCCTTAAATGATAATCGTTTGTTGCAATCACACTAACATCTTGTGTGTTGCAATACCACCCCTCTCATAAACGATTTGAAGAGTATGTTTCCTCCACTAGGTAAAAGTAAGCACATTACATAATTAATCTATAGTCATCGCTTAAGCATTGAAGTTCGTCAATATGGGCTAATTTTTTATTAAATGCTTATGTATTTCCTTTTCTAATGCGACTTTTAAGTAATAAAATATTTTTATAGCACTTTTAATGTTCGTCAAACTTATGAACACAGATACTATTTGATATCACATCATGTGATTTTTTTTCTCTTATTCAATACATTATGTTTTATACCGGGCTACACATAATAAAAACCTTAGATTTTTATTAAGCATGTTAGACCAACACAGATCGATCTCATCCATTCCTCTTATTCAAAACTTTTGATGACTTACTTTAAGAGTTTTATAATGTGTATAGTTAACACATTTCCAACTTGGACTACGCTTGATAACACAATTCATGAGTCGATAATTTGACTTTATGGGAATTTAAGTATCAAGAGACATACACAATCACTTGTCGTCCCTATGCATAAGTTTTTTTTTTGTTTTTTGTTTTTTTTTTTACTATAAAATTATCTTACTCCTACTACTAAATTATACTGTATTACATCATGTCTAAATTTGAAACCAAGACCTCTCTTTAAGAGGCAAGCAAAGCCGACTCTATAAAATAAGTTATGTTGTATTAATCTTGGGACCCTTAAAAAATAAGAGGCCCTGTTTATAAAAAATATTATAATGGATTTTAGTAATATATAGCTCAATGAAATTTTAAAGCAAGAATAATAATTGAAAGTTGAATCCCGATAATTTTTTTGATGATTTGATAGTTTTTAAAGAAACACATTTACATAATTCACAAAGCAAACATGTTGAAGCATATATAGTCGTATATAGTGTTTCTGTCGCTTGTCGAATAGTCTAGGCTTAATGTTATACACCTAATATGTTGTAAACACATGAAACTGGGTCATTCGCAGGAGCATATGCGAATGAGACTCGGTCGTACGACTGAGCCATACTAATGGACCAGTCGTGCGATTGAGAGATGCGATTGGGACATTCGTAAGACTGAACCATAAGCATGGTCCAGTCGTACGATTGAACCATACGCATGGTCCAGTCGTACGATTGAACCATACGTATGGTCCAGTCGTACGATTGAACCATACGCATGGTCCAGTCGTACGATTGAACCATACGCATGGTCCAGTCGTACGATTGAACCATACGCATGGTCCAGTCGTACGATTGAACCATACGCATGGTCCAGTCGTACGATTGAACCATACGCATGGTCTAGTCGTACGATTGAACCATACGCATGGTCCAGTCGGACGATTGAACCATACGCATGGTCCAGTCGGACGATTGAACCATACGCATGGTCCAGTCGGACGATTGAACCATACGCATGGTCCAGTCGGACGATTGAACCATACGCATGGTCCAATCGCACGAATGGGCCCAGTCGCATCTAATATGGGCCGAGGCCTATATATACCAGTTTCAATGTGTAGAGAGATTAAGGTTTTAGAGAGAGTGTGCCCGGGAGCCTAGGGCTGCCAGATGAGAGGGGAGATCATTCTCGATCTTCCCCTTGCCAAGAGTCTTGATTCTTATGTTGTAACGAGCTTGTAATTGTTAGGTTTTATCAATGAAACCATTCAGTTATAGTTCGTATTATTGTTTGACTTTTGATTCGTGTTGTTGTTTATCCTTCCGTCAAGAGCATGCTCGGATGTTTATCGATCCAAAAACCGACTTAACAATTGGTATCGGAGCCAGGTTACTGCTGGAATGATCTAACAATCATTCTAGCAACCCGAGCTCTTGATTTCTGGATCAAAGTTCAGATCTTGACGTTAAACCCACTTCGTGTTCTTTGTGTTTTGCTCAGATCTTGTTACGTGTGTTGCTTCCATGTTAAAATCGAATTCGAAACCACGTTCCTATCACCCTTTCGAATCTGATGATGCCTACTTTGTTTCGGTTCATGTTAAATTCGTCAGATTAGGGTTTTGGGCAGTCCTGGCGGCTGCAGATCTGAAAATCTGCGTGCAGACCCGTTCATGCGACTGGGCCATGCGATTGGAGCATTTGTACGACTGGACCATGCGAATGGACCATTCGTACGACTGGACTAGTTGTATGTTCAGTCGTGCGACTAAACTAGTCGTATGTTCAATCGCACGAGTGAGCCATCCGCATTGACTCATCCGCATTTGTTCCAGACCAAAAAAAAAGAGTCTGGAACAGCTTCTTGCACAAATTTGAGGATGAGAAAAGCATATTCACCCTGAGGTTCTTTTGTCAAATAAGTTCGATGTATACCCCATTATTCGTCGGACTTCCAGAATAGGTGAATGTAATTGGAACACGAAAGAGAGAAGAGAAGATGTCAGCAGTTGGTGCTGATTTTGTGAGGTAGTCAGGAGCATCTGACTACTTTGGGCCAATCAAGTTATATTTATCCGCACAGAAAGGATTCTGCTTCTTAGGGGGAATCCATGTATAGAGAAAGTGAAGACGCGATCAGAAAGTGATGATGTGAACCGGTTTCCGATGATGAATCTTCGTGCATGCTGATTTGGTTGATATTGTCAGCTGTGAATTGGAACCTTCAACCTTTTGCCCAATACACCGTGTGAAGACGCAAGCAGAGCACAATGTCTATATATTGGGATATGCTGAATGTGAGGGGGAATTTCTACAGGTGTTAATGTTAATCAAGTTAGTCTGTGTGAAGATTGAAGCAATGGAAAACTGTTCATGTCATTATCTGGAAAAATCAGTCATATGGGGAATCTTGCTGCTATGATGGTGTTCTACAAAGTAAACGAAAGCTGTTATGCCTTAATTCATTTTCAGGGATGTGTGTTACATGACGGATCGACAACGTTAGCTAATATGGTTTTCGTTTGATTCTATTGGCAACCAGAGCAAAGAATGATTGAAGATTGTAAGAGGTGTTATCTACTATTCGCAAGCAACGTCCAAGGGGGAATTTGTTGGAGCATATATAGTCGTATATAGTGTGTCCGTCGCTTGTCGAATAGTCTAGGCTTAATGTTATACACCTGATATGTTGTAAACACATGAAACTGGGTCATTTGCAAGAGCATATGCGAATGAGACTCAGTCGTACGACTGAGCCATGCTAATGGACCAGTCGTGCGACTGAGAGATGTGATTGGGACATTAGTAAGACTAAACCATAAGTATGATCCAGTCGTACGATTGAACCATACGTGTGGTCCAATCGCACGAATGGGCCCAGTCGCATCTAATATGGGCCGAGGCCTATATATACCAGTTTCAATGTGTAGAGAGATTAAGGTTTTAGAGAGAGTGTGCCCGGGAGCCTAGGGATGTCGGATGAGAGGGGAGATCATGCTCGATCTTCCCCTTGCCAAGAGTCTTGATTCTTATGTTGCAACGAGCTTGTCGTTAGGTTTATCAATGAAACCATTCAATTATAGTTCGTATTATTGTTTGACTTTTGGTTCGTGTTGTTGTTTATCCTTCCGTCAAGAACATGCTCGGATGTTTATCGATCCAAAAACCGACTTAACAAAACAACTATTCTTAATTTCATTATTCTCCGATTGATTTGATCGACTTTGTCTGCCTTTTTTATTTAAAGAAATAAACTATTAACGACTTAAGTTAGTATACCAATTTTTCTTTGATTTATGTTTTTGTTCAAAGAAATTTGTTTAGGTTGTTTTTGTTTAAATTGTGTTTTTCAAAACGGCCTCATTTTTTTAGTTCACTTGATGCCCCAAATAACATTAAGCCAACCTGAAGGCAAGTCTCTATCAACTGGCCTAACCCCACATCACAACAACATGTTAGCATACAACCAAATCACAACAACAACCCATCTTAAAACCTTTGATGACCCTACAACAGAGTTTAAGTGAACTTTCCTATTAATGATTAAAAGTACTAAATATTAAAATCGTGTGTTGCCGCGGGTCTCTTTTGGGTTTGAGGTGTTTTTTTTCTGAAACTGTAATCATCATGTTGACGCAGGTAAAAAAGGAACTTTTAAATAATGAAAGATTTAGCTTTTCAGATGAAACCGTTTAAATATTAGTAAACATAAACACACTTTAATACAAAGAAAACATTTAAAAGTAGCAAAAAGTTCATACAAAAAGAAATAAAAAACTAAAAAAATATTTTTTAAAACTAAACACAGATCACACCAATATATATCAAATGTATTATCATAAACATAACCAGTTATAAGTACAGAGAAACATAATAATCTTATAATGTATTTATACATGATGCTTGACAGGTTTAGTGGAAGAAAGAAGGAGAGTGAGTAAATGGTTATGCAATCCTCTTACGTACCACAATTACCGCACATTGCCGCGGGTCTCTTTTGGGTTCAAGGTGTTATTTTTGAAATTGTGATCATCTTGTTGAAGCTGGTAAAAAGAACTGTTAAATAATGAAAGAGTTAACGTTTCAGATGAACTGTTTAAATGTTTAAATATCAGCCTACATAAACACACCTTAACGCAAAGAAAACCTTCAAAAGTAGCAAAAAGTTCATACAAAGAAAATAAAATTAAAAAAACTTTTTATAAAAAAACAGATCTCATTAATTGTATATTAAATTAAACAAATAACTAAATTTTAATATTATATTTAGTTTAGCTAATTTGAAATGATATATAAATTATTATTTTACTAATATTTAGACTCCATTAAACATTAAACACATTTAATTTTTTAGATCTATTAACCACAATCACTACAATAACCCCCTTACAAACACACTTAGATAAATCTAAAAACACATTTTCCATCTCTCCCTCCCCCTCCCCCTCTCTCCTCACATTGCACCACCATCATCGCAACAACACCACTACCGCAACCATCACAGCACCACCACCACCGCAGCCATCGCAATAGCACCACTAGCGCCACCACCGTAACCATTGCAACACCACCACCAATGCAACCATCACAACACCACCACCACAACCATTGCAATAACACCACCACCGCAACCATTGCAACAACGCCACCACCACCGCAACCATCACCACCACCTCAACCATCACCACCACCGCAACCACCGTAGCACCATGACCACTGCAACCATCCCAGCTTGTAATTTCAGCATTGTCATTATGCTTTTGAAAGTTGTATTTTAGCATTATCACTTGTAAGTTGTGATTTTGAAAGTTTTGCTTGTTTTGAAAGTTGTACATGCGTGCATCATCTTTGGTACGGTGGCACTGTAGCCACCGACCAAAGGGAATAATCTGTATTATAATTTATATTATTACAAATAAAATAAAATTAATGAAGTAAATTAAATAATATCACATTAGTAAATTAAATAATATCACATTAAATAATACAATATTTATAAGAAGTTAATTAAATGGAGCAAAAATATAACTATTACAAAAATCACTTTTACTCTATGTTTGAAAAAATTATGTAGATGACTTAAACTTTAAATGAAATTATCATCTTACCCTTCTAGTATATATTATATAATAGTATGGATATTCGTTTTTTCACTCTAAACAATTTGACATTTTTTTCAGAACACATAATCAACTTCATGAGAATGACAACTATGGTTAACCAAACTTTTTGGATAATTTAACTTGTTGATGAGAAGAAAAAGTTTAATTGGTCTAGAATAGATCAACATATTAGTTACAAATACTGTTAGGGCGTTCATTAAACCAAATGGTATAGCAAAAATACGAATTAGTTTTGCCTTCATCATTCGTTCACTTGATATTATCACTCTTACATGAGCATAGTAATAATTGCTTCATCAAAGCCAATGTAATACCATGTTACTTCGGGCTATTATCTTTTATAGTTTTATACATATTATACACATTTAAGAAGACATCATCTCCTTATTTTAAACATATGAAAACTATAATTGCTTAATCAAACCAGCACTGTAACAGATAGTCTTGTGAGCATACTCATTCACTAGTGAATACAGGAGCCATCCGACATTTGGTTCATTGGCATGGAGATAAAGGATAGAGCTCATGATCTTTTAGGTCATGGGTTCGCACCCGATTGTAAGGGGTTTCACCACATTTGAGAGTTTCCTTCATAATTTGATGAAACATGGCGGCATGCCTGATGTACGGGCTGCCACTCAAGGATGTGACAGAAAATCAAATTAAATTAGTGGTTACACGTATTCAAGTTGAGCATAGCTTCTTTAAAATCGGTAATAGTTACTGAGTCTTTAAATTTACAAATGAATAAACATTCGTTTTTTGACATTAAACTTACACACTCAACAATCTAATTCTAAAATACATCATACACTCATGAGAAGACTTGAACTTTTACCATTTATAACAACACCCCAACACTTGATATCATTAGGATAAATTCTTTTTTGGTGGTTTATCAAAATATTTTTCGATTGTTTCTTACAATTTTAATCTATAAACACACACTTTAGACTATGCACATAACTTATACATCTATTCTATTCTAAAATTTATCATAATTATATTTTATAGAATTTGACTCACAACCTACTCATAGAAAAATTAAATCACTTTACCAACAAGATGTTGTTTCGTGGGACGCAATGCGGACCTAGCATATCTCAAAAGGGGACACCCACCCACCCTAAAAAATTAAATAGTGTTGTATATACACTCAAATCCCAACCATCTCTCATAATATTTTGCAATCATACCGCCTTTGAAATCCAATCTTTAAAATGTTAAGCAAAATTTTAAAATCTAATTTCTAAAACCCAATCGTTGAAGTCCGAAGGAAAAAACAACCATCACATGTCGCCTTCATTCTAAACATAATGTTTCAATGTTGTTTTAGATATACAAATACAAAAGTTTGATAATAATTTTAATCCAATTTGCTTGTTTGTCTGAGCAGTTTGAGTCTGTGTGATATTTTAATAGGTTTGACATTTCAAAAACATTAAGATTATTTGAGTTCTACGTGTTGGATTTTAATAAAAATGATAAAATTTAGTTGGATGATTTAAAAATAGATATAAGATTTGTCAACTTGGATGATTTATCAAGTATTATACAATTAATTTATGAAACAAATAAACACCTTTCATTTACATAAATGGTAATAATATTTGACGTGCTTTTGTTGGTTTCATAAAATTTAGTTTGATTGTCTTTTTTATATGATCTGACCTGACTTGACCTATCAAAATTTGTTATATAGGGTTGAACTAGATTTATTATATTTTTAAGAGTATGTTATTGATACATATAATTTATTTTATTCTTTTTATATTTTTCTATACATACATGAAAAGATACATAGATAATAGAATGTTCTAATAACATAAATGTATGTTTGTATAACCCAATCCTATTTTTATCATGCTTTTGTAATGATATTTGACGTATTTTTCTTGGTTTTATAAAAGTTAGTTTGATTGTTTTTTGACTTGATCCATCCCGAATTGAATTGAAAAAAAATATTATATGAATTATTATAAAACGTTAGTGAAACGATTTTAATTTTTTTTCCTCTCATGAAATTTTTTTTTCCAAGCACACCACTGATAGGACGTGTACTTTCTCACTACACACTTGTAATAAGTGTAAGTACGCAAGAGAAATGGTTCAATATATATATATATATATATATATATATATATATAAATAAAAGTGGAGATTAAAAGTAAGGTGGATTAAGAAGAAAAAGGAAAGGAATCAGGAGTTCGACACTCCTCACGGCATCAGAGATTCCACCACATATTAATTCTTTGTTAACCAACCATAAATGAACATCTCCTACTCGTAGCTTTTTCCTGTTTATTTCAAGAACCATCTGATCCTTCAATTCAATTCAATTCAATTCCAGCAGCAAATCTTTGGTTGGTTCGAGGGAATACACACCGTAGGATTAGGATCACTGGATTAGGATATGATGTGATTCCATTGGAACGATGGAATCTGGGTGGGAACTTGGGTCTGTTCGATTCCCGTCGGCCGGCACTTGATTGGAATGGGAATTGAAAACGTAAATAATAATAATAATAACAATAAAGTGTTAAAAAGACTTGTTTTGGATTGACAACTCAATCACTGCTGCAAAATAGCCTTTAACATCTTGGACTTCGGACCATTCCAAATCGCTCTTTCACCACTTATTACCATTTCCTAGCTCCCATCTCAACATGAATATTAATAGTTATTTATATAACTATTTTTCTTCTTAGAATGATCTCATGTTCAAAAGTGATGGACACAAACTAATACATGAGTTTATCTTCGTAGATGTGTGAATCTAGTGTCTTAAGTACAAAGGTTTTGTACTCAAGTAATTTAGCTAACGGGATGGTACAGTGATCTAATTATCCGTTAAGACAAGTTAATTATATTAAACATAATATATTTGTGAGAGATATTGGGTTGTATAAACTTGTATGTGATTGTTCCGTACTCGAGTAATATAGATTATCGGGTGGGCCACTGTCCGTTAGTGATCCGTTTAACTGTTAAATAAAAGTAAGAGCAAGTAAATGATTGTATTACGTGAATAGTGATTGTCTATAAGTTTTTTGTTCGCCCATTAGCGCTCACCTACCTATTATTCTATAGTGAGAGATTATTTTTGTTGCATTTGTCAGTGTTTTCGTGACCGGATCGGACCGGCCGGTCTGACCGGGGATCGGTCAGGTGGCCGGTCCGGGTCGCTATGAATCATTTTTAAACAGTCGAACGGCGGTTCTTCCCGAACCGCTAGTCGGACCGGGAAGCCGGACCGGTTTTTTAATATATTTTTTTTGATTTTAATGGGTAAAGATGTTAAACCATTATCTAGTGTGTTAGATATATACAAATATAGTTAAGTTTTATATATAATTATAATATATATATATATATATATATATATAATATATATATATAAATAAAAGTGGAGATTAAAAGTAAGGTGGATTAAGAAGAAAAAGGAAAGGAATCAGGAGTTCGACACTCCCTCACGGCATCAGAGATTCCACCACATATAATTCTTTGTTAACCAACCATAAATGAACATCTCCTACTCGTAGCTTTTTCCTGTTTATTTCAAGAACCATCTGATCCTTCAATTCAATTCAATTCAATTCCAGCAGCAAATCTTTGGTTGGTTCGAGGGAATACACACCGTAGGATTAGGATCACTGGATTAGGATATGATGTGATTCCATTGGAACGATGGAATCTGGGTGGGAACTTGGGTCTGTTCGATTCCCGTCGGCCGGCACTTGATTGGAATGGGAATTGAAAACGTAAATAATAATAATAATAACAATAAAGTGTTAAAAAGACTTGTTTTGGATTGACAACTCAATCACTGCTGCAAAATAGCCTTTAACATCTTGGACTTCGGACCATTCCAAATCGCTCTTTCACCACCTTATTACCATTTCCTAGCTCCCATCTCAACATGAATATTAATAGTTATTTATATAACTATTTTTCTTCTTAGAATGATCTCATGTTCAAAAGTGATGGACACAAACTAATACATGAGTTTATCTTCGTAGATGTGTGAATCTAGTGTCTTAAGTACAAAGGTTTTGTACTCAAGTAATTTAGCTAACGGGATGGTACAGTGATCTAATTATCCGTTAAGACAAGTTAATTATATTAAACATAATATATTTGTGAGAGATATTGGGTTGTATAAACTTGTATGTGATTGTTCCGTACTCGAGTAATATAGATTATCGGGTGGGCCACTGTCCCGTTAGTGATCCGTTTAACTGTTAAATAAAAGTAAGAGCAAGTAAATGATTGTATTACGTGAATAGTGATTGTCTATAAGTTTTTTGTTCGCCCATTAGCGCTCACCTACCTATTATTCTATAGTGAGAGATTATTTTTGTTGCATTTGTCAGTGTTTTCGTGACCGGATCGGACCGGCCGGTCTGACCGGGGATCGGTCAGGTGGCCGGTCCGGGTCGCTATGAATCATTTTTAAACAGTCGAACCGGCGGTTCTTCCCGAACCGCTAGTCGGACCGGGAAGCCGGACGGTTTTTTAATATATTTTTTTTGATTTTAATGGGTAAAGATGTTAAACCATTATCTAGTGTGTTAGATATATACAAATATAGTTAAGTTTTATATATAATTATAATATATATATATATATATATATATATATATATCATATATAAATACTTATATTTAACTACATATATAAATATAATTAAAAAATAGTAAAATCCGGTCCAACCGGTCCGACATGTCCGACCACCAAACCAGTAAAGCGTCCGGTTCGACGTTCAATCCAGTTCTCAAAACATTAGTATTTGTAGAAGATGACAATGAAAGACACACGTTTTATTCTGTATTTATTTTTACTCATGTGTTACATAAAATATAAATGAATACGTACGTATATGGATTACATCACTAGTGCTTGCGTATCATCCTTTCCCTCGCTCATTAATGAACGTGCACATACGTATTCTATTATAAATCGACACTCTTCTATACGACACCATACGTGGCGTATAGGGTCGAAAACACTTAAAACGAATAAAATTTAGGGGAGCTGTCAAAAAGCTATACGCACCAGATATACGACCGACCCCCTATACGACACATATAGGGTTATACAACGCGTATAACAAATTCCGGCATAGACTACGAGGAAAAATTTAGGGGGCTATCAGAGTGGTTATACGCCCCGTATAAGACTATATGACCCCCACTATATGTCGCATATAAAACTATACAATCCATATAAAAATTTAAGGTGTTAATTTGTAATTTTGAGTTGTCCCGATATCTATCCACACCCTTCTAAAAACGTGAAAATGTAGATATTGCTTGTAAAAGTAATATGTTGTTGGTAAATTAAAACATGCATTTGCGTATGTGTTAATAGGGTTAAAGTGACACTTGAATAAAGATATAAATACTTGACATTAGAGTGCTAATGATCTCTTGGTCTAGTGGTTTAAGGAGGAGGTGGGAGACTTGTCTTTTTTGGAGGTCCAAAGTTCAATCCTTAGCAGTAGTAAATTAATACTAACTTAGTATTATTAACTTTTAACAACTAGCCAGCCGTTTAAAAAAATTTAACATTACAGTAATTTTTCACATGAGTGTAAATATGATTATTGTTTTGTTCATGTTAGGTATACCATAATCTAGAAAAAGAAAGTTACTGATTTTTAAATGTATCAACCAATTTACTCCATTTTAATAATAATTATAAAAACATTAATAACTTTATGGGACAATATATGACAAGATAATAAAAGTATGTAAAGATTCTAATAACCAGACAGATAATCCAAGTTTCTTTTGAAGTTATATCAAGTCTAATGTAGATATGTATTATAATCTTTTTTACGGTTTATTGAATCACTTACGGGTCACTGATTCACCTGATCATTTCTATTATTCAAGTACATTAATTTAGAATACTAGGCTGACATGTCCCCGAATAAAAGCTTGCACATTAGTGTATCCCTATCATTATTGAACCGGAGACCATTCCTAAAAGAAAACTCAATTTAAATGAAAAAATATTCTAACCCAACCTGAATCTTTATTTTTATAACGGGTGAGACTTAACTCAAAATCTTCCCATATAACCTTCTATTCAGTTATGAATATAAACAGTTTGTATAGATTCAATGAAATGGAACCGTGTGAATAACTTAACTAAAACTTCATATTTTTAAAACTCAAATGGAAAAGAAGTCTATGTATAAATCATATATAAATTATAAGTAATTATCAAACAACGTTGAAAATGTTAATTTACACCGCCCAGAAAAACAATATATGTACTAGTGAAGGGTGTGGCTAGTTTTCTGTTTAATTCTCGAATGTTTATATTTAAGTCATCAATCCACTTAATCAGTATGATAAGTATTTATTTAATTGCTTAGTCCTTTAAGGCTATGTCTTGGGGACACAGCCATACTCAAATTATCATGTAATATTGTTTTATGTGCAGTAGTAAAGCTTTAACATCTTCGTAAAGGATCGGGGGCGAAATTAAATTTTTTATAGGAGGGCGAACTCGATATTTATATAAAACTTTATACTACCGGGCCAAAAGTTTACACTAACCGACTAAAATTTAACGCTATCGACGAAAAAAAGAGGGGGCGCACCTCCCCTCCACCCCACCCCGGTCTCCACTATCCTCCGCCCTGTTCATGTGGTGTTTACTGCATGTCGATTGAACATTGGATAGAGCATCTGATCTAGTAACATGACTCTGTTATTGATAAGGTGATCAAGGACTCTAATTTATTTTTTAATTAAAAACCATCCATACACATTAATATTAAAAAAATACAATGAAATATAAATTGAAAAGATTACTTAAGTATTTCAAAAATAATACAATACCAGTCTAATACGAGATCATCAGGTCGTCTAGCCCATAAATGCTCGACCAATTCACGATGAAGGTTTCCGTGTATTTGATGGTTCTTGATTAATGCTATAGTTTCCATTCTTTATTGATCAGTTATTGTCGATTGCAATGGGGAAACGTCTCCTTATTAGTTTTGAAAAATAGCCTTACCATTGTCTTTTTGAAACATGTTATGTAGAATAAGACAAGTATAGACTTTGCTCATTTTGTTCTCCCTTGTCCAAAATTGTATGGGGTTTGCAATCAAATGAAATCATTTTTCTAGAACCCTAAACGCTCTTTCGATTGTCTTTTCTTGCGGATTCTTGCTTCTTCGTGAAGTACATTCACATGTCTTCAAGTGAAGACGTAAAATCTTGAACTAGTATTGCTCATTCATTGTAAATTCCTTCAATAAGGTAGTACCTGTATTCGAAATGTTCTCCATTGGCATAAAAAGATTGAGGGGATTTGATGCCGTCGATAAAGTTGTCGAATAAAGAAGATTGATCGATAACATCGAGGTTGTTACTTGACCCGACAACACCAAAGAACACATGCCTGAACCAAAGATCATAGGAGACCATCACCTCAAGTATGATAGTAGGGTTGGGGTGATCACCACGGTGAAATTAACCTCTGCAAGCTTCAAGACACATAGCCCACCCAACATGTGTACAATCAAGGCTATCGAACATTCTAGGTAAACCATATATTTCACCATGCACCTCTTATATGCGTTGAATATCATACATAGTGGGCATACGCAAATATCTTCAAAAGTATGTCAACACGATTCCTATGAAAGTTTTCAAGTGAATCACGTACAATTTTAAAATATTATAAAAACTAGAAAAATATTTATACCTTGACAAAAAAATTTAAGTGAATCACGTGCGATTTTATTGGACATTTATAAATACTCGTTTAACACATCTGAAATAACACCGTACACTAGTTTTGAAGAGCCGCTACAACTTTTGAAAAGTTGTGATTTCGGTTATACCACTAGTGTCTCTTTGTTGGAAAAACGAATATCGCTCCAACATATCATTTTATATATGCAGAAATAATTCTCTACTCAAATAGAAACGTGTTCTGAAACTCTATTTTGGTCATAAATAAAATTGCGGGAAAATAGTGTCTTCTCAAAGTGTTGTTAGCATCCACTCGGTCACAGTTTAGAGGTGAAGATCTTGTTAGTGATCGTTGACATTGAGACCACTCGATCCAATGTTCGACCACCTTTTTTCTCGTTTCAAAGTTTGTATTCTTCGGAAGATTTGGATGAGGAGGAACACCATTCCATGATTAAGACAATGTATTTTCTTTAATAAAATGCTAGAGAGAAAGGGAGTGAAATGGGATGGTTGTATACAAATTAAAGATAGGTATATATAGGTAAAATAATAAAATTAATTTTTAATTTTATTGAGCCATAACAGCTCTTTTTGTTAAAAAAAGTACACAACCATCAAGGTTCAAAACATGTTACAGTGTCTGCGACCAAGATGGCAAGTCAAGTGGCTCACGCCCACCACAACACTTGGTATAAGATATAAAGGAGATATAATACCATGCACCTATTGTATGATCTAGTATACAGAATTATATAACTTATAAGATGTACAAAATAGAAAAAAAAAAGTTGATTTAATCATTTAGAAACTGAAAATCTATCAAACTCGAGAATACTTATGTAGAACATTTTTGTTTCTCAAAAATTGTAAGATGTTATTACCAGGACGATCCTCCACTCTGATGGTTTCTTTCTTTCTTTCCAACCGCATTCTACCCGGCCTAGTCCTATTTCAAACAAAAGAATCAAAGAAGGGAAATCCTCGTAAAGCCGAAAAGATGTGGCGTCTTCGAATTGAGTAGTGAGTATTCTTTCTACTCTATATTCATAGAGCAAAAGGCCTTCAGCGATAGTGTCTTTCCAAGCCACATAACCGTAGTGTATCGAGGGAGAAATCGCACATACGCATGTATTCATACGCGTACACACACGTACACTTACAACAGGGCGTATGCAATGTGTAAATAGGGGGAGAGGCCCCCGTACACCACAAATATGTATAGGGAAAAAATATGCAATGTGTAAATATGTATGCAATGTGTAAATATGTATGCAATGTGTAAATATGTATGCAATGTGTAAATAGGGGTACAATTTATACAAGTTAGGGGCACTTTTGTAAAAGCAGGGGTCCTACTTCATACTTTCAAAGTATATTCACGGTGGAAACAAAACAGAGGATGAAATTTCCTTTCAATTACTTTCAACTTTTTGTTGTATAAAATTTTTAGTTTTCTTATGTATACTAAATTTATCTTTAACGTGTCTATACTCAAGCTTGGACAATCGTATCGTTGTTGATTTCTTAAACACTTACGTAATTTGTGTCTTAGAGAAAATCAAACTCGTCAATGTTAGAAGTAAAAAATATATAATTAAGCATCTTCAAAAGATGAAGACATGTAGTTAACAAATGTAATATATACTCTTGTTTAATATATCTAATTAGCATTGTTTTTTTACTTATATTTAATGATTTACATTTTTTTATCATCATTTGTTGTTTTTTTCTTACCTAACTCGTTTGACCGTCTGTTTTGATCGGCCAATTTTTGCCACCCCCAAATCAAAATTTTTGTATTCGCCACTGGTTATTACATTTACCTTAATGGTGGAGGGAGTGGAAGCGAGTTAGGCAAGTTCATTGGCTCTTACTTCCGAAAGCATCGTCTCGCCCACGAGGTACCACGAAGATATCGGTCTCTTGGGCTTGTATAACACAAGGCTTAAGCCTCTACCTAAACAATATACATTTATTAGATAAATGTTTAAATACAAAAACGTTTATATAAAAAGTAAAAGAAAAAAATATTAACCATCTATCTTTTTATATAATGGTTGAGATTTAAGTTTATAGAAATATCTTTTGAATGGTAATTCTAGTCATAACCACTTTTGTTGACTTTTGTTTAAATTCTCTCGGTGTTTTTTAAAATATTCATAATTTTTACATGCGACATTGTTTTTTTATAAAAATTAAACCATAAAACAAACGTTTTTATCTGTAAAATGAGCATAGTATCGATACATACTGAAGTTACAAAAAATACGTCATTGTGTCATTTTGCTTGTCATTGTGTCATTTTGCTTGTCATTGTGTCTTTCTTGTTTTTCAATGTGTTTTCTTGAAGATTATTGTGTTGATGAGTTTTGAAAAACACAATAGTAATTTAACACTTGTGTATTTTGAGTATGTAAAACACAATAATAAAATAACAAATACTTATATAATATTAAAAAACAATTACAAAAATACAAAATGATATATACCATAAAACACATTGATAAATATGTCATTGTGTTTTACTAAATATAATTGTGTTTATTTATAATGATTTATTTTTAAAAATATATTGATTAAATAATATCATTGTTTACTTCAAACATGTAAACATAATGATAAAATAATTATATATTTATATAACACATAAAACAATGACAAAAATTACATGAAATAATAAAAAATGTATAATATAATTTTAAAAAATAGACAAAATGACCCGATGCACACACTGGTCTAATGTATTTAACAAATGATCAGAATATCATTTCATTTAAAAAAAAATAAAATGCACATGTAAAACTAAAAAAATCTAGTCTTTTTAAATGACAATTTTCTTAGTATTAACTTAAAGGTTTAAATTGAAAGAGTTTTAAATATAAAAAAAGTGTAATAAGGAATTCTAATCATAATTTCTTTAAAACTTTTGATTCATATGGAAAATCTGTGTATACCCAACCTAGACAACTAGTTGTGTTTTACTTTTTTATCTCATCTTGTAATTTTTGGAATGAAGAATATACAAGTGAAAGATTTCTAATTTAATATGGATTGTCTCGTCTAAGGACTGCTATGACAGCCGTTTAGGGAAATTGGCATAATAAGTGGCATAAAATAGCAGGTTATTGGCATTTTGAGATGAAACGAATATTTGAAAATATAAGTCAAAGACTCGTATGGCATGTTTGGATCAAACCGGCTATATGGTCTAGCTTGTTAACCAATAACCAAGATTGTGTAAGCCTAACCCATGTAAAAATAAAATCAAAGTCATACGATCTTTCTCATGTAAATATCATAGTTAAAAAAAACTCTAATTTCACCTATAAATAGAACATGACTGCCATTCTTGAGGGAGTTTGATAACTCCTAAGAGTGGGTTGGAGGCACTAATATGAAAAGAAACAAATAGGGCAGGCCTAATCTTTTTAAGGGGCAGGCCTAATCTTTTTAAGGGGCGGCTGTTCAAATAAACCGCCCCTTAAAGCCTTTCAACCTAGAAAAACTTCTGCAACCATCGGTGATGAAGAAACTTCAAACCATAATTCACATTAACAATATATGAAGATTAATCATAAGCATGCAACACATGTGATCAACCCGGGGTTTAGGGTTTTTGTAAGTTATTGTATTCATTTGGTATTTTATCTTTTGTGGACATGATTGTTGTTCTAAACTTGCAATCATGTGAAGATTAGGATAGAATTATGTGTTTTGGGTTTGATCGGAGAATGAGTTACCTTTTATGAACTTGATTAAAGAATCCAATAGTCATTGGTCTTTGAATTATTAACAATTGTGATGTTTGATTGAGTTTATGAAATTCAATCGATAATCACTTAAAATAACATCTTAGCACTCAGTTTCATATCATTAGCCTGCACTGCTAGTTTTCTTAGAAGCTATTTGATTGTGCTGACCCAGTATGAGCTCACTGAGTCAGAAGCTGACCCAGTCAGAAGTTCTGACTGAGTTTACATCTAACTGAAACTTAGTTGTTTGATTATGTATCTGACTGATCCTGCTGACTGAAACTTGGTTGTTTTAACAATCCCATCCCTTCTCGCGATCTCATAAGCAAGTAACAAAACTTCCAATTGTGAAACAAACAAGTACCTACAGATCCTTACAAAACAAAAACAGACTCAACCCCCAAATCTAGAAATCCACAAATCAAACAAGATTAATACAACCTAATCACAAAATTATAGCTCTAAAACTGAAAAGAAACTAATCGTAACTGATACGAAACACGAGATAACAAACCACTGGTGAACAGATTGATAAACACGATCTATTAACCGATCCAAACACTCTCGATTTCGCACCTGATATTATTCAACCGACGGCAAAATGTCAGAAACGTAATCATGATAAACCTACGGCAAAAGGACATGAGATCGTTGACTTACGAGATAACAAGCTACGAACGAATGGATGGGAGGCAACGCCAGCTGGGGAATACGCCGGATGGGAGTGCGACCGGGGGGAGGGGGGCCGATTGTGGAGAAGAGGGGGAAGAGTAGGGCTGGAGAAGAAGACTCGGTCAGATATGTTAAAATAGAGGACTCGGTCAGACCAATTTTCCGGGTCAGATGTCCCGGTCAGCTGCAACAAACGCACTGACTGGGTCAGCCAGTCAACGATCAGACGTGTGGTCAGACCAATCAAACGAAACCTTAGTCTTTTGATTGTCTTTCATTAATAATCATTTAGATAACATCATAGTTGGGTTCTTTGCTAGTCTATTACCTTTAAGTCAACACAACTAGATTTCTTAGTCCCGGTAACTTTTCCAACATAATAATCATTTAGATAACATCATAGTTGGCGTAATAAGAAATCTAGTCTATAATACTCCACCTGGTAAAATGGGCATGTTTGGTTGGTTCGAATCGAGTCAAGGGTCACGTCAGGCTAGGTCGAATAAAAAATTACAATATTCTTAATTTTCCAACAAAAACCAAAAATTTTTGTAAACTACAAATCAAAGTTGTTTCAATTTAAGAGTGTTGTAACATACAGAAGATGCATGTCTGCATCATTTTAGTTTCTACGAAAATTGATAAAGTGTGCAAAACCAGTCACCAACCACAAACTTCAAATCACATACAAAGGATCATAGAGAAAAAAGAAATGCCAAACACAATCCTTGACTATTATAATCACTCACACCATTTTCAATCCAATATCAAGTTTGTTGATGCACCCATTAGGAGCTCTATGGATAGTAATATGATCAAGAAAATTAATCAAACCTCGATACATGAATTAATAATATTTGATGTGTATGAAATATTACATAATATTAATTTTGCAATTGAAATGAATAGTTTGTTTAGTTGAGTTAGTGGTTTGGCCACATAACTTTGGTGAGTTATGCATTTTACCCCTTCTGTGACCCACTGCCATATATATAAACAAAGACATATTGCAGACATGGTTTGTGTTAGGGGATGGTGCCGACGGCGGAAGAGGCGGTGGCCGCTTGGCCGTCGTTTCCTGCTTTCCAAATGCCGTCTTCCTTCTGATTTACAGCTTGTTGTACATAGAGATACCGATCACTGTATCGTCGTCGTCTTCAGACTGGATTGTTGTCGCCATCCACTGCACTGCCACCATCCTCCATCTGCACCATTACTACTATGGAGTAAACCTGCCAATGTGTCGGTCTACTATGTTGTGTTTGTTTCGACGCCCCTTTTAAGTTAGGTGGGTTCTAACAGTGGTTGAGAAAATCGTAGGTGCTGGTAGTTTCGGCGGTGGAGCATCCCGTGGATGATGTCGGTTTTTAAGCGTGGAGGCGGTGGTGGCTTCTCCAATATGGCTTCGGTTTGCATGCCTTCCTTCTTCCCTAAGGAAGCCCTAAACTCACCGCTTGTTGGTGTCGCCCGAATCGTCAATTTTGGCCGATGTATTCAAGGGTTTTTGTGCTCAAGGTTGATGATAGTTGATTTTGCTCACCTGAGACCTGTTGTTGTGGGTTTCCCTTTTGCATGTCTTTCCGGCATTGTTGTTGTTTCTTCTTTACGATTTAGGCTATGATGTATCTCTTCCATTTGGCATGGTAACCTATGTTGCAGCCATGACAGAGATCTGAGCCTCAAGTAATATGATTTGTCGTTTTGACAGCTTGATTATGATCGGTGTTAACTTTAGTTTGTTTTTTTGTTGTTAGAACTCATGTTTCTAGGTTCACCTTTGTTTATGTTTCATTGTTTTGATTTGGCTGTACTCTTGATTTGATGATTGTTAGAATTGTTATTCACCGGGACGTACGTTGTGTTTGTAAGTTGTCATTATAAGGTTTCTATTTGAGCCTAGATCCACTTCTGTTAAACCATACAGATCCGTTATGTTTGAAGGCTATGACGATAACCAAATACAAGTTGTGTTCGTTGTTTTGGCGTGGCTAATGAAAGTTTGTAGCCATAACGAGTCACCATTGTTTTGGGTTTTCCTTAGATGTTTCATGCTGATGTTCATTTAGTGACTTTGTTAGGATTTATATTGTGTATTTGTATACTTTGTTGATAGCAAGGCTGTGATGCTCCATCATGACGGTGTAGGTTGCTTTTGTGTGGCCAACTTTTATGGTTGGTAGCCACTGTCGAACACATGTTCTGAGCTCGATCTGTTTGACGCGCAACGCGCGTTGTGGAATTACCTAGTTGATATTATTACTTAAAATCGCTACTATCATAAATTGACATAATTGCTTCAATATCTTCTATAATTTTCTTCTATCTCGTTGTTATTTCGTTCTCATCTGAATATATGAAAAAAATTCAAATATGTATGATTTACTATTAACATTATAATAACACGAATTACCAATTTGGTTAGTGTATTATAATTGTATCTTAGGCTTCAAAGGTTGTACCCTCAGTAATCCTTATATATTCAATATATTAAATATATATTAAATTCTAATTATAATTTTATTTGTGTATTATGAATTGTGTGACCCCCGGTATCTATCCATATATGTAACCGGTCTATTTTTTTATTTATTTTATGAATTAAACCATTCTGAATTCTAAATTATAATAATTGTTATTCATACATATTATTATACAATTAACGTATAGTCTTATTATACATGCTATACACAACATTCTATAATAGCTACATTTGTTATTATGATTAACTTTGTTTTATAATTTTATATTTATACTATGACTTAATGATGATGATGGATGAAAGCCTAAATTAATAATATGATAAATTTCTTATATTTTATTAAATTTCTAAAGTTCATATTATTATTAAAGTTATTAACTTCTTATAGAAGTACACATGTGCTATTACTAAACTTTTATGAACTTCTATCCTTAGTTTTATAGAAAGTCTTAGTCATACTATTTTTATAAAATTTTATAAGTATTATAGTTTTATAAAAATAAATGCTAACTATTTAAAGTCTTTGAAATTGTCCAAACAAAAATCTTTAACTTTGTAACTTTAATACAAACTTTATATAAAAATCAATTTTATAAACATCCTATTATTTTTGTAAAATTTGAAACTTTAAACCTCTCTTTCTGTTGACTCATTTATAACCCAAACATAACCCCCCAAATCTTAATTGTGCTCATTAAACTCTTCATTCGTAACCTTGATTTTCCCACCTATAAATACTAACATTTGTTTAACTATTTTCTTGCACCAACTTTTTTTTCAACTTACAAGAGAGTTCATCTTCACCCTCTTTATACTCTTAAGAAACGTTTAGCCCCAACCCTCCATTGAAGACTTTAGAAGTTTCAAATCCATTCGTCAATTTTAAGGTAGCAACCATGTTTCAATTTTGGTGTTCTTATTATTCTTTTGATTTCTAAATAATGTAATCAACTTTGTAATCAAAATTATCATTCTCTCTTAAGTTATAACTATCATATTATCATATACATTCTTAACAAAATTTATTATACGCGTCTATATTTTTAAAAACCTAAAAGGTCAACGAAAGTGCTATCGTTGATTTTGGACAGAATCTGTTACAACTTCAAATGACCATAACTTGGTCATAATTAATCAAACATTTACAAAATCTGATTCCATTAACAAGTTCATCGAATTATCTTTCCAACCATAGTTTATACGACTTGTAATCCTATCGGACGACTCCGTAACAATCTACAAAATAAGTGTACATATTTGCACCTTCTGTTTTGTATTCACATGTTAATGAACTTCAGATCCGAATTTGAAAAAAAAACAAATTAACAAGAGTTATTTGTAACATACTAATAGTAGAATGGAGAGTTTCATAATTTTTACTTAAAGCTTGATATTTTTAATTATCATATGAAACTATAACAATGAATCTAACCAAATCTAGTTTTATTTTGCAACAACCTTTATTTTCCTTTGCTTTTGATCCTTATATGTTTATGGTCAATACTCAAAAAACCATAAACTTAAATATAAGTTCTAATACATATAATCATGCTAATTTAGGGCTTCACCATTTCTATTAACCAAGTCATAAGTCCGATTCATACTCAAGAATTCAAGGTGAGTATTCGCAGTCCCTTTTTTCTTTTATGTTTTGGGATGTGACATGTATAATATATATATATATATATATATATTCAATTCTAAATATTTCTTGACTATCATATATTCAATTAAGTTTTGTGTGTATTATATGCATTTATGATAACTTGTTAGATTAATCTTTCATGTGATGGTGAATCTTTCTTTCTTACTTTCTAGCATATGATCATTAACTTTCTAAAGCCTAAGGTGACAATAATAGCGCTATTGGTTTGATACCCGCCCAAACAGGCCGTTGTAGACGACATTTGGGTATCAAAACCGCTATTCCTAGTCTAACCCGTTGGTTAGGGACACTTGTCAACAAATGTTTGATCAATACATTTGGTTTAGTCATACTTGTTTGAATTCATACTTAGACTCTTGAATCGTGTTTTAAATCTAGTAAATGTAACAAAACCTATGTTTACTTACCAAATTTTTAGTTGACCATTATTTTATACATGTCGCAGAAATGTCGCTTCAGATGTCTACAACTTTGCAACACTTAGGATGCTTGTGAACTTAGTTAATAAATCAAACTTTAATTTATGGTATCTTTGTTTGAATAATTTATGGTTTCATGTTAGACTTATGTAATTGGGTAGAGTAAATAAATTATCACTTTAATAGTGTCACGTGTTATGAACAACAATCTACACGCCCCGACATATTTCGCCGCTAGTTGGGGTGTGACAGATTGGTATTAGATATGTAGGTATAGTGAATTAGGTTATTAGATACAATGACCTAGACTATAACCTTAGGTGCCCGAGACGTGGGTTACCTCTTGTGAGCATGCTAAAATTATTTGTCCATACATGTTATCTAATCATACCTTCCTTTATTACATGATATATATTATATAATTTCAGGCTTTATTTCTAGCTTATCTACATATGTTCAAACTAAAAATTTCTTTCAAGATTTTATTGAAATGATATTTTTTGGATTTCACTACATTATTATTATTTTTTCGTCAAACTCTAAGTTTAAGTGACAGACATGTAGTAACTAGAAGGGTAGTGGACACCGGTAGTTAGGTTTCCTATCTAGGCTGGCATTGCATGTAAATCTGTAAGTCTGTGTTCCCGAAAGTTTCACAGTTGGTTAATCATATCATAAAATCATTTTAATAGTAAAACTTTGTAGTGGAATAAAATAAACATTTACTTAAAACTTGTAGTTTATATTGTAATCATACATTTGTCTTTCAATAAAATAAAAACATAGTACTTTTTCTTAAATTACAAGAAAAAGATTTCATAAACAGAAATGCCATCCGTTGCCCTCCAAGTAGCACCCAATCTCGTGTCATTCTCAACATCAGTATTTACCTGCCAACTATTATGCATAAAAGTTAATTTTGTTAAGCGAGACTAGTTTTAGTTAATATAAGAAAATATATGTTGATACATATATGTACCTAGATTCTGATCTCAATGTATATGTCTTGAATATTTTGCACTTATGTAATATTGGGTACTTAATGAAATGAGAATATTTGTTTATGATTCGTCTTGTTTAATATTTCATTAATGAGTTGTTTAACGCATATTGACTTGATTATATAGGTTTGTGATTGTTTGAATTCATATACATAATGTTATAATAATGAATACATTCAAACTTGGTTAAGTGAAGTTCTAATGCGTCCGACTGGACCATGCGCCCCAACAGTGGTCATGCGTCCGAATGGCCATGCGATTGAGTGTTCATGCGCCTAAATAGTCCATACGCTTGAACAACTTCATGCGACTGACTCAGTCACACGACTGAACACTCAGTCATGCGAATGGATCAATCGCATGGCTCAATCGCATGAATGAACCATGCCAATGGTTTAGTCGCCCGAATGAGCAACCCTAACCTATAAATACCACTTAATTCGTGGAAAAACATAAGCATTCAATCCACTTCGACTCCAGACGTATCCTAGCTCTCCAGAGGCCTTTAAGTTCGTACTCCAAGTTCATAGAACGTTGTAGATCGATTCTCAATCGATTCTTGACGTTAGATTCAATACATTATTGTGTCTACGTGCGTTCTCACTGATTGGATCGCCAATCAAATAGGATTCCGCACTATTGGTTTGGTTTAACACGTTAATCAGTTGGTGTTTCGTTCAAATACCAGATCCTGATAAGTGGTATCAGAGCTTTGGCTCTTGATTACGTGTTGATTCAATAGTGTTGATACAAAAATTGTGTTTTTTCATCAAAAACGCAATCTTTTTGTGTCTAACGGAGTCTTAGACGTTTCCTGACCTAAAAGTTTAGTTTTTCCGGCATACGACGATTAGGGTTTGTGAAAATTCGAGTTTTTACGGCCAAAACACGTTTAACCTACGAATTATCAAACTTTAGCAGGTTCAGTCGCACGATTGGCTCAATCGCACGATTGAGTTCATTCGCATTCTCCAACCGCACAATTGGACTCATTCGTACCCTCATTCACCCGACTGAGAACCTCATTCGGACTGTTCAACCGCATTAGTTCATTCGGACGACTGATTCTTCCGCATTTGTTTAGTCGCACGATTGAACCATCCGCATTTGTTCAATCGCCCGAATAAGCCCAATTGCATACCTTCATTCGCATACATTAACAGTTTGTTAAACAATAACATTAAATGAAATGGAGGACCAATTTTCAGCATACATAGCAAGTAGAGATACACGTATTCAAAATCTACTGCTATTAGAGAACGAAGTGGGAATTCACAATAAACCCCCGAAGCTTATAACGTTAGACGACTACCCACAATGAAAGAAACGTTTCGAAATCTACTTAAATGGAGTTGATACAAATTTGTGGGAGGCAATAGAGTCGGGGTATAGCATGCCTGTAGGTGCTGACAGATTCAAACTTACACTTAGTGGCATGTCAAATGCTTAGAAGGTAAAACACAACACTGAGAAGAAAGTCTACGCTTTGCTCACTTAGTCTATTCCGAAGGATATCTTCCATCAGTATTCGGAGTACACTCAAGCAAAGAAACTGTGGGATGCGTTGGAGAAGAGGTATGACGGAAATGCCTCACTCAAGGCCATTAAGGCCAAAGTTTTGAAGAAGGAGTTTGACAAATTCTCTTCAATGGGAAAGGAAGGCCTTGATGATGTGATCGACAGATGCTACCACTTGATGAGTGAGATGCACACTCATGGAGTAACTATGTCGATGGAGGATAAGGTATCCAACTTTGCTGACAGACTACCAGAGAAATGGGCTTCATTCGTTTCTAATCTCAGACAGAATGTGATGCTCTTGAAGTTAGACATACATGACTTCATTCTGAAACTAAGGGAAGAGGAGCTTAGGATGAAGTACAGAGCCCAAAAGGCCAACTACGATCAGAATCCTGCACTCTACAATGCAACTCCTCCGGACAAGACATCTGGAGCACCACTGTAGACTGCCTTCATCTCAAGCGCAACAATTCCAGTAGAACCGTCAACTTCAGGGTCCGTAACGTCAGGGTCGTCTGGCACCCAGTATATGATACCTGAAGCTAATGCAGCAAAACTGAAAACCGATAACTTTGGTAATGTGACTGTTGAGGTGGCCAAAGAACACATGGACCTCTTAGCTGCTGTAGTCCATTCCTATGATGGACTAGTTGCTGGAAAGATAGGAAATTGTCACCTGGGAGATGAGGATTATGAACAGGTGGACAAAATGGAGTTGGAACGAATGGACATAATGTGGGCTTTGGCAAGTGCTGTCCGACAAGCTAAAAAGTTTGTCAAGAAGACCGGACAGAACTTGGTTTTACGAAGGACACAACCTTTGGCTTCGACAAGTCAAAGGTAACTTGTTTCAACTATGGTGAGAAGGGACACTTCAAGCGGGAGTGTGTGAAGCCAAAGAAGACTGGGAATGGCAATCCCTTCTCGTCCTTTAATCGTCAGGACAAGGCCATATCTAGCAGTCCTACTTCATCAAGTAAGGACCCCAGAGCCCTGACTGCTAATGAGGATGAAGGACAGGATTGGAGCTTCCGGTTCGTCTCACCGGGGGAGTCCAACATAACTAATGTGGAGGACATTGATGGCGATTCTGCTAGTGAGGGAGATATGGCAGTAGAGCTCGCGATGTCAAATTCTGAAGACACTGCAAATGTGGTCAACCACCTGCCTGAAGAAGAAAATTCTGCATCAACGTCAGAATCACCAGAACCAGAAACAATAGATTCTGCACTCATGGCCGATTCCTCTTCAACATCTTAGGTAAGTACTACTAACCAGTTGTTCAATAATCATGCTTGTTAGAATGTAATAAATTTAGAGAAAGTATAGATTTGAAATTTGCTAGGTTATTAGATCATAATGATAGCTAAGTAAAGGATCTAGAACTATGCACTGAGGCAAATAGAGTATTAAAACAAAACGAGCACAGTTACAAGGAAAAGATAGACCTATTGAATAAACAGCTTAGGGAAACAGAGGTAGTTGCTTTTAACCAAGCAAATGACATTAGGTACTATCTGAACTCCCTAGAGGACACTATGAAGCAGAAAGCAGTTTTAGAAGTAGAAGTCAACTCCTTAAAACAAAAACTACACAGTTGGACAAGCTCATCTCACATTGTCCAACACTTAGTGAGAAAGAGAAACAATGGGGAGGGATTGGGATACAAAGTGGTTCCACCACCACCTAAGACCTTGATGAACACCAAAAGTAAACCAATTAACAATAACCCCATCAAGGATCACGTGGTGTCCACTCTTCTTGTCAGTGATCCAGATTCTGTAAGTAAATCAAATGAATCTGACGCTAAACAAAAGGAGGCCACTTCAAAGGAAAAAGAAAAGATGCCTTGTGTTAAATTAGAAATTGAGTTTGAAAAGGTTAAGTTAAAGTCAGGGTCAAACAAAGTCAAGTCAGAATCCAAAAGGACTATAAAACCTAATCAATCACGCGCGTCATGTCAAAGTCTAGGTAAACAAGAGACACAAGATGTAAAACCAGGTAAGCAATTAAGTTTGTAAAACCAACTCATACATCTAACAAAGAAGTGTCTTAATCTAAACATAATAAGGTCGACCATGTGACATCTACATCTCCACCAAAACATATAAACCGTAAAGTTGAAAGCAGATCCTGCTATAATTGTGGAGAGTATGGTCATATAGCATTTCAGTGTCCTTATTACCAGACACCGAGGAGGAAAGTTGAACTTTCTGCATCTACACCTAGCTCTTTTAAGAGGAACTCAGTGGCGCCTCCTAAAAGGGCTAGTGAACCCAAAGTTCAATCCATCAGCCAGTTGTTTGTTTATCACAAACAGGCTCTACATAAAGCTGGACTATGGAAAGAAAAGTCTGCCTCAGTGTCTGAAAATGAGAACAAACAGAAATCTGAGGTTCACTCAACCTCGAATGGTCAATGGGTTGAGTTTATGATGAGTGATGCCTCGGGGAAACCCAAGCCAATGAAGGCTTGGGTTCCTAACATGAACTAATGTTTTCATTGAATGTGCAGGGTGTTCGCTATAGTGCTGAGACTAACACGTGGATTGTAGATAGTGGAGCATCCAGGCACATGAGATGGAATAGAGCTCTCTTATCAAACGTCAGACAAATCAAGGGAGGGCATGTTTCATTTGCTGGAAACAAAGGCGGGTGCATCACAACCCAAGGGGAAGTGGGAAATGAGAAATTTAAGTTTGATAAGGTAAACTACGTCCAACAATTACAAAATAACTTACTTTTAGTTTCTCAAATATGTGATAAAGGATTCAAAGTAGTCTTTGACAACAAGAAGTACTATGTTCTGAAGAAGGACTATGTGATCCCAGAGGACCAAATCCTAATGTCAGCTTCAAGATATAATGATTTTATGTTTTGGATCTCTCAAAGGCCTCCACAACGGATCGTGAAGTCCAATGCTTCTTGTCCAAATCTACTAAGAAGGACTCCATCTCCTGGCATAAGAGAATGGGACACATAAATCCGAGGAAAATGAATCACTTGATCCAGAATGATCTTGTGAGAGGAGTAAATGTCAAAAACTTCCAACTCCCGGATTTCTGTGTTGCGTGTAAAAAGGGCAAACAGACGAAGAAGTCTCATAAGGAAAAGAAAGTTCATTCTATAGAACTTCCTCTTGAGCTCCTTCACATGGATCTGTTTGGTCCAGTCAGTACAAGAAGCATCACAGGCGACTTGTATTGCTATGTAGTTACTGATGACTACTCAAGATTCTCTTTGGTAATTTTTATGAAATCCAAATCAAAACATTTGAATCCTTCAAGGAATTGGTAACTACACTGGAATCTCTATACAAGCTGAAGGTACGACAGATGCGCTCAGACAACGGAACCGAGTTCAAGAATCAGTGGACAGAGGCCTATTGCAAGGAAAAAGGAATTGTGCATCAATTCACCTCTGCCTACACTCCTTAGATGAACGGGGTTGCTGAACGGAAGAATCGCAGCTTGATAGAGACGGCACGTACTATGCTGGCAGACTCGAAACTGCCTATTCAATTCTGGAATGAAGCAGTGGCAAATGCGTGTTACACGCTTAATCGAGTTCTGGTAGTGAAATGCCATGGAAAAACGTGCTACGAGTTATTACAATGACGTAAACCTAACTTAGAGTATCTCGAGCCGTTTGGCGCTCCGTGCACCCTGCTGAAGAAGACTCAGGAGGGAAAATTCAGTGAGAAGGTTGATGAAGGGATTTTTCTAGGATACAACATACCGAACAAGAGAGTTTACAACAACTCAACGGGTCAAGTAGAGGTGTGGTGTAACGTTGATGTTCAGAGATACATCACACCACCTGCTGGAAAAGGGCCTGCTTACTTCTTCGACTATGATGGATTCTTCAAGTCCTTCAACATACCTCTTTCTGCTTCAGAAGGCGAGTTGGCAAACAAGATGATGTATGATATCTTGAACACACCATCTTAGGATTCAACACCATCGAGTTCTCAAAGTCAATCATCTACCAACTCAGGGGGAGCACTTGATGTGAGTGACTCTTCCTCTGATGAAGAAAATGTGGAAAATGATCAGAATAACCAGGATGTACAGGTTTCGACTACCGCAAGTCCACAAGCATCAGCTAGTGATGCTTCTGAGCCTTCCGAACCTCAGATTCCTATTGCCTCAGATCCAGAACCAAATGTTCACAATCTTGATTCTAAGGTAGTTGTTCCAGTAACTCCTGGCTCACGTCTAAATGTCTATCATCCCTTGGATAATGTTATATGAGATGTGAGATCAGCGGTTCAGACAAGAAATCAGCTGTACTCAGCTGATTATGCCTCTGTGATGGAAAAGGGATACCTTCACGACGGTGCCTACCGCTACTTTGTATCTCAGTTTGAGCCAAAGTATGTTAGTGAAGCACTGAATGATGAGGCATGGGTGAGTGCCATGCAAGAAGAACTTCTTAGTGTAAGAAGTTGGGGGTATGGACTCTAGTGGATAGACCTAAAGGTGCTAAAGTCATTGGCACCAAATGGGTCTTGAAATGCAAGAAAGATGATCAGGGAGTGATCATCAGAAACAAGGCTCGGCTTGTTGTTCAGGGTTTTTGACAAGTTGAGGGTATTGACTACAATGAGGTGTTTGCACTAGTGGCAAGGATGGAAGCAATCAGCATCTTCCTTGCCTATGCATCTTATATGAAAATCAAAGTTTATCAACTAGATGTGAAGAGTGAGTTCCTTCATGGTGAGATTCGAGAGACAGTGTATGTCAGTCAACCCGAGGGATTTGAGGATCCATATCATCGGGACAGAGTTTACAAACTCAAAAAGGCACTATACGAGCTTCATCAAGCTCCGAGGGCCTGGTATGAGAAACTCTCGACTCATCTTGTGAAAAATGGTTTTCGCAGGGGAGTCATTGACTGTACATTGTTTATAAAAGAAAAAGATGGAGATTTACTGTTGGTACAGATCTATGTCGATGACATAATCTTCGGTTCCAAGAATGAAGAATTATGCAAAGAGTTTGAAGCAGTATTGAAGGCGGAGTTTGAGATGAGTGCAATGGGAGAGATGAAGTTCTTTCTTGGTTTACAGGTGAATCAGATACCAAATGGGATTTTCCTACATCAGACCAAGTATGTAGGTGATATTCTCAGTCGGTTTGACATGGAGAATGCTTCTACAGCTGCCTCTCCACTTGCTACAAACCATGATGTAGCACCCGATGAGAATGGTGATCTGGTATATGCCACTATGTACCGAGGGATGATTGGATCTCTCATGTATCTCACTGCCTCACGACCTGATATCATGTATGCTACATGTTTATCCTCACAATATCAGGCAAAGCCTAAGGTGAACCATCTAATTGGTGTCAAAAGGATTTTTCGTTATTTGAAGGGCACACCCACACTTGGGTTGTGGTATCCTCATGATGATGACTTTGAACTTACAGCGTATAGCGACTCGGATTACGGTGGCTGCAAGATGAACTACAAGTCTACATCAACAGGGTTTCAGTTCTTTGGGAGAAGATTAGTTACCTGACAGTGTAAGAAGCAGACCTCGGTTGCATTGTCAACCTATGAAGCCGAATATGTTGCTGCTGCAAGCTGCTATTCTCAAATCATATGGATTCAACAGCAAATGCAGGATTATGGTTTGAATTTCTCTTCTACTCCTATCTTTGTGGATAAATCTGCTGCAATTACAGTCACTAAAAACTCGGTCCAACATCCTAAGACCAAACACATCGGTATTAAATATCACTTTATACGTGATTGCTTTGAAAAGAACTTAATCGATGTGGTAAAAATAAATACAGATTTTCAACGCGCTGACCTCTATACAAAGGCATTTGACAAACCACGTTTTTTATATTTGTTAGAGGTCAACGGAGTTAAAAAGAAAAGTGAGGTCATTCCTGAAGATGACCATGTATAGTCCGATGCATCGTGTCTAGTTCCTTTTATTTTTTCAATTTTTAGTTTTATTTTATTTTATTTTATTTGCTTAATTTTAAGTAGCTTAATTACAATTGGTTTATTTCCTTGCCTATTAAAATCCTAAAACGCTAATCCATGATGGTTTTACAATTTTAGGGGGAGAATAGGTTTAGGCAGTAATATTCAAAAAAAACGTGGGAGAAAGAGAGGCAAGCTGATAAAAATAAGACTGTATGTGTGATACTGATTCAATCTTTGGAATATGATAGTACACAGGTACAAACCATTTGGGACTTTAAAAATCAAAATTGAAAAAGATGCAAAGCTCAAGTATAAGTCTGTGTAGTCTGAGCAATATAAAAGGAAATATGATAGATAAGCTAGCTACGACTAAGGTAACACAAAGAAAGTAGACCTAGAGGTTTCTAGACCACAGATGATATATCGGTAGATTCAACACATTAGATGACTAGACCTTTTTGGTGATCACAAGATTAAACTAAAAACGTTTGACTAGCTGTGGGTAACACCTTATCCTTGGTTAACACAATCAACAAGATTCCAAGGAGGGGTGACGAGCAAAATAAACGCCACAAATGTGTGCGTAAGAAAAAAATATGAGCAAAAGCACATAAAAAATGCAAATGCAATCAAACTGATAACCTATGTCGTTGGTGAGATCTATGCAAAAAGAATGAAAATGCTCAAACAAGAAGATAGGTTATGTGCCTCTCTGTTGTACGGTGGCACTGACCTGAGGATAAGCATAATCTATATATTCTAGAATGCATTGTTGTTTGTCGCCTCTCTGCTGTGCGGTGGCACTGACCTGAGGATTGGCTTCTCTTTGAAAGTTCTAAGAATAGTCTCTTCTTGAACACTACCCTAAGACCGCTCAAAAATCTCATGAGGAATGTTGGTTACCATATAAGTGTGGAATCCACAATACTTGTTGAAATAAACAAACCTTAAACTATCACCAAACTGTGTTGAAAGTCTGTGTATGGATTTAAGAGGACAAGTATACTGATAATCATTGTGGCTACAATTCTTGAAAGCTCAAATCAGTGTGGGGACCTGAGAGTACTAGCATGATTTCCTAGATTTGCTAACTTACTCCAGATGAAAAACAAGAATAGAGCATCAAAGTTTTTTAAATAACTTGTCCTGAGTGATTTGAATATCCTGTATGATTCCAACTTGAATTGGTCCATGTATGGTTTAAATGATTGAGGCTGCTCTCTCAGAAAAATTATTCCTTAGAATTACATCTTAGGAGTTAACCCTCACAAAAACACAAAAACATGTCTTAGTTTTAAGTTTTTTAGTATTATTTCTTTTATTTCTGTAGAAAGTTAGTCTATTTCATTTCGATCAGTATCGGACTATGTCATGGAAGTTGATAAGGGACCTTATCATCTAAAAGGTCACGTCTGAGGTGACCACACGTGCTTTCAAACAAAAAAAATGGGTCACGTCTGAGGTGACAAAATGTTTTAAAAGGATCACGTCTGAGGTGATCAAAGGTTTTCTATAGGTAAAAGGATCATGTCTGAGATGATCAAATGCACATAACGTTTATTCAAAAGTGCACATAACGTTTATTCAAAAGTTAAAAGGGTGTAAAATGTAAAATGGGCATAAAGTTAAAAACCATGAGTATGACTCATTCGCACGACTGGACTATGAGCTTGGACCAATCGTACGATTAAAGGATACGAATGTGCCCAATCGCACGATCAACCCACACGTATGGGACATACATGCGATTAGATCATTAGTACGACTCAAATCACATGATTGGACACCTAAAAAGTGTGAATCGCATAGATAAAGGAGACCAAATGACACAGTTGCACGACTGACCTCCAGTCGCACGACTGAAGGTGACCGACTGTGCCAGTCGCATGACTGGTCATAAGTCGCACGAAACAACTGTGCAACTGGGCTCAGTCGCATGACTGAAAGAAACCCAGTATAAATAGAGGGGGAGTCGGACGTAGTCACTCACCACTCCCAATCGCCTTTGAAGTCGCATGAGAGCAGTGGTACTCTGCCAAATAGAGTCTCATTGTTATAGCATTGTGTTTGTGATTCTAACTATAACTCTACCCGTCTACAGGTACACTTCAACCAAACTCAGTAAAAATAAAGGTCTTATATGCAGGTTTTTAAGTGTTGAAATCACAAAAATGCATAACCGAGGCCCCTCTTGAGTATAGCACACTTAAGTGGTGTAACATCTCGTATTTTCGGTTATGAAAAGTTAATTTTGTTTATTCTTATAAGGGTCATTGTTGTCAATCTTAAAATTCATGGGTTATTTATGCATATTTCTTAGTTGTCATTAAATTTTAATATATAAAAGTTAATAAATAAAATATTAAATCAAACAATAATAATAATTATGAGAATAATAATAATAATAATAATAATAATAGTAATAAGAATATAAATGACAAGTTATAAAAGTTAACAAGTTAGTTTAATATTAAACTTAAAGCTAATAAAGGGGGCTTATTTATTAATTTGGAAACTTAAAATAGAAGTTTTAAACATAAAATGTCAGTTATTAAACCACAGGGACCAAAGTTGTAAATTTATAAAAACTCAAACTTTTTTTGCCCCCCCCCCTCTCTCGCGTTTTTCCGGTGGCCGGCCGGCACAGCTCCGGCGCGGCGCCGGTGAACTCCAATACACGAGAGAATTTCACGTTTTCGACCCAATTAATGCCAAACGACTCGGGAATACATTTAGAACTCGAACCCATGTTCTATTGGACCATAAACGCTTGGATTTAATGGGTTCTAATCGAAATCAATGTTTCAATCGGTTTAAGACCAATCAACGCCAACCTTAAATCGAACAATCAAATTAAACGTACAACAACGTTTGGGTAATCATTGTCAAGCTTAATGCTTGGTTTAATTCGAGTTAATCATCCATTAACACACCTAACCATAACCGCGGCTTTCGAATTAAAATCAAAGCTCAACCGGCACCTTAACGTACAAATTAGGGCTATATAACAGAGGGCTAATGTTCCATTCGATCCCTTTAAACTCATCATTCACTCAATTGTTTGAAATCACCACGAAAAGATCATCATCCAAACCCCTATTCGTCACGTAAAGAATCAAAGTAAAACCGAGAATAAACACATAAATTTGGTTGAAATCAAGTATCATATACGATTCAACTCGATTACCCTTGGGGATCAAAAACCCTAAGGTTAATCGAGTTGAAACTCTCGATTCATTGCTCAATTTTGGTTTGGGTGATTTAGGGTTTATATGAATTTGGGGGAAACCTTTAGTTTGTGTTTAAAAGATATTAAAACCAAGATGTACTACGGCTGAAGCCTTGGTTCACTAGTTAGAGCATCACCCCCACATACATGAGGTCCTGGGTTCGAACCCGGGCACCCTCATGTAATTTTTTTAAAGCCTTTTTGGCCTTAAATTATATATAGAAAATTTATAAAAATTATAAAAATGACTTTATTAAACCCCAAATATTTTTAAAAGTCATCTAAATATGTCTTATAAATTTATTATCATAAGACATTTTAACATTTTATTTTAAATGTTTTTGTTTACAAATGTTATAATTAAATATATTATAAAAAAATAAATTTATATAAAATTGTGAGTTAAATAAATTTATATTAGACCGTATGTTTTTTTTCTTTCTACTAAGGATTTATCATGATGATAATAAATTAAATATATATACATATTTTTAATAAAAATCACAAGTTAATTACAAAGGATTTAATTTCTTTTAAATAAATTCTATAAAGTTCATAGAACATTATATTTTTATAGAATTTACCAACTTTATGAATACCCCCCCAAATTCTAATATCCAGTTCATGTTAACTCGTTAATCTTATTATTAACCTAAAACTTGTAATATTTATATATTTAGGTGCCTTGTGGCGTTTTATCTTCGAACAACATATATTATTCTTATTGATCTTCATTATATACTTATTTGACATGTGAGTTTTCCTTGCCCCTTTTTATATTTTCACACTAATTTGGGGTGAAACATGATACTTATTCTCATACACTTGTAAACGTTTAAACTTGAAAGTACTTGCAATTCATATTTTTTTCATGGTTATTTGTGTGTTGTAAGTGTTTATATGAGATACATATTTTGTTTGCAATAATTAACTATTGCTAGCCTCGCGACATCTTAGATCTTTGGGCCTGATAAGCCTATTTGGTGCTAAAGCCAAGGTATTGCCAGCTCCTGATGACGTATGCTTGTTCATCATGGAAACAAATACACTTAGCAAATCTTATATACTTGTAATCAAGTCGAGGTTTGGTTGTAACGATATGTGTTCTATAACCTTACTAACTTATAACCTATGACATGAATTGCTACTTGTAACCTTATCATATTATGTATGAAAACCTTGGAAACTCACCAACTATTTTTAGTTGACCTTTTATTTTTATCATGTTTCAGGAATTTCCCAAGTTTATAGTGGACTTTTGAAGCTTGCAATAAAACTAGGACATGGACCTAGTTAAATAATTAAAATTTTGTGTTACGTTTTGTTTTATTTGGGATTATTTCATGTTTTGAGACTTATGTTTGTAATGCCTTTTGAAACTTATAATTTTAATATTTACATTTAAATATAGCGTTATGTGGCTATGAACAATCTTAACCCTCACATCTCGACGATTCCGCCGTCAAGGTTGGGGTGTGACAGATTGGTATCAGAACCCATAACTATAGGGATTTAGGTTATTAGAAATGGTGACCTAGACTATAGCTTATGCATGAACCTCATAGAATAATATTTATATTCTTGAAAAATATATATTGTTTACATGTTACATAATGTTATACCAAACTTATGTGTAACTTGATGCCTTAGCATAGGTTTGCCTTGTAATTGCTTAAGCTTTGTTATATGTCTCCCTAAACTTACCTTTGACACTTTGACTCTCCCCGACAAATGAAATTTCTTAATCTTATTCTCGACGACTATTCTCGACGACACATGGAATCGTATACTTATGCTTAAGACTTGAATCATTAGACTTATGTCTAATCTATGTAAATCTCATCAAGGTTTTGATTTTATGAACCTAAGAAATTTGTGTGACACATAGACACCTGTATTCTGGATTTCCTGGCAAAAGGCCCTCGAGCTAAGGCAAGCGTATCGCATAAATCCTACGGGACTAGTTATGCTTACCTGGGGATTTTTGGGATGAGTGATAAACTATGGTCAACATACACAAATTTCTAAGTCGAATGGGTCAACTTACCTTGACGTGTCAACGTTTCCAAATGGTAATGCGTTACCAAATGGAACCATTCCATGTGCCTTACAACTCTTGCCTTATCCTTGTTGAATTATAATCCTTGTTATTCTCTTTCTCGTGTCTAACTCATTTTGCATATTCCAGCATGTCTCGTCATCATGGAAAGCGTGGAAGTTCCGATCGTAAGCTAGCCGCCATGATTGTTCGACAAATGGTTGCTGTCATCCCAACCATGGTTGCTGAACTCAATAGCATCTTAATGACCAACTCTAGCAATAATGGTTAAGGAGAGAATAATGCTAACCAAGGGCGCAACAACCAAACTTGCACCTTTAAGCACTTTAGCTCTTACAAGCCCACTAGTTTTAGTAGCAAGGAAGGAGCCACTGGTCTTCTTGAGTGGTTCGAGAGCATGGAGAACACTTTTGTCAACTGTGAGTGTCCCGAGGCACTCAAAGTTCATAATGCCACTAGCATGCTCCAACAAAGGGCTCTTACTTGGTGGAATAGCGAGAAGAGAAATCGAGGAGCCAATGCTATTTTGGCACTTACTTGTGTTGCAGCACTATGGTTGAATGTTGGACAGTGAACAACAAGCACAATGTATGTGCACATGTAGATACTAGTCTGAGGATGAGGTACACTGGGGAAATCAACGCAGGTCTGTTCAACAAGAGAAATGTAGAGATTAATGAAGAGGCTGATGCAACCTAAATATGTTTAGTCTTTCCTGCATGCTGCACAAGTGCATTAAGAAGAAGCTTAGGAAGTTTCACACATGAAACAGAAAAATACTCTAAGTGTGAAATCTTCTGAAGCCAAGACCAACATCTTCCGAAGCCAAACATGAAGTCTTCTGAAGCCTCAGAGACAAAGTCTTCCGAAGCTTCAAGTTCATGAAGACAGATTTCTTCTGAAGACTTTTAGTAACATGCTTTATCTGATGTACTATTCCATAAAGCTGGACACCTTTCCGTTGCGCCTCTGCATGTCACCAACTTACATGAGTTAGTGAAAAGGTCCATGCTTTTGGTAACTGTACATTGAGGTCTTGAGTCTGTAACTTTCTAATTTATATACTTTATCCTTTTTTAATAGATAAGGATGTGAGCTATGGCATGTAATAGTCACAAGTCAAAAGGAAATCTGCTTTTTGACTCTACAATTGATTTTGTTTGTGTCTAGTCAATTGTATCCAGCTGGCTTTCAAAGTATAGCCGGCTGTAGGATGTAATATAAGTATCTCATGTTCTTGTATCTTTCGTTTATGCTTTGTACACTTGTAATAGAACATAGAGAAGGCAATATACTGCATTCTTGAAAACCAAATACTTGTGTTTTTTGTGTTCTGTCTCTTGCATTACTTGTGTTCTTAGTATCTCAACACTTGGTTAATCTATTTTACTATTTGATTAAAGTTTAGTTAATCTCCTCTTTGTGTTGTTGTGTTGTAACTAACCCTTCAACGATCCTGCATTTGGTATCAGAGCTTTTCAGGCTCTTGATATAAGATCTCACCATCTTAAGATCCCTCACACACACAAATACTAAAACTTTTCAAATGGCAACCATTTCCAAAACAGATATGGAAACTGGAACCATGAACAAGTCCCCACAGATCACTCTTGATGAGTTTGATACCTGGTGTTTAAGAATGGAAGGTTTCATCAGGTCTCTTGATTCAAGAATGTGGGAGTCTATTGAGAATGGACCTTTCATACCCAGCACCCCTTCTGCTACTGGTGCTGGTATGATTCCCAAAGATGTGGCTAACTACTCTGATGAAGATAGGAAGAGAGTAGAGATAGACAGAAAAGCCATGACAGCTCTTCAAACTGCCCTTCCAAACTCTGTATACAGAGGTTTCAAGAAGTGCAAAACAGCCAAGCAGCTGTGGGATGCACTGAAACTGATATATGAGGGTTCTTTTGAAGCCAAGGAGAATAAGAAGGATCTCCTGAAGCAGTAGTTTGAAAACTTCACCTTCAAAACATGTGAAACCATGACTCAGTAGTATTTCAGGTATGTTGAGATTGTGGATACCCTAGTGGATGGAGGAGTTTCTCTTGAAAACAAAGACATTGTAAGGAAGTTCATGTCCTCACTTCCTAGGCAATGGACACACTACTGTGTGGTGATCAAGAGAACTGAAAATCTCAAAACTCTTACTCTGACAGAGTTATATGGGATTCTCAGTGGCTACCAGATGGAGATAAGCATGCAAGGTTCATCTGGCAACTCTAACAATCAAATGGGTTCAGCACTACATGTGATTGAAAGGGATAGCATAGAACCCAAACATCATCTCTTATGCTACCCTGACAATTCACCAAAGGGTCCTTTCATCACCTTTCCAGAGACACCAAGGGAGAACTACACTCTAGGAAGCCCATTTCAAGAGACAAGCTCTTCTCAAGCTTTTGTGTCTTCTGATGAAAGCTGTGGCAACTCTCTTTTCACTCTTAAAGACCTGGACTGTATTCATCCAGATGATCTGGAATATATGGAAATAGTCCAGAAGATGACTCTTCTCACTCACAGAGCCAAGAAGTTCTACAAGAGGACTGGAAGAAAGTTTTCAAGCAATGCAACCAGTGGAAAGTTTGGACTGGACAAAGGCAAAGTCAAGTGTTACAACTGTAACTTGATAGGCCACTTTGCCAGAGAGTGTAAGGCACCTAGAACAAATGGTGGCCAAACACAATCCAGACCAAACTACACTGACAAAGCTCTCCATAATGAGAAGTCAAAGCGGTAAGCTGCTGTTGCTGTTGAAGAATGAGGCTTTGACTGGAGCTTTTAGGTGGAAGATGCTGCTCCAAACCAAGCACTCATGGCTGATCATGATGATGCCAAGGTATTAGAACATCTCTGTACTCCTGAATTCATTGCTAAAGTTAACAGGTACAGGTCCTACAACTTGGAACTGAGATCTGACCTTGAGTCCTTAACATTTTAAAATCTGATTTTAGAAAGTCTGAAAATGATTATAAGCTGAAAATAGAGGACTTAGAGAAAACCATTTCAATTCTAAAACACGAACACACAGATTTTAGGACTCAGATCAAAGATCTCATAACCAAGTTAACTGAGTGCCAGGCTGAGCTTGTGATCAGCAAAGCCAGGGCAGAAAAGAGTGTTCTTGAAGAAGAGACCTTCAAGAACATGATATCCTCATCCCCGCACAACAAAGTGTGCTATCAAAACAGGCAGGGACTAGGATCCAATGAGATAGCTCCTCCACACACAATCTTGTCAGTAAGATCTCCTAGGTGTGAAACTTATGAAGATGAGATTCCTCTCATAGATCCCATGAGTGAAGATGATGAAGAAGAGATAGTGAAGAATCTCTCTGCAAAGAGTGAAGAGGAGGATTCCAAGAAGGGCCACTATCCTTCTGAGGAGAAAGTGAAGACTGTGATGACCAAGTCCATGAGAAAGAACTTGATCAGAAAGAGCAAAAGAAGGCAAAGAAGGCTTAAGAGATCAAGACTACTTTTGACTCTAAACATAAACAAGTTTTTATCTCTGTAGGGTTTAATGTACTAGGGACTGAAGACATCAACCAAAACTCTTCTGCTAAGAGTTCTGGTTCTTGTTTAACTCATCTCAGCAGCAAGAAGAAGACTGATCTGTTGTGTACCACTGCTGCACAGCCTGGACCATCAAACTCCAAGCACAGTCCTCAGCCCAAGAGGATTGTCTCATCATCTGCAAAGATGAAGGTGGAGAAGGGATGTGACCAAAGACAGTCCTATTCCAAAGAAAAGGCTCTTGTGAAGAAGAAGATGAATTGTGTCATGTGTGAAAGTATCACTCACATTGCCAAGGATTGTCCCTTCAATCCTAAAGGTACTATCCATATGATCAAAACAAAGGCTTCAAAGAGTTCTAAGAAGATTCAAGCTTTGGAAGGAAAACCTGTTTCCTTCGGAAGCTCCAAATCTAAGAAGAAAGGAAGTGGAAAATTACCCTCGGAAGAAAATTTGGTCTCGGAAGAAAGGAGTTCTTCTGAAACACTGAAGTCTGCTGCAGTTTCTGCAAAATCTTCCGAAGGATCAATCATCAAAACTTCCAAAGTCCCAAAACCTTCCGAAGTTTTGAAGGTCAAGTCCAAGACTCCAAAGGTGGTGTGGATGTCTAAGAAAGACCAAGTGACTGAGATTTCTCCATCAACAACAGCTCAAGATCCTCTTAGTACAACCATAGGATCTATTACTGTTGAATTACCTTATGCAAATGAGCCCAAGACAAACAAGGCTTGGGTTTCCAAATGTAACTAATCATTCTCTTTCTGCAGGGACAGCTAAAGACAGACAAAAATGTCTGGATCATAGACAGTGGCTGTTCCAGGCACATGACAGGCAATAGGTCACTACTCAATACTTTGAAAGGATTGATGGAGGACCAGTTGCTTTTGGAGGAGATGAAGGTGGCTATATTTCTGGAAGGGGCAAGGTCACAAATGGTAAGCTCAGCATAGAAAAGGTAAACTTTGTTAACGAGCTAGGATAAATTTTGTGATCAGAGTCATAACATGCTCTTTACTGAGCATGAGTGCATTGTTCTTAAGCCTGGTGTGGTCATTCCTCATGAGCATATCCTGCTTAGAGCCCCCAGGAAAGGAAACATGTACAAGATGGATTTGCAAGAAACCTCTCCCTCTAAAGAAGTTTCATGCTTTCTGTCTAAAGCGAATAGTGATGAGTCTTTCCTATGGCATAAAAGAATGTGCCATGTAAACTTTAAGAACATGAATAAATTAATTAAGCATGACTTGGTAACTGGAATGCCAAAGAAAGAGTTTACAAGTGATGACCACTATGTTGCATACCTGAAAGGGAAGCAACATAAGGTATCTCACAAGCCTAAGGAAAAGAACTCCATCACTACACCCCTACACTTGTTACATATGGATCTCTTAGGCCCCACCAGTGTAATGAGTTTAAGAAGGACCTTATACTGTCTAGAGATCACAGATGACTTTACAGGATTCCCTTGGGTTTTCTTTCTTAGAACTAAAGATGAGACTCCTAAGATTCTGAAGAATTTCATCAAAAAGATTGAGAATCAGTCTGATCACAAGGTCAAGATCATAAGATGTGATCAAGGCACTGAATTTAAGAACCAAATCCTTGATACATTTTGTGATGAAAAGAGTATTACAAGACAATTCAGTGCTCCCAGGACTCCTCAGCAAAATGGTGTTGCTGAGAGGAGAAACATAACACTGATTGAAGCTGCAAGAACCATGCTATCTGACTCTAAACTGCCCATCACTTTCTGGGCAGAGGCGGTCAACACTGCCTGCTATGTGCAGAACAGAGTTTTAGTAGTCAAGACTCATGGTAAGACTCCTTATGAACTTTGGCACAAGAGGAAACCTTTCATTAGCTTTCTCAGGTCATTTGGATGTCCTTGCACCATCTTGAATACCAAAGATCAAATTGCCAAGTTTGCTGAGAAATCAGACGATGGACACTTTATTGGATACTCTTCCCAAGCTAAGGCTTATAGAGTGTACAATCTCAGAACTAGAATTATTGAGGAGTCAGCCAATGTGACTTTCAATGAACACACACCCTGTGTTGGTGGTTCTGGTCTGGATTGGTTGTTTGATCTTGATTTGGTTACCAACTATTTTAACAAATCTTGTGAGAATGTTTCAGGATCTGCAACATATTTAAATACAGATGATCCTGATCCAAGATTTGAGTTAGGAAGATCCTCAAGACATATATCTTCAGCTCCAGTTGGAACCACTTCTGCAAATGAGATTTCTGTCAGTATAACAATGACAAATTCAGCTGATACATCTGGTATGCCTTCAGATTCCAGCTCAGAGGCTCTACAACCAGATAAGAACACCTCAACTGTGGAAGATAACAATGGTGGTGGTGACAGTGACCAAGAATTTCATTTGATGAACAGAGATTTAAATATCTAATATCAGCTATTGGGATGATAAACTTTGAGTAAGCCTTTCTTAAAACTAATTCTTATTATTTCTTAAAAAATTATGTGTCCTAAGTTGTCTAGTTCATCACTTTCATAAGCTCATGTTTTCTTTGGATGAAAATTTCCTTTTGAAGACTTTCCTTAGATTTTTGAAAATTTCTGATACTTCGGAAGTTATGCTTTTAACTTCGGAAGCAAATCATGCCTTCAAAATAAATAATTGTCTAAGAAATTTACCTTTGAAAGAGCTTTCAGATTTATCTTCCGAAGCTTAAATACTTGTCTTAGACACTTACTTATTTTCAAGGACCATTTACTTCCGAAGCAAAATTAACTCTCGGAAGCTTTGTTGTTTTATATACAAAGTACTCAAGTTTTAATTTCTCTTCCGAAGCAAAATTCTCAAAACTTTCAGGAAATTCTTCCAAATTCATTTTAGCTTCGAAGCTTTTTAATTAAAACTTCCGAAGAAAATTAACCTTCGGAAGCTTTTTAATTAAAACTTCCGAAGAAAATTAACCTTCGGAAGCTTTTTGACTTCCAAGAAAACTACTTTTTGAGCAAAAGTAAACTACTTTTTCAGAGGTGGGACCGACATCCGGATTTCAAAGTTTATCCTCATTCATTAAACTTTATCTGAAATCCTTCTCACATATAAACCCAACGGTTTCCCCCCTCTTTCTATCATTTGTTATTCCTCCAAACTAAAACCCCAAATTTCTCTCTGAAATTTCTTTCTTTCTTCTTTCTTCGTCCTTAAGCTACTTCAAAATGGCCACCTTGCTCACAGAAATGATCCCAACTTTACCATGCAGCTACACAGATAACACAATCAGGTTGCTCTGTTAAGCTCTGAGAAAGATCCTCATTTCTCAGAGGTTTGCCATTTCCTAACTCTGTCAAACTACTTCATCTCCCTAACCATTGATCCTCCACTCTATAAGGATTTGTTGCTTGAATTCTGGAAGACCTGCCAAGAGGTCATTATGGATGGGAAGAAGGCACTGTCTGCCACAGTGCAGGGAAGAACAATCTTCATCACTCCGGCCATCATCAACAGACATCTTCAGCTGGATGATGAAGAAGGTGAGGTGTTTTTCCTAAAGGAAGCTGTAAATCATTCTTTTGTGCAAATGGGATATGAGGGAGATTTCTCTGCAAAGTCCTTTAGGAAAGGGAAGGTCTCCCAGTGGAGATTTATGTTCCATGTGGTTATCTATAGCTTATCAAACTAGCATGGTGAATGGGACCAGATTCCTAAGGATCTCTCCTTCATAATCTATGGAATGATTCAGGGGGTCAAATTCAGGTATTCTTGGTTTGTTTATACAAATTTACTTGATAATTTAGATTCCTTAGAGTATTACATGTTTTCTAGATATGTCCACTACATTCTTAACTGTGAACTGGGCTCACAGTTGAGGGAAACAGGTAACATTCTTAAATTGGGACAGATGAAGCCCAGCATCTTTAAAATACTGAAAAAGCCTATTGTTGGATTCTCTGGGGTAGAAACAACCCTAGTCCCAAAAATGTTAGAGCTCATTGCTCAAGGTGACAACCTAGCAGCACAAGCTAGTGTTGAACCCACACCTGCTTTTTCCCAAACACTTTCACAGCCTCAAATCACCATCACTTACCAAAGAAAATCCAAACGAACCCCTGCTCAGGCTATTCAGTCTTTGAAGGCCCCCATATACTCACCCATACAGGAAGAAGTGGACACTGGAGCTCCCACTTCTCCTGAGGAGCAGACCACTCCCATCTCTTCAAGAATCAATACTGAGGTTCCTCATGCTAAGTCTAATAAGCTCATTAGCCCTACTGCCTTAAGCCATCACTCTGAGTCTCAACACTCAATTGATCAACCTTCAGGGGACAGTTACCATCCCCAGCCTATAGATCTCAACCAACCAATTCCCAACCTTGACTTCTATACTGATGAAGATATAGGTTTCAGTGAGTATAATGAATCTCTCTTCTTTCCACCTACTCAAAAAGAGATGAGTACTCTTGAGTCTCCTACATCTATCCCACATCAGTCACCTATAACTGAGGTGGACACTCCTGAACCTGTTCAGGATGTCCATATGGAAGAGGCTCTCACTTCTGAAAGTGATTACATCATTAAGACCTCAACCATGGCAACTTAGCCCACTGACATCTCAACTGAGATTGCCAGTGAGCAGAGGAAAACCAGCAGCCAAGAACCTCAAGCTAGTGGTGAGAGAGAGGACTCTGGTCCAATCATCTCATCCCCCAATAAATCTTTTGATGAAGATGAGGGAAATCCGAGACTACTGGTGCAAAAACTATCTAAAACATGCACTTACTTAGTCTCAAAGGTCAGTTACCTTGAATCTCAGGTGACTACCTTACACAACAAGATCAATGATTAGCAACTTGAGATTTCATATCTTAAGGAAAAACTAGCTGGGAGACCATTAAAGAGAGCTCAACCAGGAACACAAGAACCTGTGGATGTGATTGACATATCTTCCAACTCACCTATGCAAGTGGGTGATGCTACCAAAAAGGGGAGAAAGTCATTACAGCCACAGAACCTGGGAGTTCTTCAGAGAGAATGGACATTGAGGACTCACCATCCTCACTTGCAACTGTGCATTCTCAACAACCTCCTCTAGTTCACATTGATGTGGACTACACAGACTCCTTCATACAGAGTCTATTTGAGGATGGGATACCAAGGGCTATGTCACCTTCACCATTTTCCAATCATATCATTGGGTGGAGGTATGACAACAACAGGAAGGCCCTAATCATCATAAGAGTTCAAGGACAGCAAGAGGTCTTCAATTTTCAGACCTTGGACTATTATGAAGGTCTAGATCTAGTCAACATGCCACTTGTCAACCCAAGCCAATCAAGACAAGCTGACCGACTGGCTAAAAGAATCCAAGACAGGATCACTACAGAGTTCAGCTTAAGAAGGAGACTTAGGCAATCAGGTAATGTCATCGGTCAACTGGATGTTGAGGCAGACCCTAAGATTAGCTTCATAGGGGAAACCTTGACTAAAGGACTAGTGACAGAACCTGAGAGCCCTGTCTCATCATCTCCAACTGCTGCAGAGATCCATATTCCTTCTGAGACACCTTCTGGTGAAGGTGCTTCTCAACCTCTATCTGGCCTGAGCTCAAATGCTACAACAAGCAATGAAGGCCAAAGCTCTCTCCACCCTGAGTCACAAAGGTCTATGAGTGACAAAGGGAAAAGAAAGATGACATCTGAGGAGATTGAGGAGGAGGAGAGAGAGGAAAAGGAGGCTAAGGGGAGAAAGTTCCTCTGCTGAGTCTCCAAGACTCATAGTGTCTGCAATCAGGGCTGCCCCCAGACCAGATACTCAGAATGATAAGTTAAGGGCAGTCAGGATTAACTATTTGCAGACTAGGAACTATGACATAGATAGTGTCATTTCTCTTCCCTTGGATGAGTTGAATGAACTGGTTGACCTGGAAAGGTCAAGAGAGAAGAAGGAGGCAGAAGATGCAGAACTCCTAGTACAAGTCAAAGAAGAGAGAAGAAGAAAAAGACTCTACAAAGGTATGCCTACCCTCTCCCTAGTTCAAGAAAGTCCTGAACAAGAGAATTTGATTCAACAAGAACCTCAGGTAGATAAAGAAGAAGACAAAATCAAGATTATTAACTACCTGAGTGCCACAGGCTTCTATCAGGCAGATGCACTCCTTCCCTTGCCTTATGACTATATTAAGTTTGAGTACTTAAAACAACTTGAGCTTGAGTTAGTCAAGGAAACAAATACAACAAAGAAAAAGCTAAGGGAAGAAGCTGCAAAATCAAGAGCCATCATCCAAAAAAGCATGAAGAAGTCTTCTGATAGGCAGAGGATGATGAGCTTCTTGAAGCTGTATGGATTCTCCGAAAGGAGACTTGGACCCATGTCTCTATCCACTATGGATGAGCATATCAGGGTAATCAAGCAGAAGATTAAGAGTGGAGAGCTCACTAACTTACACTCCACTCCAAGTCAGGCTCCATCTGAAGTGGAGGTTAAGGTTGAACAACCAGAGACAACACAACCCAGACCTCCTGCTAATGCTCAGCAAGCTTCATCTTCTGATCCACAGCAAGGTCAACCTCCCTCTCCATCTAAACCTGAGAGAGAGGAAGTCCCAACTGCGAAAGACAGTGATGATCAATCTGGTGCTGCAGGCCAGTCTTCTCAATTAAAATTTGGAAAGAGAAAGAAGAGGATGGCTTCTAGACCAAAGCCTAAGAAGAAAAAGAAGCCTGCATCCCCTTCTAAACCTCAGGATGAATCAGAACAACCTGAGGATGTGCAGCCAGAGGAAGCTACACCAACTCCAATTCAATTAGCTCCTCTAGCAATAGGAAGACCCATCTTGTCTTGGACATACACCACAAATCCAGAAAGATGGCATGTTATTAGAGATCAAGGCATTAAAGACATTTATACATGGAAAGATATGTTTCAGTTGCCTCTGCATGACCTCTTTGACATGAGAAGACACTTTGACAGCCTGAAGGATCCTGATCATCTTATGAAGAAAGGAATGGTGATCATCCTAATGAGGACTGTTAATATCTGAAGTTTTCAAAGTGTTTTGGTAGCATCAGCCTAGGGGGAGTTTGTAGAGATTAATGAAGAGGCTGATGCAACCTAAACATCTTTAGTCTTTCCTGCATGCTGCACAAGTGCATTAAAGAAGAAGCTTAGGAAGTTTCACACATGTAACAAAAAAATACTCTAAGTGTGAAATCTTCCGAAGCAAAGAGCAACATCTTCCGAAGCCAAACATGAAGTCTTCCGAAGCCTCAGAGAGAAAGTCTTCCGAAGCTTCAAGTTCATGAAGACAGATTTCTTCCGAAGACTTTTAGTAACATGCTTTATTTGATGTACTGTTCTATAAAGCTGGACACCTTTCTACTGCGCCTCTGCATGTCACCAACTTACATGAGTTGGTGAAAAGGTCCATGCTTTTGGTAACTGTACATTGAGGTCTTGAGTCTGTAACTTTCTACTTTATGTACTTTATCCTTTTTGTAATAGATAAGGATGTGAGCTATGGCATGTCATAGTCACAAATCAAAAGGCAATCTGCCTTTTGACTCTACAATTGATTTTGTTTGTGTCTAGTCAATTGTATCCAGATGGCTTTCAAAGTATAGCCGGCTGTAGGATGTAGTATAAGTATCTCATGTTCTTGTATCTTTCGTATATGCTTGTAACACTTGTAATAGAACATAGAGAAGGTAATATACTGCATTTTTGAAAACCAAATACTTGTGTTCTTTGTGTTCTGTCTCTTGCATTACTTGTGTTCTTAGTATCTCAACACTTGGTTAATCTAGTTTACTGTTTGATTAAAGTTTAGTTAATCTCCTCTTTGTGTTGTTGTGTTGTAACTAACCTTTCAACGATCCTGCAAGAAACTTGAGTCTCCTGTTCAAGTGCTTAGCTCGGGACATCCATAAATGTATAGTGTCATGGGGAGCAGGAATTGATGAGATGTCTGATCAAATCCAGAATGCATACTTAGCACTAATGTTAAACCATCTGTCCACGTGCTCTCAGATGATCCTTTTTTCTTGATGGAGAAGAAGAAGATGATGTTTTGGACAGAGATGGGAATAATGCTATGCAAATGGGCGGTGGTATGGATGACGAATACTCTCAAGAAACTAAAGAGGTTATGTCATTTAGGGTCCAAGCTGTCTATGCTTATTGGTTACAGTAGAATATCTCTCAGGCTTATGAACAGCAGATTGATCCACAACAGAGCCAAAAGCTTGCTGAAGAAGTACTAAAGATTCTAGAAGAAGGTGATGACCGTGAAGTTGAAACTAAGTTCCTGATGCATTGGGAGTATGATAATTTCAACCCGATCAAGAACCTTTTTGAAAAACAGATTGAAGATTGTGTGAAGTACACAAGACTAAAACTCATGACAAAAGGAATTATTAGATGGTTATGTATTTAAAAACTTTTGTAATTGAATCATGTATTAAACTTGTGTACATAATGTTTATATTTTGATTATTAATGTTTCTGTCATGATTATTAGCTAATGATTTTTGTGTTGAATGTCTAATTGAATCATGTATTAATATTTTGATTGTAATTGAATCATGTATTAAACTTGTGTATATAATGTTTATATTTGTAATTGAATCATGTATTAAACTTGTGTACAAAAGGAATTATTAGATGTTTATGTATTTAATGTTACTGTATGCCTTGTTTACTTTGTATTCTTTTATATTTATCTTTCACTATCTATATAGACCAATGAGCAATACTCCAACTATGTGCGCGATGGAAAACGGGTGATGGGCCATCTATATTTCTCGAAAGGGTCAACTGTATCCCCCAAAATGGTTCTGTGTACTGTGTACAAGGCCAACCCAATAACCCAGGGTACGCTACAAGGGTCCTACCAATCTCAATTGATTGGCCATGTGTGCATAACAGGGTAGCTAATCCGCAGCACAGTTGAGTTAACGACAACACGGTCGTGTCCCTCCTATGAGCTTGCAAGACTAGTTAACATTTTATTAATGTTCCTCTTCTTTTATTTATTGCTCTTTCACTTTATTATTACGATATACTTTACGTTACGATAATAACACACCACGTAAAGTCACATACTATAAGTAATAATAATAATAACAATAATAATAATAAGAAACATCATATGTAATCATATCATGCATGGAACATCATCATTATTCAACCCTAGTCAACTCTGGTCAAAACCCTAATACACAGACTCCTAGAAAATTCTGTAAAATTTTATAAGTGTTAGGCGCATGGGAACTATTTAGGCGCATGAGCCCTGTTTGGGCGTTACACCACTATGTAGGCGCATCAGCCAACACTTAATCATTTTATCACTTAAGCGCATGAACTATTCAGGCGCATGGGCACTATTGGTGCGTATGAACACTTAGGCGCATGGATTTTTCAGACGCATGGACACTTGGGCGCATGAGTCACTTGGGCGCATGGGCACTATTGGGGCGCATGTGCCCTTCACTTAGTCGTCTGACCAATATTTCTAGGCGCATGGACCACTATTTAGGCGCATGGGCTGTACTTAAACATTTCTAAGGCAAATCTTAGGTGCATGAACTACAGTTTAGGTGCATGGACTACTGTTTAGGCGCATGGACTACACTTAATCTTTCTAAGGCATTTTCAGACGTATGAACCTTTTGTGTAACTTGTTCTTAGCATGTTTTCATACCCATTCATCAAACCCATCTGTTCTAAGCTTAACATGACTATTCTAAGCATGAAAAACCTATAAACATTCAAGAATTTAACATTTAACCAGCACAATACATACGGCTAACATACATAAACTTTGCAAAAACATTTTAATACATTTTCAGCCCAAAGATAGTTTATAACAAGTAAGAACCGGGGTCTAAAACTCACCTGGTGCAACTTGGGTGTTTTCTTCCTTTCTAACCCCGCTTGCAATGAGTTCAAACACCTAAAATAGCACCACAAACACACACACACACACGGGCACAAACACAAAACATAAGCACATAAACACATAACCGCGATAAAACCCGTCATAAACACATAAAAACCGCAAATTCTTACCTTGAATTCGATTTCTTCTTCTTCTTCTACAAGCCGAGAGTTTTACCCTGCTTTCTCTCTCTCTCTCTCTAAAACCGAAGAAATATTGATGTGAGGTGAGGGTGGGCGGCCATGCCCACCTTTACACCAACTTTTCAAAGTTTTGTCCTTTTGGACACTTTTAGTCCCTCCACTTGGACTTTATTGTTTTTGTTTCTTTTTATTCTTCATTTCTTGTCTTTTTAAATAACCGGGTGTTACACATGAGTCCGGAAAGGATAAAGATAAGGCCCAAGCCATAGATGCTGAAGTGAACATCAAAAAGGCAGAATGGGCAGCATGTTTTGAGGTGTTAAGAGCCCAGTGCAGCGGTTCAACGTCAACTGCCTTCACCAAACTGTATAAGGTCAAGAAACATCAAAAGGTAGCAGGCAGAATCATAGCGTGGGCATATTTTGAGGACCTCAACGTTTATGCGGTTAAACGTGAGAAGGGAATTGAGTACTTCAAGTTCCCATACGACCTGAAGACTCTTCCAGTTTTGAGCTTAACCAGTTAGCAAAGTTAAAATTGCTATATGCTGACCCTCGTAAGATGTCAGGCTGGTTTAAAGCGGCACTAAAAAGGGAGTACCACACAAGATGGGTCAACTTAAAACCTCAAGAACCAACGAGGTACATCAGAAGATCTGAGGTTGACGCCATAACCGGCAAACCAAAAGTAGTGTTGAAGTGGAGTCCACCACGTACAACGGCAAAGATTCCACTACGTGAGATGCCACAAGACTTCACTCCACACTTCAAATGGTGGTACTACGATTGGAGAACGGGAGAGGCCGTGATAGTCTTGAACAGGAATGGTACAATGGAAACCATTAGGGTATTTGACCCAATGTGGCTCACCAACTTGTCAGCAAAGGATGTTTATACTTTATACAAGTGGCCACTGTTCTATGACACACAAGATATTGTACAAGCTTTACAGTTCCAGAAAATGATACAACTCAATTTTGCCTTCGAGATAAATACATGAGTCACCAAAGAAGCTAAGTACAAGAAGTTTGAGGAAATTATGAAAGATATTAGACAATAGATAGATCTAGGTCCAAGGGAGAGTTTGTTGATACATATATGTACCTAGATTCTGATCTCAATGTAATATGTCTTGAATATCTTGCACTTATGTAATATTGGGTACTTAATGAAATGAGAATATTTGTTTGTGATTCATCTTATTTAATATTTCATTAATGAGTTGTTTAAGGCATATTGACTTGATTATATAGGTTTGTGATTGTTTGAATTGATATACATAATGTTATAATAATGAATACATTCAAACTTAGTTAAGTGAAGTTCTAATGCGTCCGACTGGACGATGCGCCCCAACAGTGGTCATGCGTCCGAATGGCCATGCGACTGACTGTCCATGCGCCTAAATATTCCATACGCTTGAACAACTTCATGCGACTGACTCAGTCGCACGACTGAACACTCAGTCATGCGAATGGATCAATCGCACGAATGAACCATGCCAATGGTTCAGTCGCCCGAATGAGCAACCCTAACCTGTAAATACCACTTAATTCATGGAAAAACGTAAGCATTCAATCCACTTCGACTGCAGACGTACCCTAGCCGTCCAGAAGCCTCTAAGTTCGTACTCCAAGTTCATAGAACGCTGTAGATCGATTCCCAATCAATTCTTGACGTTAGATTCAATATATTATTGTGTCTACGTGCGTTCTCACTGATTGGATCGCCAATCAAATAGGATTATGCACTATTTGGTTTGGTTTAACATGTTAATCGGTTGGTGTTTCGTTCAAATACCAGATCCTGACAATATAAACCTTATCCTTCTTATAATGACCATGCATATATCATGATACATAACATTTCTTGCATCTTAATAAGCATGTTCATTATCTTTCATTCTTTCATTATCTTTCACTTTATCATAAATGAGATTGCACACAGTAAGAGCCCTTGTTGATCGACAATGAATGTCAATCCCTATCGATACACGTACACACGGTAGCTAACCCTCGACAGTTTATCCACACTGTAAGACGTATAGTCCGCTCATGAATACGGATCCATCATCATACATCAGACTCACATAAGTGAAGTCTATCATAGTGCTTGCAAGACATTTTATCATCATATGGTCCCGAGTAACATTCATTAAGTTCCACTTTTCATTAATACTATCTTCCACTTTAATATATAATACTTGAATTATTGAGTACAAAACATATCAAGTATAATTCATCATAGAAATATAACCGACCCTTCGCGAGACAACAGGGGTACGGGGCTGGCAGCCCCTGACAACAGGGTCCTAGGAGCAGCAATAGGGTCCAAGGGGAAACACCGCTGGTTGGGGCCGAGCTGCCACCAAAACATGGAAAAACTTATAAACAAGGAGATCTAGAACTTACCTGAATACAGTGACTAGCTTCTAAACTAAGTTTTCTAAGCTAGGATCATAACATATTGCCTGCAGATAAGTTAACACTCAAAGGTTAATTTCTGCCTAAATTTGCTGCCAGATAAGTAGATTCGCTGCCAATTTCGCTGGTAGTTTCACTCTAGTTTCGCATGACAGTTTTGTTACCAGCTTCGCATGGTTGTTTCGCTACCAGCTTCGCATGGCAGTTTCGCCCAACTTTCGTTGGAATTTCATGGCTGGGAAATTACTTGCGAAACTATAGTTTCACAGAAAACTCATAGTTTCGCATCTTAAATACACAATTTCGCTAGATGGGCAGACAGTTTCGCAGATCGAACTAAAATGACGAACCAACCCGCTTTTAACACAAATTCGCAACTTTTAACATCCAAATCCTTAGTTTATCATCCATGATATAACATCTCGTATTTTTGTTAATTAAAAGTTAACACCGTTAATTCTTGTAAGGACCATTGTTGTCAATTATAAAACTTATGGGTTATTTATGCTTGTTTCTTAGTTGTCATTAATTTTTAATATATAAAAGTTAACAATCAAAATATTATATTGAACAATAATAGTTATGATAATATTAATAACAAAAAAATAATTATAATAATAATAACACTAATAATAATAATAATAACAATAATAATAGTAATAATGATAATAGTAATGATAATAATAAATTATAACAATAATAATAACTAAAATAATAATAATAATAATAATAATATTGTTAATAATAATAATAATTTGTAAAAAATTATTAAACTTGAAAATGTTTAAAACTTTAATTAATTAAGTTAGGGGTTTGTTTGTCATTTTATAAACTTTAAAAGGAAGTTTTGTGCATAAAATAATAACAAACTAAATTAGAAGGGCCAAATGTGTAATTTTAAAAGTTACAACCAAACCCTCCGCCCACATTTTAATCGTGTGTTTCCAATCAAGGTCCGACCACACTCAGGCGAGACCAAAAACAACCGAATTCAATCGATTCTTGATTCAAAACCGTTTCCAAATCCTTCTGGAACATGATTTGAACTTGAATGCATTTATTAATCAAGTTTAAACACCGGTTACAAAACTCAATCAAGAGAATAACCGAAGCCTCAAACTCCATAGTCGTTCGGGCATTAAACCTTAATAATAATCTAATTAAATGAACCTAAACAATTATCTAACTACACCTAATCGATTACAGCTTCCAATTGCACTTGAAACACACAAAAAACTTCACATTCGATTCTCTCCTAAATCGCAACCTACAATCTACTTGAACATCACTAATTCGACTAGTTGAATAGGAATTGATAAGGGGCTTTTAGTCTAATTCATCGTTCGAAGCTACCCACAAGTTTAATTTGATTATCATTGGCAATTACTCATAAATCGTGTACCTTCGGTCGCGGTTGTTCTTCATGTGTTCTTATCATCATCTCAAATCAAAACAGATAATTAGATACACGTAAACACTCGTCTTTACATGGGGAACAAAAGCCCCATGATTATTAACACTTACATAATCGAATTGATCTTCAATTTGAATCAAATCGTTCTAGGGTTTATTTGGATTTGGGGGTTTCTATCTTTTCATTTTCTTAAGATTCTAAAACCAGGTTATACCACGGCCCTGGTTCACTAGTTAGTCACTCACATCACCACTTTGAGGTCCCGAGTTCGAACCCTGGGCACCCTCAAACTTTTTTAAGGTTTTTCAGCCTTAATTTGATTATAGAAAATTTTTAATAAATATAAAAATGGTTTTTGTAAACTTTAAATATTTTTAAAGACACCAAATAATTTTCTATATTTTTTCTATATTTATATAATTAAAAAAATTTTAATAAAACATTTTAACAAAGGTTATTCTTGGTTTATTTATATTAAAATGGATTTTAAATAATAATTAAAAAATTATTATTGGTCCAAACGTTACCTTTAAATTATCATCGTTTAAATCAGGATTATTTCAAATGTTTCTTTAAATTTTATATTTAAAGTTTATTAGTTATTATAAATGGTTTAATTTCATTTTCTCTATATTAAAATAAATAAATGGTATATTTCTTTATTACATTATTTAACGTACTTACAAAAATCCCTAAATTCCAATTGAATCCCTAGTTCTCGTTAAATCAATAAACGTATTATTAAACTTAAATCTTGTAAATATATATATGTTTAGGCACCTTGTGAAGGATTTTGTTGGAACATCGGCTATTATTCTTATTAATCATCATATATATGCTTATTCATCATGTGAGTTTTCATGCCACTTTTTATATTATTTCATACCTTTTTGGGGTGGAACATGTTACACTTATCAACTTACACTTGTAAACTTTTTATACTTGTGATACACAAGCAATTCATTTATATTTTTGTCATGGTTATTTATATTATTGTGAGTGTTATATGAGATACATTATATGTTGACAATCATTAACTATTGTTAGCCTGGCGACGTCATAGATCTATGGGCCTGACAAGCCTATCTGGTGCTAAAGCCGATGTTATTGTCGGCTCCTGATGACGTTTTCTTGTTCATCATGGGAACCAAGTACATTTAGCTAATGTTATAAACTTGTAATCTTATTCTTGGTCAAGGTTTGATTGTAGCTATATGTTATTTAAACTTGCGTAATTCTTAACCATTGACTTGAATTGCTACTTGTAAATATTTTGATATATTTATGTATATTTAACCTATGAAAACTCACCAACTTTCATAGTTGATCTTTTATTTTTACATGCTTCAAGAAATGCTCAAGTTTGATGTCAGCTCTTGAAGTGTGCTCATATATAGGACTTAGACCTAGATAAATGATAAATTGTCTTGGAATATTTAACTTTTATTATGTTTATGTCTTGTTTGAGACTTATGATTGTAATTTGCATTTTAAAACTTATGATAATAATATTTTGATTAAATGGTAGCGTTATGTGGTTGTAAACAACCTTAACCCTCACATCACGACGATTCCGGCTTTAAGGTTGGGGTTTGACACATGAAGCTAATCTAAGCTTTTTACATGATTTCATACGTAAAAATATGACCTTTGTGCAATTCTTTGTAACTTTTCAAAATCTAAAACCCTAGAATTCGGGTTTGATCTACAAAGGGTTTTAGAGGCCGATTCTTACCTAGATTTGTTGCTCCTTTCTTGTGGTTTGATGCTCAATCACCTAGATCTTCAATCCCTTAACCGTTAAAGCTTCAAATTTTGAGTTTTCTTTACTTTCTCTCTTTACTCTCTCTCTCTAGAACTTGGTGGTTAGGGTTACAAATGAGGAAGATAATAGCTGACTAAGTGGGTTAAGGGGCTGGTTATGGGCCTTTAATCACTTAGGCTCTTGCCTCATAAGGTTAATTTAGCCCATGATCCAATTTCCTTCCGTTATTTCTATTAAATACCCATTAATTAAGCCCATGATCTAATTTCCTTCCATTATTTCTATTAAATACTCATTAATTAAGCCCATTATCACTAATGACTTGTTTTGAATTTTTGGGGTGTTACAAAATGCAAATCTACCTATAGATCCGAATGCCTACCTTGGGATTCCCGATGAGATTGTGTTAACCCATTAGGCCAAAGCATATCAAAATACACATCATTAGAACTTAAAAACTCCGATAAGTCAATATGTTATTTGAGGGTACCCATAACCATTAACTCTTTTATTCGTGATTGCATTCTTAATCTCAAACTTTATTTTATGTATCTTTGTTTAAAAAAATTATGGTTTCTATATAAGACTTATGTAATTGGGTAGATTAAAGAAATTATCACTTTAACAGTGTCACGTGTTATAGACAATCTACACGCTCTGACACATTCAGCCTTCGGTTGGCGCATGGCAATTTGTACCTAAGCTTTAGTGGGTTGTACATACTCTTTTTTTCAAATATTTTTCTTACTTTTAACACCAATAATTTTACATATTGTAAAACCCGGTTATTTAAAAAGACAAGAAATGAAGAATAAAAAGAAAGAAAAATAATAAAATCCAAGTGGATGGACTAAAAGTGTCCAAAAGGACAAAACTTTGAAAAGCTAGTGTAAAGGTGGGCATGGCCGCCCACCCTCACCTCACATCAACATTGCTTCGGTTTTAGAGAGAGAGAGAGCAGGGGAAAACTCTCGGCTTGTAGAAGAAGAAGAAGAAATCGAATTCAAGGTAAGCAGTTTTTATGTGTTTATGACGGGTTTTATCCCGGTTATGTGTTTATGTGCTTATGTGTTGTGTTTGTGCTTGTGTGTGTGTGTTTGTGGTGTTGTTTTAGGTGTTTGAACTCACTGCAAGTGGGTTAGAAAGGAAGAAAACACCAAGTTGCACCAGGTGAGTTCTAGACCCCGGTTCTTACTTGTTTCAAACTATCTTTGGGGCTGAAAATGTATTAAAATATTTTTGCAAAGTTTATGTATGTTACCCGTATGTATTGTGCTTGTTAAATGTTAAATTCTTGAATGTTTATAGGTTGTTCATGCTTAGAATAGTCATGTTAAGCTTAGAACAGATGGGTTTGAAGAATGGGTATGAAAACATGCTAAGAACAAGTTACACAGAAAGTTCATACGTCTGAAAATACCTTAGAAAGATTTAAGTGTAGTCCATGCGTCTAAACCGTAATCCATGGGCCTAAACAGTAGTTCATGCGCCTAAGATTTGCCTTAGAAATGTTTAAGTACAGTCCATGCGCCTAAACAGTGGTCCATGCGCCTAGAAATATTGGTCAGACGACTAAGTGAAAGGCACATGCGCCTCAATAGTGCCCATGCGCCCAAGTGACTCATGCGCCCAAGTGTCCATGCGTCTGAAAAATCCATGCGCCAAAGTGTTCATACGCACCAATAGTGCCTATGCGCCTGAATAGTTCATGTGCCTAAGTGATAAAATGATTAAGTGTTGGCTGATGCGCCTACAAAGTGGTGAAACGCACAAACAGGGCTCATGCGCCTAAATAGTTCCCATGCGCCTAACACTTATAAAATTTTACAGAATTTTCTACGAGTCTGTGTTCTAGGGTTTTGACCAGAGTTGACTAGGGCTGAATAATGATGATGTTCCATGCATGATATGATTGCATATGATGTTCCTTATTATTATTATTGTTGTTATTATTATTATTACTTATAGTATGTGACTTTACGTGGTGTGTTATTATCTTAACATAAAGTACATCGTAATAATAAAGTGAAAGAGCAATAAAAAAAGAAGAGGAACATTAATAAAATGTTAACAAGTCTTGCAAGCTCATAGGAAGGACACGACCATGTTGTCGTTAGCTAAACTGTGTTGTGGGTTAGCTACCCTATTATGCACACAGGGCCAATCAATTGAGATTGGCGGGACCCTTGTAGCATACCCTGGGTGATTGGGTTGGCCTTGTACACAGTACACAGAACCCTTTCGGGGGATACAGTTGACCCTTTCGAGGGATATAGATGGCCCATCACCCGTTTTCCATCGCGCACATAGTTGGGGTATTGCTCATTGGTCCACATAGACAGTGAAAGATAAATATAAAAGAATACAGAGTAAACAAGGCATGCAGTAAAGAGATAAAGCATTACCTGATTGTATAGTTAATGCGTGCTCACGTATAAAGAGATGAAGTTTTTCATGAATAGAGTATTTTCATATGTATATCTACAGAAAGTATTTTATTACTTATAAAGCTAGAGCTCACTCAGCAATGCTAACTTTTATACATTTTCCGTTGGCAGGTAATTATTGTTGAGGATGGTATGAGGGTGAAGCTGCTCGGCAGGGAAAGACTGACATCCATTCGTACTTTATGTTGTTGTTGTTTTGTAATGCAGTAAAACAATTCTTTTGTAATCAGTTAAACAGTGTTGTATTGCTCAACCACAGTGGTTTAAATGCAATGAATGGTTTTTAATAAATTATTTCCGCTGCTTAAGATTGTATAATTATAATGTTTTAATGTTCTAATGCCGTGAATGACCGACTGTGAGGTTCCCGGGAACGGGGCCTTACAAGTTGGTATCAGAGCCAAAATTTAAGAGAATTGGGTAAAATAAACTTTTAAAAGCTAAACTTAAACTGAAAATGGGACAAATGGAGGGATGTCATCCCAAGTAGCTACGTGACATCAGGTATGTCTTTTCCTAATGTTAACCGTATTATGTGTGCATGCTATTTGATTATGTGCTCTTAGTAGATTTAGATACTGATTAAGTAAGGATAGGAGATGCTTGGGGTATGAAGAGTAAATTTAGTGGCTAATCTTAACTGGCCACTATAATTAGGGACTTACTATACTTAACATAAACTTAGTGTTACCTTGAATGACCACGTTAGTGTTTGAATCTTATAGTGTGCTCTTAGAGGATGGCTGGCGGTAGATCTTCAAAAGCCTCTCGTGGTGAAGGTCATGGTGCTGCTCCGCGACCCAAGAGAGGGAGACCTAGAGTCGAGAAAGTGGTTCATGAAGAACCAGAGACCCCTCATCCGAGGGAGGCGACGAGAGCGCCAATCTAAGAGCCTCAGTAAAGGAGGCTGTGGTGGAAGAGGTTCACCAGGTCATGCAGATGATTCTACCGTCTGTGGTGACTGAAGTGATTAAGGCTGTAAGAGATGGGGAAAGAAAGGATAGGAACAGGTCCTAGGGAGGACGAGAACAACCAGAGCCAAAAACGGTTCTCTCTGATGATGATGACGAGGAAGAAGAAGAGCCTGCGCCGGAGGCGACCCGAGGCTGCAACTATGGGGCGTTTATGAGATGCAAGCCCCCTACTTTTGATGGGAATGGCACTGCTGCAGCTGCTCACCGGTGAGTGAGGGAAATGGAGTTTGTCCTTGATATCAGTGAGTGTCGTGAAGATCAGAAGGTGAAATTTGCTACCAACTCTTTTGTGGACTCGGCTTTGTGCTGGTGGGACAACATTGTCCAAGCCGAGGGTAGCAGGGCCATTGGAGGATGATATAGCCTGAACTGAAGAAGTTAGTGATTAAGGAATTCTTTCCTCACAAAGAGATGGATAAGGTGGAAAGCGAGTTCCTGCAGCTGGAGGCGAAAACAATGACACACCAGCAGTACACCACTAAATTCAATGAAATGGCGCGGCAGGTGCCCGATCAAGTGACACACTACCACGAAAGATTAAGAGATACATCCAAGGGCTGCTAGTGGATATCCATGAGCATATGATCGTTGCCCGGCCGAGCACTTTTAGGTCGGCGGTTGATCTGGCCGGTAGATTATATGATGAGCGTGAGGTGGTGGTGGTGGCTTAGGTGAAGAAAACGAGTGGGGATGGAAGGAACTGGAATGGGAAATGGTTTGCACGCGGTGGAGCTGCCCCAAACAATAAGGTGGCGAAGGTAGGTGACCGACATGTGGTCACAACTGGTGTAGGGAGGAGGAAATGTGGAAAATGTGGAAGGGAGCATGCTGGAGAGTGTAGGATGGGGATGAACGTATGCTTCAGGTGTGGTCAGCCTCGCCACATTGCTAGAGACTATAAGAAGCCGAGGGCGGAGAGCTCGGAAGCGGGGAATAAGAAACCGGAAGAAGGAGGGCAGAGGGCAAGTGCTAGAGCTTACACTATGACCCGGGAGGAAGCCAGAGCTGATCCCGATGTTGTTTCAGGTATGTTTCTAGTAAACCAAATGTATGCCTTTGTCTTATTTGATTCTGGTGCTAGCAGGAGTTTTATCTCCACTATTTTCCGTGCTAAGTTGTCAGTTAGTAGTAGGAAAGTCAGTGCACCATTCGATGTAGAAACTGCTATCGGTAAGTCCACTAGAATCACTGATGTGATAGAGGACGGTGCCATAGAACTAGAAGGTCATAGGTTTGCTACTAGGTTACACATGATACCCCTAGGTGGATTTGATGTAGTACTAGGGATGGACTGGTTAGCAACCTATGAAGCGAACATCGTGTGTCACAAGAAGATGATCCGATTGACAGCGCCTGACGGAATAAGGTGACGGTTTATGGTGACGCGTCACGACGATCCCGAAGGTGATTTCGATGGTGGTGGCGGGAAAGTGCATGAGGCGTGGATGTAGTGCCTACTTGGCCTACGTAAAGGATGTGGACGTGCCAACACCACAACCATCCAGTGTACCAGTTGTGTGTGACTTTCCGGACGTATTCCCGGAAGACTTACCCGGCGTGCCACCGGATCGCGAAATTGAGTTCCAAATTAATCTGATACCCGTTGCCAAAGCACCGTATCGGTTAGCTCCCACGGAAATGAAAAAACTAATGGAGCAGTTGCAAGAGCTGCTCGATAAAGGGTTCATTAGACCGAGTATCTCTCCCTGGGGTGCTCCGGTCCTGTTTATGAAGAAGAAAGACGGTAGCATGAGGATGTGCATCGACTTCCGTGAACTGAACAAGTCGACAGTGAAGAACCGATAACCCCTACCAAGAATAGACGATATGTTTGACCAGCTCCAAGGTGTCAGTTGGTTTTCAAGGATAGATCTTCGATCTGGTTACCATCAGCTGAAGGTGAAGGAGCAGGATATCCCTAAAACATCTTTTCGCACGCGCTACGGTGACTATGAATTTCTTGTTATGTCATTTGGCCTGACCAATGCATCAGCTACTTTTATGGACTTGATGAATCGAGTGTGTCGGCCAATGTTAGATAAATCAGTGATTGTATTCATTGATGATATTATGATCTACTCGAGGAGCAAAGAAGAGCATGTTGGTCATATTTGGGAGGTGTTAGAGACCTTAAGAAGGGAGAAGTTGTATGCCAAATTCTCCAAATGCGTGTTCTGGTTACGCGAAGTTCAATTCTTAGGTCACGTAATAAATCCCAAGGGGATTATGGTAGACCCTGCTAAGGTGGAGGCTATGATGCAATGGAAGTCTCCAAGGACGCCATCCGAGATTCGTAGTTTCTTGGGGTTGGCGGGGTATTATCGAAGGTTCATTCAGGACTTTTCCAAGATCGCAACCCCATTGACCAAGTTGACCTGAAAGGATGTAAAGTTTATATGGGGTCAAGCTCAAGAACAGGCATTCGAGGAGTTAAAGGTGAGGTTGACTCAAGCTCCTGTCTTGTCATTACCCGAAGGAAGCGAGGATTTGGTGGTATATTCTGATGCTTCTTACTCGGGGTTGGAGTGTGTATTAATGCAGAGAGGGAAGGTTATAGCCTATGCATCCCGACAGTTGAAAGTTCATGAGGTCAACTACCCTACTCATGACTTGGAGCTAGCAGCCGTGGTCTTTGCACTAAAGATTTGGAGGCACTATCTGTACGGGACGAAGTGCACCATTTTCACTGACCATAAGAGCTTGAAGTACTTCTTCGAGCAGAAGGATCTGAACATGAGGCAGAGGCAATGGTTGGAGCTTATAAAGGATTATGATTGTGAGATCCATTACAATCCGAGCAAGGCCAACGTGGTGGCTGATGCTCTTAGCCGAAAGGAGAGGCCCGAGCCGATTCGGGTGAAAGCGTACCAACTTATCATGACCTCTGATGTAATAGAGCAAGTGAAGGAGTTTCAAGATGGAGCATTAAAAGAAGATCACCTAAACTCTGAAAGAATGAGAGGTCTGGTTGGAGAATTAGGTGAAAACATGCTTGGTGTTAAAACTCGATTTGGATGGGTGTGGATTCCTCGTCTCGGGGATCTACATGTGAGGATTGTGGATGAAGCTCACAAGACTCGATATTCCATTCATCCTGGTGCCACAAAGATGTATCAAGATATGAAGAAAGATTATTGGTGGCCGGGTATGAAACGTGATATGGTGGAGTATGTGAGTAAGTGCCTTACTTGCCTATAGGTGAAGGCATCAGAAGCCGTATGGGAAGATCCAACCTTTGGATATACCGGAATGGAAGTGGGACCACATCACCATGGATTTCATTACGAAGCTGCCACGTACTCCGAAAGGATACGATACCATATGGGTGATTGTTGACCGTCTAACGAAGAGTGCTCACTTCCTACTGATCCGTGAGACATATTCATCCGAGAGGTTGGCTGACCTGTTCATCAAGGAGATTGTGACCCGTGATGGTGTGCCGGTGTCCATTGTGTCTGATCGTGACACCCGATTTATCTCTAAATTCTGGAAGAAATTCCATGATGCCATAGGGACGAGGTTACATATTAGCACGACTTATCATCCCCAAACTGATGGTCAGTTAGAAAGGACCATTCAGACACTGGAAGACATGCTTCGGGCATGTGTGATTGATTTTGGGGGAAGTTGAGATGACCACTTACCATTAGCTGAATTCTCGTACAACAATAGCTATCATGCCAGCATTGGTATGCCACCATACGATGTCACACCCCAACCTTGACGGCAGAAACGTCGAGATGTGAGGGTTACGATTGTTCACAGCCACATAACGCTATTTATTAAATCCAAATATATTAAACATAAGATTCAATTGTAACATTACAAGCAAAAGTTTCAACAAATGATACATTATGTACAACCACTACAAAAAAAAAACATGATCAACCATTTTATCTCTAGGTCCAATCCTAGATGTGATAAGCTTCAAAGAGTAGAACACATACTAGAGGTATTCCTGAAACATGTTAAAAATAAAAGGGTCAACATAAAAATGTTGGTGAGCATTCCATAGTTTTCAATACATAAGTATATAAAAGATGGCAATTCAAGTCATAAGTTAGTGAAATAAAGTGATTAGGGATGTTATGAACAATGCAACAATCAAACCTCGACAAAAGTTTTACAAGTCTCAAACGTTAAAAGTATATACGATCAGCTAAGTGTACTTGGATCAACCAAGCAGGCTTGTCTTACCCATAAATCTATGACTTCGCTGGGCTAGCAATAGTTAATGATTGTACATATAACGCCATAACATGGTAACCACAAAAGTTCAACTAACCACAACTTTATAAGATGAATTGCCATAGGTTTACAAGTCTCAAATAAGTTTACAAGTGCAATGATAATATGTTAACATGTTTCACCCCAAAGTGTGAAAATAAGCAAAAGGGGTATGAAAATACTCACATGTATATATGCATTACTAGATGATATAAAAAGTCAAAAGATAATCCAAAGTATCCATCACAAGACACCTAACATATGTAATACAAGTTTAAGGTTAATAATAAGGTTAACGTACTAACAAGGATTAGAGGTTTGATAGAATTACGGGGGTTTTTAATAAGTAACAAGTTTATAAAGTAATATTTATGTTTTGATTCAATTAAAAGAACTATATATGTATATTTAAGCATTCTAGAAATGAATTTGAGTATATATATTGATAAATTTCAATATAAATAAAGCTTTAAAATTAGTTGAAATAACATTTTGATTAAAAACAAATTATTAATCTAAACCTTTAGTTAATATATTTTATAAGATTAATATTTGTAAATAATTTGTGAAATTACAAGATACATAATTTCTACAGTTATCATGATAAAACTTTAATTAATATAATGCCCAATAATATTATAAAGATTTATTGTTTCAAGTCCATAATTATATAAATAGTTATTATTTTAAGGGAAAAATCATTTAAATATATTAATTTATAATGTTTCAAGAATCTCTATTTAAAATAACGTGATTTAAACGCTAAATGATTAAAGGGAAAGTTCGGGTCACTAATATTTTATTATTATTTTTTAAAAAATCCATGTAAATAATCCATGAATAATCTTTAAAATGTTTTATTACAAAGGTTTTTTTTAGTTATTTAAAGTTTTAGAAATATTACCGAAATTTATTTGATGCCTTAAAAATATTTAAAGGTTATAAACACATTTTTTTTATTTACTAGGATTTTTTCTAAAATTGAATTAAGGCTGAAAAATCCATTTTAAAAGAATATGGGGGTGGCCGGGTTTCGAACCCGAGACCTCCATTTTGACGCGGAAGACTTAACCGGTGAACCAAGGCATACAGCCGCGGTATCACCCGGTTTTCAAACCTTAAAAACGCAAGCTTCAAAAGATCCCCAATTTCTCCAAGAACCCTAATTTCAAATTGATCCAAATCAGTCAACAGTTCACGTATGTTAATTGATTTAACGTTAGGGCTTTTAATCCCCATGCGAATCGAATGTGTGAGTGGTTTCATCTTACCCGATTATGAACAATTTGAAGCTATCACGCTCGACTTAGTCTCGGCCCACTTCGCGAAGAACAAATGTTTAGAATCGATGATCACGTGAAGTTTCCAAGAAATTGTGATTACAAAGAGTTGAAAAGGGATCGAATGAACAATACCCCTCTGTTTAAATAGTTCTAATTGGATGTAACCAAACCTTAAACGGTTGCGATTTGAATACGATTGTAAATGGTTAATTCAAGGTTTAATTCATCGTTTCAACTGGAATTGGAATCATTGGTGAATTAAGAACGTTGAGCCGAACGTATGAACTCGTTTAATTGGATTATTAATAAACTTTAATGGTCGAATGGTTCGGACTTAATCACGGTTACAGTTTCGATTGATTCCTTAGTGAAACAGGCGTTTTGGTTGGTTTATTGATGGTTACAGGTTCGATCCATGGCTACGCTCGAGAGGAAACGATTTAATTTGATTAAAACGCTTTTATTTTGACCGTTTAGCCCTCGCCGGAGTTGGCCGGAGATGGCCGGCGATATGGCCGGAAAAACGGGGTTGAAGATAGGCGGGAGGGTTGGGTTTGTAAATTTACACAAATGGTCCCTGTGGTTTCAACAACTACAACAAGAACTTAAAGTTTTGTTTTTAGTTTTAGCTAATTTACACTTTAGACCCTGAAGTTTTAAAATGTTATTATTTTATGCTAAAGCTAGTTAAATACAAGTTTTAAATAATAACGCTTAAATTGTTTCTATTTTTTTTACAAGATTACTTTAATATGAAAATTATTATTAATCTTATTATTATGATTATTATCGTTATTAATATTATTATCATTAATAATATTATTATCATTATATTATTATTATCAATGTCATTATTATAATAATAATAATAGTTATTATTTTATTTAAGCTTATTAACACCTTAAATTTTATAATAATAAGCAAACATTATAACACTTATAATGTTATTATTATTATATTAATTTGTTAATCACCAAATTAATTATTAAGTATAACAAACCCCAAAGTTTCAAAATATCATAAAAGGTCCTTTGAAAACTTAACAAAGTTTACTTTTAATTTTAACGAAATTAAGAGATGTCACATACGAGATGCTATGTGGTAGAAGATGTAGGACGCCCGTATGTTGGGGAGACATTGGGCAGAAGGAATTGTGGAGCGTCGAGGTAATTGAGGCTACGACTGAGAAGCTTGAGAAGATTAAATCCTTCATGAAGGCAGCTAAAGATAAGCAGAAGTCGTATGCTGATAGATAACGCAGACCGATCGAGTTCCAGGTGGGTGACCGGGTTATGTTGAATGTCTCACCTTGGAAGGGTATTATCCGATTAAGGAAGCGAGGTAAGTTGAGCCCAATATATATAGGCCCTTTCCGAATCATTGCTCGAGTAGGAGAGGTGGCCTATAGATTAGAGTTGCCAGATGAGTTAAGTGGAATCCACCCGACATTCCATGTATCTCATTTGAGAAAGTGTTTAGCTGATGAAGACATGATTGTTCCATTGGAGAACATCAAAGTAGATGAAAGGCTCAATTATGTGGAGCAACCAGTGGCAATCATCGATCATAAAGAGAAGAGGCTGCGAAATAAAGTGGTTCCTCTTGTGCTTGTACAGTGGAAGCACAGGAAGGGATCGAGTCTACATGGGAGACTAAGGAGGAGATGAGGCAGCATTATCCTGATCTGTTCGAGGAATAACAGGTTTCGGGGATGAAACCTATATAAGGGGGGTGGACTTGTAACACTCGGTTATTTAAAAAGACAAGAAATGAAGAATAAAAAGAAACAAAAACAATAAAGTCCAAGTGGAGGGACTAAAAGTGTCCAAAAGGACAAAACTTTGAAAAGTTGGTGTAAAGGTGGGCATGGCCGCCCACCCTCACCTCACATCAACATTTCTTCGGTTTTAGAGAGAGAGAGAGAGAGAGAGAGAGAAAGCAGGGGAAAACTCTCGGCTTGTAGAAGAAGAAGAAGAAGAAATCGAATTCAAGGTAAGAATTCGTGGTTTTATGTGTTTATGACGGGTTTTATCCCGGTTATGTGTTTATGTGCTTATGTGTTGTGTTTGTGCTCGTGTGTGTGTGTTTGTGGTGTTGTTTTAGGTGTTTGAACTCATTGCAAGCAGGTTAGAAAGAAAGAAAACACCCAAGTTGCTCCAGGTGAGTTCTAGACCCCGGTACTTACTTGTTTTAAACTATCTTTGGGGCTGAAAATGTATTAAAATGTTTTTGCAAAGTTTATGTATGTTACCTGTATGTATTGTGCTTGTTAAATGTTAAATTCTTGAATGTTTATAGGTTGTTCATGCTTAGAATAGTCATGTTAAGCTTAGAACAGATGGGTTTGATGAATGGGTATGAAAACATGCTAAGAACAAGTTACATAGAAGGTTCATACGTCTAAAAATGCCTTAGAAAGATTTAAGTGTAGTCCATACGCCTAAACAGTAGTCCATGCGCCTAAACAGTAGTTCATGCGCCTAATATTTGCCTTACAAATGTTTAAGCATAGCCCATGCGCCTAAACAGTGGTCCATGCGCCTAGAAATATTGGTCAGACGACTAAGTGAAGGGCACATGCGCCCCAATAGTGCCAATGCGCCCAAGTGACTCATGCGCCCAAGTGTCCATGCGTCTGAAAAATCCATGCGCCTAAGTGTTCATACGCACCAATAGTGCCCATGCGCCTGAATAGTTCATACGCCTAAGTGATAAAATGATTAAGTGTTGGCTGATGCGCCTACATAGTGGTGAAACGCCCAAACAGTGCTCATGCGCCTAAATAGTTCCCATGCGCCTAAATAGTTCCCATGCGCCTCACACTTATAAAATTTTACAGAATTTTCTAGGAGTCTGTGTTTTGGGGTTTTGAATAGAGTTGACTAGGGCTGAATAATGATAATGTTCCATGCATGATATGATTGCATATGATGTTCCTTATTATTATTGTTATTATTATTATTACTTATAGTATGTGACTTTACGTGGTGTGAAATTATCGTAACGTAAAGTATATCGTAATAATAAAGTGAAAGAGCAATAAAAAAAGAAGAGGAACATTAATAAAATGTTAACAAGTCTTGCAAGCTCATAGGAGGGGCATGACTATGTAGTCGTTAGCTCAATTGTGTTGCGGGTTAGCTACCCTATTATGCACACAGGGCCAATCAATTGAGATTGGCAGGACCCTTGTAGCGTACCCTGGGTGATTGGGTTGGCCTTGTACACAGTACACAGAACCCTTTCGGGGGATACAGTTGACCCTTTCGAGGGATATATGTAACATCCTGTATTTTTGCATTAATTAAAAAGTTAGCATCGTTACTTCTTGTATGGGCCTTGTTTGTCGTTTTGAATCTTTGAGGACTTGTTCTGCTCAGTAAACTTATTGTTGGTTAACAAATTTAGTTATTGGTGATTAATAACAAAGTGTTATACAAAACTTAATATTATAATGCTTAAAAGGATTGTAACCTTACAAATAATAGTTATCAATATTATCAATGGTAATAATAATGCTTAAAATGAATTTAACAAAAAAAAATGTTAATAATAATAATAATAAGAATTATTATAAAAATAATAATCTCTAATAATAATAATACTAATAATAACTTTTATAATAATAATAATAATAATAACAATAATAATAAAAACAATCTTCTTTAAAACTCAAAGTATGGGGGGTGTTTTGTAATTTTTCAAACTTGTAATCAAAAGTTTAAAACCATTTGACCAAACGCCCAAACTGCGGGGGTCAAATGTGTAAAACGCCCAAACTTCAGGGGCTGAAGGTGTAAACCTTCTGTTTTTACTTGCCCGCTTTTCCGGCGGCTTCGGCCGGAGCTCCGGCCGAGCTCCGGCGAAGCTTCAAACCTTCGTTTTGTTGCCTTTGATCAATTAAACCGCCCCAACCCCCTCGACCCGGTGTTTCGAACTTGAACCTTAGTTCAATTTAAGATTCTCGCGCGTGAAAACCTTCCAAATCGAACCAAGTTCGACCGATGGAAACTTTGAAATCGAATCCTGCCAAATTCGAAGTTTTCAATCAAATTAATTACTCCCAAACTAAAAACGCGGCTTAATCAATCAATTATTCAATCACCATTGCAAATTAACAGCTTCAAATCTCCTAATTTGGTAAACTTCGAACGCGTTTTTAAATCGAGAGAGAAAGGCTCGAATCCATGAAATGAAGCCTATAAATTATGGGTTTTCGGTTCATTGTGAAGTTCCTGAACTCTCCAAACCTTTAATTTCACAAGAAAACCACTCGATCAGAAAACCCCAAACCAAGAACACCCGAAACCTAAACCGAATTCGAAATCACCTTTTATCTCATCAAAACAGGTAATTGAAATCTGTTTTCTACTCGATTTTGTTCAAAGATCAAAATCCCTATGATGATTTAGGTGATTAACACCGAATCGAGGGCCGATTTTGATTCTTTTGAAATTAGGGTTCATAGGATTTGGGGAACCTAGGGAGACAGAGTTTAAAATTAAGACAAACCAAAGTGAAACCAAGGCCTTGGCCCTGGTTCACTGGTTCCTGCGCCCTAGTTTCCAAGGGAGGTCCCGGGTTCGACCCCGGGCAACCCCCTTTTTCCCTTTTTCCCTTTTTCTTTTCAAATTTTCTTCCTTTTCTTCACTTCTTTTTAATTATTTAACTTTTTATTTTAAAATGCAGATTATTCTTTTTATTTTTGTTTAATTAATTTGTGACTAAATGAATTTTTATAAAATACCTTTGTATTTATAAATACATTATTGTATTTCAAAAAAATACAAAAGAAATGTGTGAACATAATACTTGTATATTTATATATATATATATTCAAACAATTAAATTGTTTAGTTATTTATACCTATATATATATATATATATATATATATATATATATATATATATATTTACATAGCTCTTTATAATAGCTAAATCACTTATTATAATATACAATATTATAAATCGATTAAACGTACAATTAAATCAAGTTGTACTTATTCTTTCTCACACGCGCAAATAATTAACTATTTCAAAGTATAAAAATCCATTCGTTCCATTTATCCGATCGCATCAATAACATATAATAGATACGAATAATTATTAAATCCTATTAGACCTACAATTAATCATCAAACAAATTATAACGCGCTACTTTATTTCGTTTAGGTGTGTTGTGACGTTTGTGTTGGATCTTATTCGTGGTTATTCTTATTTCATCTTCAAACCCTTATTAACAAGTGAGTTCTTATGCCCCGTTTACTTATATTTTACACCTTTTGGGGTGAAACATGTTGGTTATACAAACATACTCTTACACGCTTGATACTTATTATGCACGTGCAATTCTTTACATAGTCGTGGTTATTTGAATGTGTTAAGTTATATATGAGATGAGTCATATGTGTGCAATCATTAACTATGTCTAGCCTGGCGAAGTCTTAGATCTTTGGGCCTGACAAGCCTATTTGGTGCTAAAGTCGATGTATTGCCGACTCCTAGGAGCCGTATGCTTGTGCACTAGGGAACCAAATACACTTAGCTAATCATGCTTATTCATATGTTGTTCAGTCAAGGTTTGGTTGTAACTATGCATGTTCTATATACTTACTTATTCTGTGACCATTGACTAGAATTGCCACTTTTCGAGATACTTATTGTACTTAAAACCATGGGAACTCACCAACTTGTTAGTTGACCTTATTTTTCAACATGTTTTCAGGTAATGTGCAAGTTTAAAGATGATTGAAGGAAATGCTTAAATTTAGGACTCGGACTTAGACTTAATAAAGACATTTGAAATTTCCTTCTATTTTTTTTTTTTGTTGTTTGGGTTGTTTTGAGACATTTATGTATGTGGTGTTTGAAAACAATTAATTAATGGCATTTACATTTTAATCATAGCGTTATGTGGTTGTGAACAATCTTAACCCTCACACTTCGACGTTTCCGCCGTCAAGGTTGGGGTGTGACAATATAGATGGCCCATCACCCGTTTTCCATCGCGCACATAGTTGGGGTATTGCTCATGGGTCCACATAGACAGTGAAAGATAAATATAAAAGAATACAGAGTAAACAAGGCATGCAGTAAAGAGATAAAGCATTACCTGATTGTATAGTTAATGCGTGCTCACGTATAAAGAGATGAAGTTTTTCATGAATAGAGTATTTTCATATGTATATCTACAGAAAGTATTTTATTACTTATAAAGCTAGAGCTCACTCAGCAATGCTGACTTTTATACATTTTCCGTTGGCAGGTAATTATTGTTGAGGATGGTATGAGGGTGAAGCTGCTCGGCAGGAAAAGACTGACATCCATTCGTACTTTATGTTGTTGTTGTTTTGTAATGCAGTAAAACAATTCTTTTGTAATCAGTTAAACAGTGTTGTATTGCTCAACCACAGTGGTTTAAATGCAATGAATGGTTTTTGATAAATTATTTCCGCTGCTTAAGATTGTATAATTATAATGTTTTAATGTTTTAATTGCTGTGAATGATTGACTGTGAGGTTCCCGGGAACGGGGCCTTACACATATTTTTTTACTTTTACATGTTTTACAACTTAAATACTTCTATAATTTTTTACTTTTAACTTTAATTCCTTATAGTTTTTTATCTTTAAAAAAAATTTTGGTTTAAGTTTGGATTTAAACTTTCCGAGTTAATACTTCGTAACGTGTACGTATGACTCAATGTTTTTTATGCTTATTTTTCGTGTTTAATGCCCACGTCACAACGTGTTGGCCTTTGATCAACTTATTTATTGTTTTTAATGTTTCAAAATTCATGTTCAGGGTTTGACATGTTTATATTTACTTTCTATTCGGTTTTAATTTTCTTATTCTTATTTATTTTAATATGAGTTTTCTAGTATTGATGGTTATTGATGATAGTGTAAAAATAGGTACTACTTGATACATTTTACGCTCTCCGTCACAACAGAGGAGCTTAGTACTAGTTATATATAAATATGAAAGCATATGCAAATGAAAGTTATAGATATAATAAACCATAAGACCTTCTAATCGAATAACCATTCACGAGTGCATAATGATGCCTTTACATTTGAAAACATAAGTAAACTGCAACATTTACTTATAACTTGACCTCCAATACTAAAAGATGATTCTTAAGCAACGATCTTCATTGGAATGTTCAAGATATCATGGGCCATTAAAGGCAGCTATGGATACCTTTTCTTATTATCATTCAAATATTGTAAAACATCAAGTTCTTATATTCTATTAAAGAAGGTTGCTCAAGATATATTGTTAATTGTTACTTCTCTTTCCACACTTTCAAGTAAGCTTTCAAATGACTCGAACCTATCCAACTTATTATGTACATCAACACCAACATTTGAACTTCCAACTATTGAAGAATCAAGCATCTCTATACGAACATCATACTCCTTATCATATAACTTATGGGTTCCACAAAAATACTCTTCAACTTCTCCTCACGTACTTCGTTTGTCATGTTTAAGTTTTGAGAAACAATACTCAACAATATTAAGCTTATTTCGTGGATCCGAAACAATGGCAAAAGAAAAGACTACCACTATAATTTTCCTAATAATTTTCAACCTTCTTCATGTCTTTTGCCAAATTACTTATAACACGATCCGTATTATGAATTTCCTCTTCAATAAATTACTACGCAAGGAGCTTAAAAAGTCTTAATAATTCTTTCACTATTATCCACTCATCTTTTGATGGAAAAGTCTTATAACTTAATCAACTAGTGCTAAGCGAGCATAAGCCCATTTACAAGTCAAGGCACTATTAAACATAAGATATGTGGAATTACGTCTTGTTATGACATCTTGACCCACATGTTGCCCACATTGTAGTAACAGTCGGTGTATGCACTCAACGAACTTACACTTTCTAGTACCACTTCCTCGAACATATTTTACCGACTCTTGAACCTTCTTGATTGCTCCTTCAATTGCTTTAAATCCAGCTTGAACGATATGATTTAACACATGTGCAAAGCTACGCACATTAGTAAAATCTCCATCACAAAGTAACATGTTATTTATACGCAATTGACTTTTTTAATATTCTACAAAAAATCATGATCTAGTGTGATAATAAAAATCTTTTTCTCAATGCCTAAATCTATTAATAATTAGTCAAGTACTCTGCTAAAATAAAACCACTATGTAAAGCTGTATAACTTGAAAGTTTAATATTTTTTTCTCAAAACTCAATTCTCATCGACATAATGAGTCGTCGTTACCATGAATCTATATATTGTAATAAATCCAAAATGAAAGCTTTGGGTCTATTTTTCCAAGACTATATAATACTAACCAGTGTTGTTTTTTGCATCCTAGTCTATTATAAGCCTACAATAATAATTATTATCCAATCATTACCAACTCAAGCATTTAAAGCTCTCTAATCACTTATTAATTATTTTTTTCAACCATACTTATTAATTGTTACTCTAGAAAAAAACCATGAATATAATGTTTTTTTGCCAAACTAGGTTATCACTACATTGAAAAATATTCATTGGTTCTATTTTTTTCAATATTATTTCAAATATATTTTTGGTTTTATATTTACATTTTAATAAATTTCTTTACGCACATTTTAATGTAATGGGTTTGTAATTTTAATATTGATAGCTAAATATTTGTTTATTTATTTAGACGTTAAAGGGTGTTTTATTTAGTTAAAACTGAAAATACATAATTGATAGATCCTTAAAAATTGAGAAGTTTAATTAGCACTCATCTAATTAGCACTCATCTAATCAGCACTCATCTAATAAATAGTTTTTTTCACATACAATCTTTTGAAGTAAAATACATATTAATACATCATTTCCATGTCATTTGAAAAGAAAATAATTATAATCTAAAAACTTCAATGTAGTAATCAATTTTTCTGTACTAAATAATAAAAAATAAACAAAATACGTCCACGTAACTAGCAAAATAATTCACAGTTAATGAATTTAGTAATGTAGCGGTGTAAGATTCTTAATCATATTAATTTACTAAAATTTCCAAAGTTATTAGACTAACATTTAATTGGAATTAAATAACAATAAAGTTAATTAATGTTATTAATGTAGTAGATTAGAGTGTAAATGGAAATTAAACCAGGGTGTAATTAGAAAAATTCTTTCTGTTTAATCGATAGATTAATTACGATTATAGTTAAGGGTGTCAGTAAGCGAATGTTAAATCGAAAGAAAGCTCGCTTATCAAGAAGTGAAAATCGGTCAAAAAGGATGAAAGTAGATGCTTCATGCTTTTTATCTGTTGGTAAAATTTTATTAATGCATGACAACTAATTAAACTCGTTAATCATCAAAGCTATTCTACAAATTAGTTCAGATTTCAAAACATAGGTTGTAATAGCTTTTCAAAAAGTTTTACTCTTTTTATTATTGACAAATCACTCAAAATTAGCACAAGCTATTTTTCCTTTATAGTTTATTGTGAGTAATAATGTAAGTATGTGAATGATGAACCGTGAGTCACTATTGTATAACAATATATAAACCAGACATGCTAAATAATAATTAGACAGATTAATATTACGAGAAGAAGATTAGTTTTAACTTGAAATTTAATGTGTGGTAACTTTGATTAACCGAAGTTAACCGAAACCGGGACATAACCGGTGGTTGATCGACCCTGTCATAACCGGCCAATCTGTTATAGTTATGGTTATAGTTACGAAAAAGACCATGACCGGTTATAGTTATACAAGAGGTCAAAACCGATACATAACCGACTTTGCACACCCCTACACAAGAGAGGTTTTTAGCCGATAATTGATTGGAAAAGTTTTCCCATAGTCTTTTTTCGACAAAATCAAAATTTTTTTTTCAGAATATGCTTTTCTAATGAAATGGAAAACAATATTATAATTCACATATCACAACATAATAAGTTTAAAAAATTAGTAATTTGGAAAGGTTATAAGAAAAATCAAAGCAAAAAAAACCAAAAAAACATACCACTACCCGTTGTGTTAATATCATTTAAAAAGGTATTGGTAAAAAATTAGTAGCTTCACCGACATTAATAAATGAGATATAGTAAATAATGTGTAAATGTTATTTGATTATATCATATAATCTTCTAATTAAGGAAACTAGGATTGTTCCCTATCGCGCGTTTCGCGAATTGTAGACGGTCGAGTAAGAGTTCTTTATTAGGTGTTTATAGACGTTTGTGATTACAAAAGGTTTATTTTGTCCCACCACATGTTGATAGACAATTTTGTGATATTGTACGTATATGTTATTGTCTACTTGATGGTTAAGTTGCAAAATGTGTTGTCAAAAGAAATGACTGATCGTTGGCAGCTACAAAAGACTTGTTCTTCTTCTGCTTATGGCGTTAGGTGTTTTTGCCTTTCTTGGTCATGATGAATTGCTTTACTCTTCCCCCTTTTGTACTTTTGTCTTGTATCTATTGGAGGATGCCAATGGACTCTAATTCAAAGCGGAAGTTGTTAGATGTTTGTGTTGTTATGTTTAAAGGCTAATTCTACAAGCGTTTATATTGGTTGGGTTAATGATGTTATATTACTCTATTTAGAATAATACAACAGAGGAAGTTCTTAGGCAGCTTTGCCAAGTGCAAACTGCGCCACGAGCACGAGCTTGGGACTGTTGAATGCTCCACACCTTTGTGTTTGACCTTGGGTGTCCTTCAACATATATGGGAGCATAATTTTGAAAAATCATACTTATAAACTTTTTTATGTATATGACATTAGTAAAACATTACTATGTAAATGTGAATTAATCATGAAATGTAGACTGCCAAATCTGGTAGAACATGTTGATGAAGCTATGTCTAAATAAGTTCAATTTTTCTGATTTGTTAAGACTCGTCATGTTAAAGTGTTCATTTAGCATAAGGGTTTATTATCTCAACAGTTCTTACTTATTTAACCATATATTACTCTACTTTCTTTTCTTTATCCAAGTAATTTCGAGATTCTTTTATTTTTACTTTTCTCGTAATAATATCTATGTTTTTGTTACGCTTCATAAAGTATTTGATGGTCATAATTCTGTACTTCCCTGTGTTTGTGTATAGGGGGGATTCATATAAATTATACCGAGATGCTAAGGTTCATAAGCAAATTTAAGTAAATTGTGTATTTATGCTTTTTGGCCTTATTCTTGGTAAGATATTCATTTGCCTTTTAATCAAATTCTATTAGTTAATCAGAACATTTGATCAAAATTATGCACCTAACTGAAATGTCTTCTGGCCAAAACCTCATTGTTTTAAGACTCAACGTAGTGGAAATGTATATGACGGCATATGTGATGATGTGGCATGAAAATGTAACGCCAAAGCCACTACAAAGATAGTGAAAGAAGACGCCAAGGGTCCTTCATAGGCGTTAAAACTCCAAAAAGAGAGAGGGAGAAGAAAACATAATATTTTGATGGAGATTTCACAACTCAAATGAAGAAATATTAAACTTAAATGAAGAAATATTAAACTTAAATGAAGAAATATGATGCTTTAATGAAGAAATGTAAAATGGTGAAGAAGAAGAATGAAAAAGAAAAAAGATGACGTTGATGTCTTGGAATAGTTTATTTTTTTAATTTTAAATATGAAAGTTTTTCATGAGCTCTTTTAATTGTAGTAAAGTTAAAATTTAACCCTTTAAGTTTGATTTGAATTAAAAATAACCCTAAAGTTAATATTTCCTTTTAGTTTTACTTTATTAGTTAAATGCACATATCAATAATAACTAATTAAAAGTGTTGGATGTTAATCATAACCGGTATATTAATTAAAATTACTATGCTTATTAAATATGAAAAAAATGATTGAGTAATAATTACAATAGTTAAAACCATTACATTTAATTTAAAAGTAAGTTTAGTGAAATTTTTTGGCTTATGACAACTAGATATCATTTTGATTAATATCATTAGTTAAACCACTACACATAGCCTAAGCAGTTGTGCATCATGTGCACTAAAATTTAGTCTAATTGTTTCAACATGATATCTAGAAATGGAAATTACACATAATTTGTAATTAAATTTGTATCAGGTTTTTCTCTTATATATGTAATACTAAGGAAGTCAAGAACGTGATAAAAAGTTAACTTTTCAATTCTTAATATGTTTTCCTTTTTTCTTCATTCACGTAATTAAATTGTAACAAAATCATCACATCAATTTGTTCAGCTAATGCTATATCTATATTACTTAAAGTTAGATTATAGACCTTAACTTTTAAACATGACAAATTTTGATTTTGATTGTTAGGTTATAATGTTACTTGATTTGTGAATTTTAATAACAATAATCCTAAATCAGTTACAATAACTCTAAGCCAGCAATAATAACTCTAAATCAATAACAAAGTTGAGGGCGAGGACATCATGTAACACAAATCCACTATAAACACCATAACAATCTTCTTCATGCTCTTAGTGAAGTGAATTAAACGGTAATCAAAGGTTCTTATCATCTTCTCGAGAACTTGGGACAAAAGTTTAAAAACACAGTCACAACGTTGGTTCAAGTCTAAAGAATAATATTCTTAAAGTCAACCTAATACACCTACTCCGGATCCTTACATGAAATTGAAACAAATTAAAATTAAGCTACCAACGTCACCAAATTCTCTTGACAACTATTCATAATATTTCAATAGAATTTTATTTGAATCACTACTAAAGAGATGAACTTTTGAGTAACAATTCTTACCTTATATGAAGATGCCAAGTTAAGAAGATGTTTGCTTAGATCCTTCAAACTTTATGTTCTTGTTTGATTCAACCTAATATAGCCATAATAATAGAAAAGTAATGTGCTTATGATCCTTATAAATAAATAATTTCCAGGCTGAATAACTTACCAAATGCGATAATTCTTAATGGTTAGGTCGATTGGTTCTTCTAACAAAACATCTCCATATCTTCTGCATGCTAATTGAACATCATCTTCAGGTTGTACATTTTTTCTTTGGGTGCGCACATAGAGCAAGAAATCACTTGACGTACAAACATAAATGCTTGATCAAGGTACTCCATGTAGATTGTAATTAATATACAACCTTACAAATGAACAAAATCATAACCCAAAACAAAAAGAAAAGCTAGACCGGAAATCGTACCAATGGAGTAGCAGAAAGATGGGCGGAGGCCTCGTGAGTCAAACAACGAGAAGATTAAAATGAAAGTTAAATCAAACACACAACGTCACCAACATGTGTAAGCATAGCATTTAAAGCAAAAAGAAAAACATGAAATTAAAATTTTCGGGTTATCCCCCTTGTAAATTAAAAATCAAAAACAACATATTTCAAACTGTTTTGGTTTTTGATAATTGAAATTGACATCTCTTCACAAGCAAGTTTGATAATCATAGTTAAAAAAACTAAAATCAACATATAAATCCACATGTTACTTGAATATATGTTTAACACAAACAAAAATCATAACTATTATTGTTCGAACAAAAGTAAAGTAACAAAATGTTACCATGCCTACAAAATACAACCCAAAGACCAACTTAAATAAGAATTTCAGATTCGGTTTGTCAGATTATGCCTTAATCAGGTTCGAGTGGAGTTTAATCAAGTTAGATATATGTGTTCAGGTAAAAATAACACCCTTAAAGTCGGGCAAAAATAGGTTGAGTCAAGAAAACAACAAATATGAATTTTTTGAATGTAACTTCGATATTATACTACATTGAAAGTAATACCGTAACTTATATCTTACTATTATTTTATACATGGTTTCATGAGTTCGTTGCACAAATATTCCATGTGGTTTTATTAAATTGCATGCATAATTCTTAGAGTTTAAAAATTGTATTGATAGTCTAAAGTTTTCAGAGAGTGTTATACGTACCTTTAGTCCCTAGTATTGATAGTGGTTAAGTTTCTAGTTAAGTTTGTATATAATTACTCTTTTACACTTGTACTTTAACAAACAAATAATTAATTCAATTGTAAATATAAAGAAATTTAAATTATCTTATATATGAAAAAAGAAGTGTCATGAACAGTCCTATCAGCACCTGCGATGCATAGGGTACAACTACGAGATGCACCCACCTACTTCACCCCCTTAGAGCATTCAGAGTAGTTTTTTATATTTATCTATATAATTACACTAAAAATCATTACATTTTCTCTCTCTTTTTTAATTAAATAATATTTTTATACACTTATCATTATTTCTTTTTTCTTTCCTTCACCCACAACCACTTTAAAAATATTAAAAATTTTATAAGGGATTGAACAGTGATTCTTCAAATATATCAATCCACAATAACATTTTATCTCTTTTTCACTCACAACCACTCAAAAGCATTCTATATAATATACCAAACACACTCACATAATTTTAAGGACTTCACTATGAATGCTCTTATAAATTCTTTTATGACTGATGAGATATGGATGTGTGCTGGGTTTTTTACAATGGAAGCAGGCGATGTATGGTGGTGCCTTTGCGGTAGTCCGTTAGGTTGTGATTGGTGGTCGTTATCCACCTTCGGTTGTTGCCTACTATGTCGTTCTCTTTTACCATGTTTCTTTGGGTTTCTTGGTGGTGTTGATGTGGGGTGGTTTCGGCTGCTGACCATAGGCACCCTATGGCTCTCTCTATCAGGTCTTTTTTGTGAAATTAATATTACTTCATCGATGATGGTGATCGCCAAATCATCTGAGACATTGTGGTTCTTAACCCTGAATCCCCTTGGTTTTGTTTTGAGGTTATTGAATCTATCTTATGATTATCTGTTGACTAATGGGTTTATGAATCTGGTCACTTGGGTTTTCATGTTTGTTCCTCTTTGTGCTTCTATTGCTTTGTGTAAGGTCATGTGTCGTTGATGTAATTAGCAATATTGTGTTGATGACAATGAACCATCGTTTGACCTGATAATGGGTTTTGACATATGTGAGCCATGAATTCAAAGATTGAATGGCTATGATAAACAAGTTTCGATCGGTGTTCATTGTTATGGTGTGGCGATGGAACACGTCACAGCCATTGTGGACTATAACTTTTGAGCCTTCTGTTACATATATTGTCGAAAAACTCATTATACGATATGATCTTGGCCCTTGAATTTTTAATACTTTGTGTTGTTGCCCCTATGGTGGTGACTTTTTGTTCCGCTTGTTGTTTCGAGGTGTGTTAGTGTTATAAACTAAACGCTAAGGCTGTGATGATGACCGAGTCTCAGTAATAATTGGAATTATATAATTGTGTTTTGGTTGAGTCTATATTGAAACAGATTTTTTCTGACAAAATTGTAATTGTATCTGTAGTGGATGTCGCATTTTATACGTGTAACCGTCAAGTCCACCACCAAACACGTGTTGCTATTATAGATCAAAACATCGCGCAACAAATCAAAACATCACGCAACGCGCAAATTGGAATATAGCTAGTTAAATTAAATTAAAACTAAAGTTAATATAAATAAAAACAACTAGAACATTAAACCCCTCTCTTCACGACTTCACTGGAACACATCGTTAAACAAATTGCTACTCGACAAAATGACCGAGGCTCTCCGGTCTTAACATTGGAAATGAACATGCTATGAGATTCTTTACAAGAAATTGTATTTTCGTTATGATTTTTTATAAAGAAGATCTATTAATGCTTATATGGTTTTTTTTTTTTTAATTTAGGGGTAAAAGATTAATTTCACACTCATTTAACTACAAAACCTAACAACTATTCATATCAATGAGGATGGCAACAATATTATTTGAAAACTTTGTACTATCCATACAATTTTTAAAAGGTCATATATGCAATATCATTAAACCATAAGACCACTTAAACAATTAAGTAATATTTTCATTTCTCCAAAACGCCCAATTACATCGTGATTAATAACATTGACAAATCCATCTTTTACTGCACACAAATCATCAAGCACTCATAAAAACACACAAACTATCAAGCACTCGTAAAAACATAACCATGTAGTTAGAAAGTTCTTACAACTGTTATTACATCTGTTTGGACTTGTGATATCATTACATGATTTGTTAGTTTGTTACCTCCATACATTATAATAGGGGGATAATTAAGAAAGCTAAGGTTATTGTCAAAAGTGGATTTTACGTACAAAGTACATGAAGTGATCTCGGTTGTTCGTCATCGAAAGTAGCGACTGAAAATATATGCGTGAGAATCCATCCCTTCTTCTAAGAAGGATATTCCGCTCATTTTATGCATAATAGCTTAAATCACACTTTTGTGTATACATAAGATTTTAAATATAATACGCAAGCCACTCAAAACTAGTCCCAAATCATTTATGTGTTAAACTAATCATAAGTCATTCAAAGCTTGACCTACGACATTCAAAACTAGTTTTAAGTCATAATTTAATATTAAATACACATGGTATTTAATAAAGTGAGTCAGCAATTCAAACTAATCTCAAGTAATTCACAACCCATGAGTTCCTGAAACAAATCACAAACCATTCAGTTTTAGCTACAAGTCATTAAATCCTTATTGCAAATTACTAGAGTTGCTAATTCTTACTCTACGTATTCACTTTAACAACTTCAAGACATTCAAGTTCTACCGGACACAAAGCGGTAGTAAAGTCATGCAGCAAGAAAGAAGAAAAACAAGTTTGGAGAAGAAAATACCTGTCTGTGTTAAAACACTGAAAAGTCACACGACTATCTTATATTGCTTCATATACTTCAAACGTAAAACTACTTTGTATTCTAATTTTTTAATAAAAGAAATAAGTTTAGTAATCACTGACACTTAGTCAACCAAATAAGTAAATAAATTATATACTAAGAGAAATTAATTAATTAAATAAGAATACTTAAAGTCTTAACAAAATAGTTAACTAATTCTAATCTAAAACGACAGAAAATAAAAACTAGAACAAACTTTTAGATAACGAGGACTGATTTTTTAAAATTAAAAAGAAATGTTAGTATGTTGCTACAAAATAAGAAAGTGGAAGTATTCACAAGTTTCTCTAGCCCACACTCCCACAATGCCACATTGCCACTTCCAGACTTGGCCCACATTCCTCGTAACCCACTTCCAGTGAGCCACCCATAGCCCCTTCAAAACATGGCCCAATCAGTCTCATATTTACTACAACTTAAAAAGGATTCACAATCAATTTTATCGATCTTTATTTTTATAATTATATTAAAACTATTCTTTTTCACTTAAATATATATTTTATATTTTTATTATTACTTTTCACTTTCAAAAATATTAAAAAATTTATAAAGATTAAATAGTGTTTCCTTAAATTTGCAGGTAATATTTTCACTCATACACTCACAACTATTTACAATCATTTCATAAAATATAAAAATTCTACTTAGATAATTTTAAAAAACTACTGTAAATGCTCATATAAACCAAGGTGAATGTGTAATTATATTGTGCCATGACTTTTCTTTTAAATATATATCAACTGAATTGGAAAGATAGCAACGACACAATTTTGGCAAGGTTGTTAAAGCTTTCCACTTTAAGGTACTTAACCTGCGTTTGAGTCTTGTGACTCTTATCTTCTTCTTTTTTTATTATTTTGATTATTTTGCATGTACTTTTTTGTAATATATATATAATCATCCATTCAAATAAAAACTAGTTTATTAGAAAAAACTAAAGATACCACTTCTATCCAATCAGAATTTTCTTTGAAAAGGTAATTCTTTTTTTAATATAATTACATCTAAGGGCATAAAGGTAATTTAAAGATTGCAAATTGAATTCATGTAATTAACCGTTCCATCTACATGAAAAACGATACCACGATCGTCAAATTTCCTAATTTGGATTTCATTACAATCGGGAACAAAGAACATCACAATTTAAGGATATTATACAAGATTCTGGAAAGTTTAAATTGTAGGAAGATAAAAGATATTGGGAAAACATTCTCTACTGCATAATGGGTAAGAAATAGAGATCAATGTAAACCTGCGGAATTGGGGTGATGATATATATCGACTGATTAAGATTAAGAAAACTTGAAATTAGCTTAGTTACTGCAAATTAGAATGTTTGATTATACAGATCATGCGATTAATTCATATTCTAAGTTGTTGCAGGAAGAGATTGAGAACAGGAGTCAAGATGATTTGGAGATGATTTGTTGGAATCACAAGACCAATATATAGGGGTTAGAATAAGAGAAATGGTTTTAAAGAGCCTGATAGATATGGCACCTGATGTGAATTCTATGGAAGCAAATGATCAAATAGACATTGATGATGGGATTCATAACAAACATGACGAGATGAGGAGCAACATATCATATAACAAATCGTTAATGTTGAACTCCCCAACAAAAAGTAAAGGAACAAAATTAGTAACAAGCTCGAAACCTGTTGCTGATTGGAACGATGATATAGACGGGTGCGATAAGGGAAGAATGGACGATGAAACTTTTGATACTATAAGAAATTGGGATGAATAAGGTATGTTAACCTATATTTTGGAAAAATGTATGATGATTTATGAGAAAATCATAACATTTGGAATACATGAACTTATATTGTGTTACAAAAGTAAAAATGAGTTTTTAATTATTATTGGTATTGATTATGGGTGACCAAAATTCAGACCTTCGATGACTACCATCAGGGAGGTTTATCAAAAATATGCTTCAATGCATAAAAAAGTCGACAAATTGGTAAATTAAAAATTAGATTGTTAGACTAGAATAGCTATTAAAATTAGGGTAAAATATATATGGCTGCACTTATTTTAGTTAATTCATATTTACATGAAGAAGAAAGTTTAAGAATTGAATGTTATAAAGATATTTAATTTTATAATGATTCACATTGAAATTTAAAAAACTTGATTCAGCTGATTAATGAATTAGATGTTAAAAACATGGTTCGCAATCTAATATAATTATCTATACACGTTTATATTATCACAAGTGATGAAGAGGCTTACAAAGCTAATGAACCAAATGTTATTTACTCCCCAAACGGTTCAACCTATTTACTTCCTGCAGTACCAGCAAACTTAAAAGCCTTGTTATCATGAAGGGTGGGATACCATTGAGAATACAAGGGGTTTATTTAGATTTAGACAAATCTGTTGAGAAATTGATAAGTATTATCTTGATTTATAGTTTGCACTAATAGATTAACCAAACCCAAACATAGGACATGAATGATAAAAAATAACAAACACATACAAACGTACACAAGCCACACTCAGTGATAGTAAGTGTTTTATGAATACATACGAATGATTGATGACATATATCATATGTACATTAGACATGGGTGCGGGTTAAAGGGGTGATAATAAACCAAAATCAATGAAAATCCAACTACGGTGGGAAAAATATAATATAAATGGGTTAAAACCCAAAACGCCATGTAATAAACTTTTTTTTAGGGTAGACACCAATAGTAAAATCATTTTCTAAAAATAATCAGTAAATAAAACAACAAACTCATTTTTGTTCGTTGCTGCATAAACTACATATCTACCTTAATAAAATTTCACAAGTATGTAACAAAAAAATAAACCTGATATCATAACTCACCTAGATAACAAATATTTTGAGTATGCACTTAAGTACAAAATTTGATTGGATGAATTAGATAAAACAATGGATGTGCGTGAATGCTTAATGCATTAATGCATAATTGTTAAAAACTAATCTGACCAAGATTAAGCAAAATAAAACATTGAACAAAACTTAACCAAGCCACTTAATATATATGTGAAGCAACATAATAAAAATATAAACATTGAGGAAATTTGAAGACTTGAATGAACATAACCTACCAACATTAATGCCCCAAAAAGAATGTAGACTAGAAAATTAATAATAAAAACATAAGACAGATGTGCATGTTGGATCAATTCACTAAAACCCTGATTCACTAAGCCTTGCGTTGCTTTGGATGTCCTTCCTATAACATTAGTGCTGCTCATTTTTTTTAGCCCCTGATGCTACCAATTTTTTTACACTTGTGTTTCCCTTGAGAATCAGCATTTCCTCCCAAATTCAAGCGGCCGAAGTAATTGTCACACCCCAACCTTGACGACGGAATCATCGAGATGTGAGGGCTAAGATGTTCACAACCACATAACGTTATATTTAAATGTAAATAATAAAATTATAAGTTTCAAAAGGCATTCCAAACATAAGTCCCAAATATGAAATAAGATCAAGCATAACATAACAAAACATAATTCGTTTATTCCATTAACTAGGTCCAAATCCTAGATTATTGGAAGCTTCAAAAGATCACTTTAACTTGGGCATGAACTGATAAAAATAAAAGGTCAACTAAAAATAGCTGGTGAGTTTCTAAGGTTTCATATATAATATAACAAGGTTACAAGTAGCAATTCATGTCATAGGTTATAAGTTAGTAAGGTTATAGAATACATATCATTACAACCAAACCTCGACTTGATTACAAGTATATAAGATTGATTAAGTGTATTTGGTTCTCATGATGAACAAGCATACGTCATCAGGAGCCAGCAATACCTCGGCTTTAGCACCAAATAGGTTTGTCAGGCCCAAAGATCTAAGACGTCGCCAGGCTAGCAATAGTTAATGATTGTAAACAAACTATGTATCTCATATAATCACTTACAACACACAAATAACCATGACAAAATATAAAGATGAATTGCAAGTGCTTTACAAGTCTCAAACGTTTATAAGTGTATGATGTATAAGTATCATGTTTCACCCCAAATAGTATGAAAAATGTAAAAAGGGGCAAGAAAACTCACATGATAAAATAAGTATACGATGAAGATTAATAAGATTAATAATAAACATTCCAACGCAATCCTTCACAAGGCACCTAAATATATACATATTTACAAGATTTAAGTTAATAAGTTTAACGAATTAATGAGAACTAGGGTTCCAATATGATTTGGGGTTTTTATAAATAAGATTATTTGTCGAGCTCATAAACATATATTTTAATACAACGAAGAAAACTTAATTAATCCCTTTTGAATTAACCCTCATAATGATTTAATCATCAAATGTAAATAAAATCTTATCATCAACATAATTAATCTAAAATTAAAGATACATATAAACCAATAATATTTTTGTGATTTCAACTATTAAAGTTTGTTTTTATGAAAATAACTAACTATAACATTGTTAATAATATTTAGTATAAAAATTACTCAAGTGCCAAAAATAATAATTTAACAGAAAATAATTAGCTAACTTCTAAAATAGACAAAATTTACAAAACTGATTTTTTGTAATTTTAAGGATTTTTTAGTTAAATTTTTAAAGGACAAAACCCTTTTAAAAATGAGGGTGCCCGGGTTCGAACCCGAGACCTCATGGATGAAGGAGTCGTGTCTTAACCAATGAACCAAGGCTCTCAGCCGCGGTTCATTTGGGTTATTAATTATTAAATACCACATTCAAACAAACCCCCAAATTCTCACATGAACCCTAGAACATTTAGATCAAAATTAAACATTAATTCGATGTTAGTAACCAAATTAACGATGGGGCTTTTATTCCCCATGCTTAAACGCACATAAACATGTATTTAACTTACTTGATTATGATCTAATTGAAGGTTTTAGCCTCGGTTTGACTCCGGTTAGTCTTGCGATGAACAGTGGGGTTTGATTTCGAATCTACGGTGAATCTTTCAAGAAATTGGGTGTACAGAGAGGTTAAAAGGATCAAAAAGGCTAATTATCCTCTGTTATATAGCTCAGATTAGATGTGGCTAATCCCAAACGGTTGCGGTTCGAATACGAATGAAAATGGGTTCAATTCGAGGTTTAATTCATCGTTTCATTCGGAATTGGAAACATTAGTGAATTAGAAACGTTGAGACGAACGTTAGAACTCGTTTAGTTTGATTATTATTAAGGTTTAATGTTCGAATGGTTAGAAGGTTAAGGCCGACGGTTACCGAGATCAATCGACACCCATTGTCGAATTTAAGCTCAAATTAAAGTTTAATTACGGTTCGAAATGTAATCACGTATTCGTTTGGAACGATTTGGGTATCAAAATCGGGTGTTTTCGTGGGTTTTAGGGCTCGCCGAGCTCCGCCGGCGACGGTTGCCGGAATTACGGGGAAGGGGGGAAAAGAAGAGAGTTTTGTAATTTTACAGTTTTGGTCCCTGAGGTTTCCATTGTTAACATTTTATGTACAAACTTTAATATTAAAGTTTCTAAACTAGCATTAAAACCCCCTAAACTTTAATTACTTAAAGTTTTAAAACATTTTTAAGTTTAGTAACTATTACAATTTATTTTTATTATTATTAACAATATTATTTTTATTATTATCATTACTATTATTAGTTATTATTTATTTCTATTATTACTATTATTTCTATTATACTATTATTAATATTATTATTATTATCATCATTGTTATATTATTATTATATTAATGTTTGGCAAATTAATTTATTAACCTCCGATTTACACAACAAGCATAACAAGCCCTCAAAGTTTTATAAATGGCATAAAGGCCCTTACAAAAACTTACAAAAATACGAGATGTTACACCCGAATAATGACTAAGCGAGCCAAATGATAATAATGGACTTAAACGAGATCATTTAATAAAAATAAGATGGATATGGGTTATAGACCGACTTAACCCTTTAGGTTATGTGTTTAGCGAGTTTAAGGTCCCGGGAACGCCTGGTATATATAAACAGATCTGCTTAAACAACTCTCATTTGCAACTCAACACTCTAGTTCTAGAAAGAGAGAGTAGAGAGAGAAAGTAGAGAGAATTGAAGATTCAAGGCTCGGATGATCTCGGGATTGAAGATTGGTGTTCGTGGGCATCCAAAAAACAAGAAAACACCACGAATCCAGTAAGAAACATTTAATCATTCCTTTTGATGTAAACCCGGATTCTAGGTTTGGGGTTTTTGAAAGTGGCAAAGATTCGCCCAAAACTCACGTTTTTGTGTAAGAAAACATGTAAGAAGCTTAGAAATAGCTTATTGGGTGATAAACCAAGGTTTTGGATGTAAAAGATTGAAGTTTTGGCTCAAAAATGGGTTGGTTCGTATTTTTCAGCCCGTTCTGCGAAACTGGGTGTTCATCCAGCGAAATTAGTTGTTCGTCCAGCTAAACTGTGGATCTTCCTGCGAAACTATAGTTTCGTAGGTAGTTTCGCAGATATGGTTTTCCAACGAAAGTTGGGCGAAACTGGCAGCGAAGATGCCAGTGAAACTGTTAGTGAAACTGCTGGCGAAACTAGCAGCGAAACTAGCAGCGAAACTGCTGGCGAAACTAGCAGCGAAACTGCTGGCGAAACTAGCAGCGAAACTGCTGGCGAAACTAGCAGCGAAACTGCTGGCGAAACTAGCAGCGAAACTGCTGATCTTACGGCGAAATTAGCAGCGAAATTAGGCAGAAATTTACTCCTTTGAGTGTTAACTTATCTGCAAGCTGTGTAGTGCAACCCTTACTTTGAAAGCTTGATTGAGAAGCTACTCACTGAGTCCAGGTGAGTTCTAGATCCTCTATTTTAAAGGTTTTGAACTAGTTTGGGGCTGGAAATGCATACTAGGAGCTGCTGCCCCTAGGACCCACCCACTATCCTGTGGTGGGTCAGTTATGTTTTATGATGATTTATGCTTGATATGCATATGTTTATGTATGTGAATGTGCGATTCATGATGATTAAGATGACGTATGACTAATGCTATGTATGTTGGTTATGTATGCTATGTATGTTATGCATGTTATGTTTTCTTATGTTCCTTATTACGTATGATGACGTGACTTTACGTGGTGTGATATTGTTAATGAAAGATTTAAGATAATGAAGTGGAACATAATGAAGGAACGAATGAAAAGCCTTGCAAGCAAATGAAAGAAGGTTCACAACTCATTGAAAGTTGTTAGCTCAATTGTGTGTGTCTACAGCGTGCGATTTTGGCTAACTCATAAGGGTTCATACACACAGTAAGAGTTTAGTCTGGGTGACTGCTCTAATACGTGCGATTTCCTAATTACTATGTGTTATACAGCATATGATCTTGGCTAACCCATAAAAGTTCACACACACAGTGGGAGTCTGTCCTAGTGACCACTCCATACGTGCGATATGGGTTCCTTGTCGCTTAACCCTAGATGAATTTCTTGGTGCTCTAGAGGAGGGTTAAGCACATGACAAGACCTAGATAGAAGTGAAAGATAATAATGTACGAAAACTGCGATAAGTACGAAACGTGCGATAAGTACGAAACGTGCGAAATGTATGAAACGAACGATGATGAAGATAATAATGATTACCTTGATGTATGTACGATGTGTGATCACTTGCAATAGTAATGAAAATGTTTTAGCGAATGGAAGGTAATATAATGTTTTTATAAAACTAGAACTTACTCAGCAACGCTGACTTTTTATGCATTTTCCAGTTGGCAGGTGAGCATTGTTGAGGATGGCGCGGGGAAGCTACTTGGCATTTATGGATGGCATTCTTTTGTATAACGTTTTTGCATTGTAATACGAACGAACTATATTTTGTAATGAACGATGTATTATTTTGCAAAAGTGTTTATTTAAAGGAAATGAAACGTCTGTTTAAAGTGTTTTCCCCTGCACGTTTTAGTAAAGTTAATGTAATTATGTGTTTTATGTGCGATGATTGACCAGCTGTGAGCGTCCCGGGAACGGGGCCTTACATCTTGGAGCTAGTTTACCCTTCTTTCCAAAGCGAACCACTTCTTTTCACGGTGAAACCTTAAGAAGAACCATCTCCCCAACTTGGAACTCCAATGGCTTACGTCGCTTATCAGCATAGCTCTTTTGTCGACTTCTCGCCACTTCAAGGTTCTTGCGGATGATAGAAACTTTATCGGTCGTCTCTTGTATAAGTTCAGAACCCATGATGAACTTTTCACCAATGTTGGTCCAACAGATCGGTGAACGACATTTACGACCATAAAGTGCTTCGACTGGTGCCATCTTGATACTCGAGTGGTAACTATTGTTATATGAAAATTCCGCGAGCGGTAGATGCGTATCCCAATCACCACCAAAGTCAAGAACACAAAGGCGCAGCAAATCCTCCAAGGTTTGGATCGTTCGCTCGGTTTGACCATCAGTTTGAGGATAGTAAGTGTAACACCCCGAATTTTTATTTAAAGAAAAGGAAAAGAAAAGTAAATAAAAAGAATAGATAATATGCACAAGTGGAGGGGGATAAAGTGTACAAAGTACAAAAGTCTAATAATTTATATTATAAGTGGGTATGGTCGTCTATATCAAAAGCAGAAAACTGCTTTTGCTTTCAAAGGAAGAAGAAGAAGAAGAAACTCTCGGTTTTTAGAGACAGAAAGAAAGAAGAAGCTGAAAAAGGTAAGTTTCTTGATGTTTGTTTGGTTTAAACTGAATTCACAACCTCTTGACCGAGATTCTTGATGATTTAGAGTTTTTTTCAAGAACTTGGATTTTAATTTGCTAGTAGAAGTGACTAGCACGAAGACCTGCTTCAAGGTGAGTTTCTAGAACCACTCTTTACTGATTTTCAACGCTTTTGGGGCTATTATGCATACTAAGTAAACATTTTGAAAGTAACCGTGGGTCTACAGCCTTATGTTCGAAAATGATGTATGTATGCATGTTTTAGAGTATGATTATGGGCTAGTGTAAATGATTAGCATGTTTAGGTGCCCCTGGTATGTTAAATCTATGCTTAGGCAATGTTAGAATGATAATCGGGTGATGTTAATAGCATAGAAAACATTTCTGAATATTCTGATGCACCTAAACAGTGGCCCATGCACCCAGCATGTTGGCCAGGCGCCTAAGTGTTGGCCATGCGCCCAAGAGTGGGCCATGCGCCTAAATAGTGCCCATGCGCCTAAATAGTGCCCATGCGTCCAAGTGTCAAAACGGCTAAGTGTTGATGCGCCTAAACAGGTGTCATGCGCCTGCATAATGGCAAAACGTCTGAACAGGGCAGAAACGCCCAAACAGTGCCCATGCGCCCAGACTGTTTTACACTTAGAATTTTTATGCCCATGCACCTAAAAAGGTCCCATGCACCCATTTTGGACTTGGGAAGTTCTAAGTGGTTTTAAGGAGTAAATAGGGAGATAGGCCTTGTTATGACGTGATGACTTATGCTAGATGTGTGCATGGTGATATGATGAAATTATGATGTGTATATGTGTGAATGATGTGTTATCTTTCTTTGTCAAAGATTTTTAAAAACATACGTATTATGTTTTATAATACATTATGTATGACTTTACGTGGTGTGATGTATGAACGCATAAATTAACAAACGTAAAGTATTATGTAACGAAGTGAAAGATAATGATAAAGTACGAAACGAACGAATACGATAGAGTACGAAATGAACACATGAGATAACAAATGGTGAACATGAAAGTGACGGATGATGAGATCCGTGTCGCGTACCCAGGTACTGTGTTAGTCTTCGGACATGAGTAGGGGGTTTATTTATCAAGCCCCGACACAATATCAGTCTTCGGACATGTGTTAGGACCTGGTATTCGAACGAAATTCCTGGAGATTAGCGTGTAAACCAGATCAAATAGTGCGGAATCCTATTTGATTGGCGATCCAATCGGTGAGAACACACGAAGAATCAATCAATAATTGAAACTAACGTTAGAAATCGATTGGGAATCAAGCTAATGTGTTCTATGAACTTGGAGAACAAATTGGGAGGCTTCTGGACGGCTAGGGTACGTTTGGAATCGTAATTAATCGAGAGTCACGATTTTTCACGAATTTGGTTGTATTATAGGTTGGTAATATTCAATCGTGTGACTGAACCACTAGTATGGTTCAGTCGTGCGATTGAACCATGCGTTGATTCATCCGCACGACTGAGTGTTCAGTCGTGCGACTGAGCCAATCTTATGTGTCAATCATACGACTAATCCAGTCACCCGGTTCAGTCGTGTGACTGAGTCATTCGTATGAAGTTGTTCATGCTTATGGTCCATTCGCATGAGAACTTCATTATATAAGTTTGAATGTATTAATTAGTAAACATTATATGTAACATTCAACCAATCACTAACCTAATTAACCAATTTATATCAACTCATTAATGAAAATAATCATTACAAATCACAATCAACCAATATCATTTCATTAATCATATCAAATTACACTAGAATCAGATAAACACGATCTAGGATTCAGTCGTGCGATTGAACCGTACGAATAGGATTCAGTCGTGCGATTGAACCCATACGTACCTCTGAGTATGCGATTGGGCTCCTACGTATATACCATCATGCGGTTACCTCAGTCGTGCGACTGAACTTCATACGCATGGTTCAGTCATGCGTATAAGCAGTTTGAGCCCTTCAGTCATGCGACTGAAGTTCATCACGCTGTCCATCGCATGAAGAACAGACTGTTCAATTCAAAATTACTTTTTCACCATTTTTGAGTTTTAGACATCGTTATCTGGTTCATTTGACTCGCAATTCATTCTAAACACCTAACATCGTTACTTTCGTTTGTTTGAGTCATTTAGGTAGGTTATTTAGTCACTTAAGTCTCGGTACTTTGCGAGTCCGAATGTACCGTGTCTTCATCAAATTTAACGTTATGGGAGTGCATGTATACAGTAAATTACCTATAGAGTCGATGTAGATTGGTCAGTAATCAAGAAACAGATGTTTTGCGATCAATTGAAATTTTTGCAGAGTTGGGTTAATACGTGCGATTCAGGGTGAGTTTGAAGGTGGTGAGTCTCTGCGACCGACTCCCCTTCTATTTATATTAACCCTAGATTCAATCGTGCGACTGAGCTCATACGCACCTTTCAGTCGTGCGAGTGGGACTCAGTCGTGCGATTGGTTCAATCGTCCTTCTTCAGTCGTCCGACTGAATCTCAGTCGTGTGACTGACTCACTCATTTCCCTTAATCATCCGACGGGCCAATCGTAGGGCATTCAGTTGAATAGTCCATATTCATGGTCCATGTACAAATAGCTTCCATTCGTATGATTGGTCCATACGGATGGTCCATTCGTGCGAATAGGTCATATTATTAACTTTTCTGCCAGTTTGAATATTTAACATTTAAAATCCCTTTAATTGCAGAAATTTACGTTATGAGCAGTTGATCATCTTAGACATGATCGTTTTGACTTGAGAACCCTTTTATCACCTCAGACGTGACTGATTTAAGCTTTAACACATATGTGGTCATCTCAGACATGACCCTTTTAGTGAGTTGATCCCTTACCGATTTTCATGATGTAGTCCGGCAAACAAACAAAACTAAATGACTAAATGAATAAAAAAACTAAACTAACATACAAAATAAAACTTGGTTTTGGCTTTTTGTGAGAGATAAATCCTAAGATGGAAATCTACTGGATTTGGTTCTGGAATAGACAGCTTTAACTCAGATTAACCATACCTGGACCAATTCAATTTTGGAATCATACAGGCAGTTCAAATCAGTTTGGACTTGTTATCAAAATCTTTTGATGCTCAATTCTTGGTGTTCATCCAGAGTCATTTACAACTTTAGGAAATCAAACTGAAACTCTAGATTACCACCATTGATTCAAACTTTCAAGAATTGCACCCACAATGATTGTCAATATGTTTGTCCACTTAAATCCTACACAGACTTTTGACCCAAGCTGGTGATAGATTTAGGTTTACTTATTTCAACTACATTTGTGAATCTCACACTTATATGGTAATCAACATTCCTCAGGAGCTTTGAGCGGTCTACGATTATTTTTACAAGAAGAGACTATTCTTAGAGCTTTCAAGGAGAAGCCAATCCTCAGGTCAGTGCCATCGCACAGCAGAGGAGGGCAAACACAATGAATTCTAGAATATCTAGGTTATGCTTATCCTCAGGTCAGTGCCATCGCACAGCAGAGAGGCGCACAACCTATCTCCTTGTTAGAGCAGCTTAATATTATTTTGCACCAAATGCACCAACAACATAAGTCATTAGCTTGATAGCATTTTTATTTCATTTTTTGGTGCTTGCTCTATTTATGGTCATACGCACACATTTGTGGCGTTTACATGCTCATTACCCCTTATTGGAATATTGTTGATTGTGTTACACCAGCGATAAGATGGGAGCCCACAGTCAGTTGAACCACTTAGTTTGATCTTGAGATCACGAGTCAGGTCTAATCATCTATCGTGTTGAATCTACCGACATATCAATTGTGGTCTAGCAACCTCTAGGTCTACTCTCATTGTGTTACCTTAAGAGTTACCAGTTTTTCTATCATCTTCCTTTTATATTGCTTAGACTACACAGACTTATACTTTGAATTTTTGCACCTTTTTCTAAATTAAAATTTCAAAGTCCTCTTGATTTGTTCCTGTGTACTATCATATTCCAAAGGGTTTGAATCGGTATCACGAATACGATCTACCTTATATCAGCTTTCCACTCCTTCTCCCTCGTTTTTTTTTAATGTTGCTTGCTCATTATTCTCCCCTAAAATACTAAAATCATAACTGGTTTCATTATTTAGGATTTTAATAAGCAGCAGAATAACATAAGTTTAATTTTAAACAGACTAATTTAACCAAATAAACTCAAAAAAAGAAGAATAACTAAGCTACATCGGACTACACATGATCATCATCAGGAATAACCTCATTTTCTTTTTAACGCCGTTGACCTCTAGCAAATATTGAAAACGTGGTTTATCAAAGGCTTTAGTATAGAGGTCAGCGCGTTGAAAATCAGTATTAATTTTTACCAACAATTAAGTTTTTTAAAACAATCTCTTATGAAATGATATTTAATACCGATATGTTTGGTCTTAGGATGTTGGACCGGATTTTTAGTTACTGCAATTGCAGCAGTGTTATCTACAAAAATAGAAGTAGAATAGAACGTTAAACCGTAATCCCGCATTTGCTGTTGAATCCAGATGATTTGTGAACAGCAACTTGCAGACAACACATATTCGGCTTCACAGGTTGATAATGCAACCGATGTCTGCTTCTTACACTGCCAGGAATAATCTTCTCCCAAAGAATTGACACCCTATTGATGTAGACTTGTAGTTCATCTTGCAGCCTCCGTAATCCCAGTCACTATACGCCGTGAGCTCAAAATCATCATCATGAGGATACCACAACCCAAGTGTGGGTGTACCCTTAGATAGCGAAAAATCCTTTTGACCCGATCAGATGATTGACCTTGGGTTTAGCCTGATATCTAGAACATAAACATGTCGCATACATGATATCAGGTCTTAAGGCAGTGAGATACATGAGGGATCCAATCATTCCTCGGTACATCGTGGCATCTACAAGATCTCCATTTTCATCAGGTGTTATGTCGTGATTCGTAGCAAGTGGAGTACCACAGCAGATGCATTCTCCATGTCAAAGCGATGAGAGTGTCTCCTGTACTTGGTCTGATGTAGAAAGATCCCATTTGGTGTTGATCCACCTGTAGCCCGAGAAAGAACTTCATCTCCCCCATAGCACTCATCTCAAACTCTTTCTTCATAACTGCTTCAAACTCTTTGCATAACTCTTCGTTCTTTGAACCTAAAATTATGTCATCAACATAGATTTGTACGAGCAGTAGGTCGCCATCTTTTTCTTTAATGAACAGTGTGCAATCAATGACTCCCCTGCGAAAGCCGTGTTTCACAGATGAGTGAGAGTTTCTCATACCAGCTCTTGAGCTTGATGAAGCCCGTATAAAGCCTTGTCGAGCTTGTAGACTCTATCCCGATGATAAGGATCTTCAAATCCCTCGGGTTGACTGACATAGATGTTTCTCTGATTTCCCCATGAAGAAATGCACTCTTCACATCTAATTGATAGACTTTAATCTTCATGTACGATGCATAGGCAAGGAAGATACAAATGGCTTCCATCCTTGCCACGGGTGCAAACACCTCATTGTAATCAATTCCCTCGACTTGGCGAAAACCCTGAACCACAAGTCGAGCTTTGTTCCTGATAATGACCCCTGGTCATCTTTCTGCATTTAAAAACCCATTTGGTGCCAATGACCTTAGCACCTTTAGGTCTATCAACCAGAGTCCATACATCTAACTTCTTGAACTGAAGAAGTCTTCTTGCATGGCACTCACCCACGCCTCATCATTTAGTGCCTCACTGACGTATTTTGGCTCAAACTGGGAGACAAAACACGATAAGCACCATCATGAATATATCCCTTTTCCATAACTAAGGCGTAATCAACTGAGTATAGCTGATTTCGGGTTTGCACTCCCGATCTGACATCCCAATGAAATTGTTTAGGGGATGATAAACGTTTAGTCGTGATCCTGGAGTAGTAGGAACAGCTACCTCAGAGCCAAGATTATGAACATTTGGATCTGCATCTGAGGTGGTTGGAGTTTGAGGCTCTGAAGTCGAATGTGCATCACTGATAGATGCTTGGGGCTTTCAGGAACTGGAACCTGTTCCTCTGACTGTTCTGGTTATCTTTTTCAGCTTCATCTTCAGAGGAGGAGTCACTGTCATCGACTACTCCCCCTGACTGAGTAGATGATTCTCCCTGTGAGCTAGATGCTGGTGGATTCAAGCTATCATACATCAATCGTGTAGCTAACTCGTTATCGAGGGAGAGAGGGGAATGTTGAACGGCTTGAAGAATCCATCATAGTCGAAGAAGTAGGCGGGTCCTTTGCCAGTAGGTGTGTGTGGTAAATCGCTGAACGTCAACATTACACCACACTTCTACTAGACCCGTTGAGTTGTTGTAAACTCGCTTGTTCGGTATGTTGTATCCTAGAAAGATGCCTTCATCTGCCTTCTCGCTGAATTTACCCTCTTGTGTCTTCTTTAGAAGTGTGCACGGCGCCCCAAATGGTTCGAGATACTCCAAGTTCGTTTGCGTCTTTGTAGTAGCTCGTAACATGTTTTTTCGTGGCGCTTGACTATCAGGACTCGATTCAGTGTATAACAAGCATTCGCCACTGCCTCATTCCAGATTGGATAGGCAGTTTCGAGTCTGCCAGCATAGTCCGTGCTGTCTCTATCAAGCTTCTGTTCTTTCTCTCAGCAACGCCATTCATCTGAGGTGTGTAGGCAGAAGTGAATTGATGCACAATTCCCTTTTCCTTGCAGTATGCCTCCATCCACTGGTTCTTGAATTCCGTTCCGTTGTCTGAGCGTACTTGTCTAACTTTCAGCTTGTAGAGAGATTCCAGTGTGGTTACCACTCCTTGAATGATTCAAATGTTTCTGATTTGGATTTCAGAAACATTACACAAGTGAACCTTGAGTAGTCATCGGTGACCACAAAACAGTACAAGTCGCCTGCAATGCTCTTTGTACTGACTGGACCAAACAGATCCATGTGAAGAAGTTCAAGAGGAAGTTCTATTGAATTACTTTCTTTTCCATATGAGACTTCTTGTCTTTGCCTTTCTTGCAAGCTACACAAAAGTCAGGAAGCTGAAAGTTCTTGACATTAACTCCTCTCACCAGATCCCTCTGAATCAAGTGATTCATCTTCTTTGACTAATGTGTCCCATTCTCCTATGCCAGGAGATGGAATCCTTTTCAGTAGCTTTAGATAGAAACACTGAACCTCATGATCCATTGTAGAAGCTGTTGACAGATCCAAGACATAAGATCTTTATATCTTGAAGCAGTCATCAAAACTTGGTCCTCTAGGATCACGTAGTCTTTCTTTAGTACGTAACACTTCTTGTTGTCGAAGATGACTTTAAATCCCTTATCACATATTTGGGAACAGAAAGTAAGTTGTTTTGAAGTTGCTGGATGTAGTTCACCCTATCAAACTTAACTTTCTGATTCCAACTTCTCCTCCCTGAGCTGTGATATAGCCTCCTTGTTTCCAGCAAACGAAACATGCCCTCCTTTATTTGCCTTACGTTTGATAAAAGAGCCCTGTTTCCTGTCATGTGCCTGGATGCTCCGCTGTCTACTATCCACTGTTAGTTTAGCACTGTATGAACACCCTGCACATACAATGTAAAGGATTAGTTTAGGTTAGGAACCCAAGCCTTTACTGCTTGGGTTTCCCAGAGGCATCACACATCAGAAATTCACCCCTTGACCCTTAGAAGGTGAGGGTAGCTCAGGTTCCTTCTTGTCATCATTATCAGACACAGAGGTTGACTTCTCTTTCCATAAGCCAGATTTGTGCAATGCCTGTTTGTGATAAACAGTCGACTGGCTACGGGGAGAACTTTCTGTTCATTAGTTCTTCTAGGTGGAGTTAAAGAGCTCCTCTTAGAAGACCTAGGTTTTGAGTCCTGAAGTTCAATCTTCTTCCTAGTGTCTGATAATAAGGACAATATGAAGCAATGTGTCCACATTCTCCACAGTTGTAACACGCCCTGCTATCAACTTTATGATAAACTTTCTTTGTGGAGACGTGTGTGACACTCTAGTACATCACTCACTTTAGGTTTTGACTCTGGTTCTTTTGATGTTTTCACTGGTTTAACAAAGTTAACTGTTTAACCTGTTTAACATCCTTTTCTTTTTGGTTAATTGGTTTTTGACTTGAAGTATGTGAAAGATTACCTTAGAAGCCCTTTTAGGTTCTGATTTGACTCTATTCGACCCTAACTTTAAGTTAACCTTTTCAAATTCCTTTTCCAGATTAACACAAGGCAATTTACCCTTTGCCTTTGAGTGGCCTCCTTTTGTTTGTTTCCAGAGTCAATAGATGAACATAAGGAATCTGGATCACTAACAAGAGAGTAGACACTACATGATCCTTGATGGATTACTATTTATTGGTCTAGTCTTAGTGTTCATTAAAGTCTGAGGTGGTGGTGGAACCACTTTATAACCCATCCCTCCCCGTTTTTCCTTTCTCTCACTAAGTGTTGGACTATGTGTGAAGAACTAGTCCAACTATGCAGTTTCTGTTTTAATAAATTTACTTCTACTTCTAGAACTGCCTTTTGCTTCTTAGTGTCTTCTAGGGAGTTTAGATATACCTAATGTCATTAGCTTGGTTAAAGGCAACTACTTCGGTTTCCCTAAGCTGTTTAGTCAAAAGTCTATCTTTTCTTTATAACTGTGCTCATTTTGTTTTAATACCCTATTAGCCTCAGTGCATAGTTGCAAATCTTTTACTAAGTTATCATTATGATCTAATACCTAGCAAATTTACCACTATGCTATTCCTAAAGGTATCACAATCAGAACAAGCATGATTATTAACATATGTCAGTAGTACTTACCTGATTGATTCAGAAGCGTTTGCCATCAATGCAGCAGCTCTGACATCAGCGTTTGCCATCAGGTTCTGGTGCTTCTGTCTTTTCTGTCTCTGACATGGTAGTCTCCGCTTTTGGCTTGTAACTGATCTCGGTTGCAGTTGCTTCTTCACTATGTGACATCGCTATCTCAACTGCTAGATCTCCTTCACTAGCGGAATCACTGTCAATATCTTCTACACTTGCAATGTTTGATTCCCCTAGTGAGACAAACCTAAAGCTCCAATCCTGTCCTTCATCATCATGAGCAGTCAAGGCTTTTGATCCTTGCTTGATGAAGTAGAAATAGTAGTTGCTTGTCTTGACGAGTGAAGGATAAGAACGGGTTCCCGTTACCTGTCTTCTAGGCTTGAACATTCTCTTTTGAAGTGCCCCTTCTCTCCACAGTTGAAGCAGGTCACTTTGCTCTTGTCAAAGCCGAATGTGGTCCTTAGTCGCTACTAAGTTCTGTCCGGTTTGTTTTACAAACTTCTTTGCCCTCCGACAGCACTAGCTAAAGCCACATTATATCCATTCTCTCAAGCTCCATTTCGTCCACCTGCTCGTAGTCCTCGTCTGCCAGATGGCATTTTCCAATCTTTCCAGCAACAAGTTCATCATAAGAATGGACCATTGCGGCCAATAGATCCATGTGTTCTCGAGCTACTTCCACAGTCACATTCCCGAGATTCTGGTCTTCAGTTTAGTAGCACTTGCTTCGGATCCAATATAGTGGGACAAGAAAGTCCCGACTTGTCTGATCCTGAAGGAGGTGCATGTGTAGGATCCAATGATCTAGACACAAATGCAGTCTGGAGAGGTGCTCCAGATGTCTTAGCTTGAGGCGTGGCATTGTATAAAGCTGGATTTTGATTGTACGTAGACTTCTGAGCTCTGTACTTCATCCTAAGTGATTCTTCTCGCAACTTAAGAATGAAGTCATTAATATCCGGTTTTGCTAGCATTCCATTCTGTCTAAGATTAGACACGAATGAAGCCCACTTTTCAGGCAATCCGTCTGCAAAATTAGTAACTTTCTCTTCCATGGTAGTAGCCACCCCATATGTATGCAATTCACTCATCAGATGGTAGAATCTATCATAACCTCGTCAAACTCTCGTTTCCCATCGATGAGAAGTTATCGAATTCCTTCTTTAACTCCTTAGCCTGATTGCCTTCAACGAAGCATTCCCATCGTACCTCTTTTCTAGCTCATCCCATAGTTTCTTGGACTGCTTATTCTCTGAGTACTGGTGGAATATGTCTTTAGGGATAGACTGTGTAATCAATGCATAAACCCTCTTCTCTGCATTATATTTGACTTTCTGCGCGTCTGTCATCCCTCCTAAGGTTAGCTTTACTCCATCGACTCCCCCCGGCGTACTATATCCAATCTCGATGGCTTCCCACAGATTTGATCCACTCCATTGAGGTAGATCTCAAAACGTTTGTTCCAGTGGGGAAACTCATCTAACATTAAAAGCTTTGGTCGTGTATCCCTCCTATGATTACCCACCTCACTCTCAAGTAACAGCAGGTTCTGGATCCTAGAGTCCTTCCCAGCAGTAAAGGCTGACATTTGTCTTCCATTGCGATAACTTTAAGTCTAATAAAACAATTTTCACTGGGGCGACTGAAGGGTGCGAATGGACTAGTCGTGCGTATGAACTCTACGACTGGTTCAATCGTGCGGCTGAACTAGTGATTAGCTCAGTCGTGCGAATGAATCTGATGCGTATGAATAGTATCCCGAAAGGTTTATTCGTACGAATGGAGATGCGACTATGTCCAATCGTGCGTCTGAGCAATGCGAATGAGGTCCAGTCGTGCGAATGGCTCACTCGTGCGACTGAAGCTGTTGTTTTGCGAAAATTTCTAAGTTAAACGTTTTTAGCCATAAAAATTCGAAATTTCGCAAGGTCTAATCGCCTAAGTCCGTAGAAACCAAACTTTGATGAGCAGGGAACGTCCAAGATCACTTTTGACACAAAAGATTGCGTTTTTAGTGCAAAAAAACAAACTTTTTATCAATCTTGATTGAATCACACGTAATCAAGAGCCAAAGCTCTGATACCACTTGTTAGGACCTGGTATTTGAACGAAATACCTGGAGATTAGCGTGTAAACCAGATCAAATAGTGCGGAATCCTATTTGATTGGCGATCCAATCAGTGAGAACACACGAAGAATCAATCAAGAATTGAAACTAACGTTAGAAATCGATTGGGAATCGATCTAATGTGTTCTATGAACTTGGAGACGAATTAGGAGGCTTCTAGACGGCTAGGGTACGTCTAGAATCGTAATTAATCGAGAGTCATGATTTTTCACGAATTTGGTTGTATTTATAGGTTGGTATTATTCAATCGTGCGACTGAACCACTAGTATGGTTCAGTCGTGCGATTGAACCATGCGGTTGATTCATCCGCACGACTGCGTGTTCAGTCGTGCGACTGAGCCAATCTTATGTGTCAATCATACGACTAATCCAGTCACCCAGTTCAGTCATGCGACTGAGTCATTCGTATGAAGTTGTTCATGCTTATGGTCCATTCGCATGGCCATTCGCATGAGAACTTCATTATGTTAAGTTTGAATGTATTAATTAGTAAACATTATATGTAAACATTCAACCAATCACTACCTACCTAATTACCAATTTTATACAACTCATTAATGAATATTAATCATTACAAATCACAATAACCCAATATCATTTCATTAATCATATCAAATTACACCAGAATCAGATAAACAGATCTATTACATTACATATCATGATCTAGGGACATACATGTATCAACAACTGAGTCGGGGGTATTGCATGAGACGAGATAATGAGGTGAGCGACTTTGTGTTGCAACAGACTCGGATAGAGTTCAATCCCTGTGATTGACTCGAATGGATCTTTGTCGCGTATCTCGGTTGTGTGTCAGTCTTCGGACATGAGTCGGGGTTTTGTGTACAGGCCCCGGCACAGCATCAGCTTTCGAGCATGAGTCGGGTATTGCATGAGACAAGATTCGAGTAATGAAGAGTAATGAGCAAAGAAATGTAGAAAGAACAAAACGAATAGAACATAGATTGATGTACGTATATGTGTGACCATGATGAATGTAAAGATAGTTTTTAAGGAAATGAAGTAAACAAAACGAATAAAGAACATAGATTGAGTGTACGTATATGTGTGACCAAATGAAGACTAAAGATAGTTTTTTAAAGGAATGAAGTATTTTATTATAAAAACTAGAACTCACTCAACGTCGCTGACTTTTGTATGCATGATAGTTTGAAGTATTTTGTTGACGCTGAGGAATTGCAGGCATGGATGCATAAGCTACTCGGAGCGTTTGAGGCTGGCATCCGTATTTTGACATGTCATTGTATTTTGAGATGAAAACGAATGTTGTAAATGAATGAAACGACATGTTTATAGTTATTAATGAAAATTTTAAATTCTGCTGCAAAATAAATGTATGTTTTAAAATGTTTTATGTGCGATGAATGACCAACTGTGAGGTGTCTGGGAATGGGGCCTTATAGTAAGCCGTGTTTAGATCTAGTTGTGTACCCAAGAGTTCTTGCATAGAACAAAAATGCAAAGTGAAACGAGCGTCTCGGTCATATATGATGTGCAGAGGTACCCTTGACGACTTACAATCTCATCACGTATATACGAGCCAACCTTGATGTCTTGTAAGTGTCACGTATGGGTATGAATGTGCCGATTTGGTCAATCGGTCAACGATCACCCATATGCTATCATGTCCACGAGAGGTTCGGGGTAGCTTGGTATGAGTCCATGGATATGTGTTCCCACTGTCCACATAGGAATCTCGGGTTGCTCAAGTAATCCACTTGACGTTGATGTTCGGCTTTAACCTCATACACGTGAGGCACTTAGCTATATAAGTCTCTATATCTTTCTTCATTCCAGGCCACCAATATTGACACACAGGTCCATGTACATTTATCAGAGCCAGGATGAATAGAATAACATTTTGATGAGCTTTGTTCATGATAAAAGTACGAAGATTATCGCGATTTGAACCCAAATTCGATTTGCGAAGTACATCAACCCATTGGGTTTTGTTTCATTGGTTAGAAGATTATGCTCCAGTTCATCCTTCGTTCTTCTTCTTATTGCATCATTTGTTGAGCCTCCAAGATACTAACTCGATGTCATATCTATTCTCACGTTTGTAACAACACAGTAGTCTCGTTGACATCTAGTCGAATCTCTATCAAACTCACCCACTTGTCAAACCATTTTCGTCGATCGTGAATTTCTTGGACCGAGATGGTCTTGTTGTGACTCTTTCGACTAGAGCATCAAACTACACATGTGCCTTACCAGGATGGTAATTGAATGTCACAATCATAGTCACTAATCAACTCCACCCAACGACGTTGTCTCATATTGGTATATTTTGATTAAAGACGTCTTGAAGGCTTTTGTGATCAAGTGTAGACAATGCTTGAGTACCATACAGTAATGTCTCCAATCTCAAGGCAAACACACAGCTCCAAGCTCGAGATCATGTGTTTGTGTTAATTCACCTCATGGAACCTTCAATTTTCGCGATGCATAAGCTATGACCTTTCTCGTTGCATGAGACACAACCAATGCCTTTGTTTTGATGCATCACAATATACAGTGAAATCATCGTTTCCTCGGGTAGGCCAAGATAGGAGCATTGCACAGTTTGTGCTTTAACGCTCAAAAGCTTCTTCTTGCTCAGAACCCCACTTCGAATGGTTTATTCTTTTGTGTCAAAGATGTGAGCGGCTCCGTGATCCTCGAGAAGTTGGAAATGAATCATCGATAATAACCAGCAAGACCAAGAAAAGAACGAACTTTGGTAGGAGTTGTAGGAACACACCAATTCTTCATAGCTTCCACCTTTGCAGGAACAACGTGAATTCCTTGGCTATTCACCACGTGTCCTAGAAATTGAACTTCCTCGAGCCAGAAGTCACACTTCGAGAACTTCGCGTACAATTGTTCTTTCTTCAACAACTCAGAACTTGTCGCAAATGCAGTTCATGCTCGGTGTTGGACTTGGAGTAGATAAGTATGCCCTCAATGACAGACGATCACAAATTGTCTAGATAAGGCTTGCATGCTCGGTCAATGAGATCCATGAAGACAGCAGGAGCATTGTTAAACCCAAAGGCATGACCATGAACTCATAGTGCCCATAAGAAGTACGGAACGTGGTCTTTGGGATATCATCATCATGAACTCGTAGTTGGTGATATCCAGAACGTAGATCAATCTTCGAGAATATAGCAGCTCCTTGAAGTTGATCAAACAAGTCGTCGATACGAGGAAGAGGATAACGATTCGTGATGGTAAGCTTGTTTAGCTCACGATAGTCGATGCCATACGACACAATCCATCTTCTTCTTTACGAAAAGAACAGGTGCACCCTAAGGCAAAGAACTAGGACGAATGAAGCCCTTCTCGGATAACTCTTGAAGTTGACTAGAGAGTTCTTGCATTCCGATGGTGCAAAGCGATATGGTGACTTAGCCACGGGGTTTTCTCCCGGTATCAGTCAATTTAAAACTCGACTTCACGCACAGGAGGTAAACCACTAAGTTCATCAGGATACTTCAGGAATGTCTCGTATGATAGGGACATCCTTAAGTTCTTTCCCTTTGACTTTCGTGTTGACCACGTAAGCCAAGAAAGCCATATACTTTTTGCTTAAGCACTTTCGGGCTTGAGTGCAAGACATGAGTTTAAGTCCTTTGGAAGACTTTTCACCAACACTTTCAAAGTATCTCCAAAGGGTAACGTATAACGAATGCACTTCTCGAAACAAATGATCACGACATGGTGTTTGACTAACCAATCCATACAATGATGACGTCGAAGCTTCCAAGTTTCATAGGAATAAGATCAATAAGGAAATCGTGTGTCAAGGCTTAAGATGCAATCACGAATAACGACATCAACGGTATCGGTTCTCCATCGACCACTTCAACGTGAGAGGTCTTTCTAGTTTCGTATGTGGCTTGCAAGTATGGGTTCAAACTCTAACGAACAAACTCTTATCGGCTCCAGAATCAAATAAGACATAGGCATAAGTTTTATTAATAAGAAACATACCTATTCAATTTTTAGGTATTTATGGTACAGGTAATGTATGAAAAGAATCGGATCACAAAAGTTAAAGGTAAGTTAACATACCATTCACCACTCGTGTTTGCTTGTGCTTGGTTAGCGTTGATGTTGAAAGCATTCCTCGGCTTGTGGAACATACCCACAAGACAAGGGCATTGTGGGTGGAAATGACCAGGTTCCCATAGTTGTAGCAACACGATTGTGACCACGGCGGCATTGTTAGGTGCACGGTTGCAAGTCGCCACCAAATGACCATATTTACCGTATAAGGTGCAGATACGACACGGTTGATTCCCCAGATGATGATACCTACAAGTGTTGCACATAGGTTGAGGACCAGCATAGGCCCTAGCCCTAGGCACTTGTGCCATAGGTGTAGCCCAGGTACAAGTTGTCTTTGGGGTTGTTTGGGTGAAGCCACGACATAGTTGCGTGCCGGTGTAAACTTGCGCTTGTTGTTGTTGTGAGACGGTTCAGCTTTAGTCTCCTTAACGGCCTTGGTAGTCGTCTTTTCCACCTTCTTTGCACCCTTCGCAGACATGGTGCCCACTCCGCATATGGTTCTCGGTGAGTTGAGCGGTGATAGTGATGGCTTCTTCTAGGGTTGTGGGTCGGCTACCCACCACAACATCTTGAATTTGGGGTGGTACACCCTTTATGAACTTCCCAATGTTGGGGGGGACAGTGTCGACCATATGGGTAGTAGTATACTCAACTCATGATGCCTAGTTGAGTAGGCCAAATGGTCACCACCATCTTGCTTCAAGTTCCAAAACTCCTCCTCTAACTTTTGCAGTTCGCTTCTCGGGCAGAACTTCGCGATGGCGATGTTCTTGAACTCTTCCCAAGTAAGTGTCAAAATAGCATCAGCTCCTCGATTTCTCTTCTCGCTATTCCACCAGGTAAGTGCCATTTGTTGGAGCATACTAGTGGCATAACGAACTTTGAGTGCCTCGGGACACTCAGAATTAACAAAAGTGTTCTCCATGCTCTCGAACCACTCAAGAAGACCAGTGGCTCCTTCTTTGCCACTAAAACTAGTGGGCTTGCAAGAGCTAAGTGCTTGAAAGTGCAGTTTGGTTGTTGCGTCCTTGGTTAGCATTATTCTCTCCTTGACCATTTCCATTGTTGCTAGAGTTGGTCATTAAGGTGCTATTGAGTTTAGCAACCATGTCGGAATGACAGCATCCATTTGCCGAGCAATCATGGCGGCTAGCTTACGATCGGAACTTCCAACGCTTTCCATGATGACGAGACATGCTGGAATATGCAAAATGAGTTAGACACGAGAAAGAGAGTAACAAGGATTATAATTCAACAAGGATAAGGTAAGAGTTGTAAGGCACATGGAATGGTTCCATTTGGTAACGCATTACCATTGGAAACGTTGACACGTCAAGGTAAGTTGATGCCATTCGCCTTAGAAATTTGTGTATGTTGACCATAGTTTATCACTCATCCCAGAAATCCCTAGGTAAGCATAACTAGTCCCGTGGGATTTATGCGATATGCTTGCCTTAGCCCGAAGGCCTTTTGCCAGGAAATCCAGAATACAGGTGTCTATGTGTCACACAAACTTCTTAGGTTCATGAAATCAAAACCTTGATGAGATTTACATAGATTAGACATAAGTCTAAAGATCCAAGTCATAAGCATAAGTATACGATTCCACGTGTCGTCGAGAATAAGATTAAGAAGTTTCATTTGTCGGGGAGAGTCAAAGGGTCCATGTTAAGTTTAGGGAGACAAGTAACAGAGTTTTAATAACAATAAGGCAATTCTATGCTAAGGCATCAAATTACACATAAGTATGGCATAGCATTATGTAACATGCAAACGATATATATATTTACAAAAATATAAATATTATTCTATGAGGTTCATGCATAAGCTATAGTCTAGGTCACCATTTCTAGTAACCTAAATCCCTATAGTTATGGGCTCTGATACCAATCTGTCACACCCCAACCTTGACGGCGGAATCGTCGAGATGTGAGGGTTAAGATTGTTCGCATCCACATAACGCTATATTTAAATGTAAATAATAAAATTATAAGTTTCAAAAGGCATTCCAAACATAAGTCCCAAATATGAAATAAGATCAAGCATAACATAACAAAACATAATTCTTTTATTCCATTAACTAGGTCCAAATCCTAGATTATTGCAAGCTTCAAAAGATCACTTTAACTTGGGCATGACCTGAAACATGATAAAAATAAAAGGTCAACTAAAAAAATTTGGTGAGTTTCCAAGGTTTCATACATAATATAACAAGGTTACAAGTAGCAATTCATGTCATAGGTTATAAGTTAGTAAGGTTATAGAAAACATATCGTTACAACCAAACCTCGACTTGATTACAAGTATATAAGATTGACTAAGTGTATTTGGTTCCCATGATGAACAAGCATACGTCATCAAGAGCCGGCAATACCTCGGCTTTAGCACCAAATAGGCTTGTCATGCCTAAAGATCCAAGACGTCACCATGCTAGCAATAGTTAATGATTGCAAACAAAAATATGTATCTCATATAAACACTTACAACACACAAATAACCATGACAAAAATATGAATTGCAAGTGCTTACAAGTCTAAACGTTTTCAAGTGTATTATGTATAAATAATCATGTTTCACCCAAATAGTGTGAGAATATAAAAAAGGGGCAAGGAAACTCACTTGATCAATAAGTATATAATAGATGATTAATAAGAAATAAGGTAAGCAACGTTCCAATGTAAATCTCTACAAGGCACCTAAATATATATATATTCACAAGGTTAAAGTTTAATAATAACTTTAACAAATTAACCTGAATTAAAGTTCAATTTGATGTTTGGGGCTTTGTCAATTATATTTAACAAATAGATATCAATTATATTTTTTTGGGAACAATATATTTATATTTTATATAAAGATGTGAAATAAGAATAACATTACAATAATTTTGTAATATTTATAAAGTTTAAATAAAATTTTGTAACTAAATAAAATAAACACGATTTAAACAATAATTAAAGGCAATATATGGAATAATAGTTTGTATAAATTAAACTAGTATTTAAAGTCTAATTTTATAAAAATATACTAACTATATCATTAGCTTTAGAATATCAAATAAAATAAAAATATAAGAATATTTTTATAAATAATTACAGAAAAATAATTAAATGGTTTTAAAATAAATAAAGTTTATAAAATGATTTTTTTATAATTTTAGCAATTTTTATATATTTTTAAAAACTACAAAAGATCCTTAAAAAAACAATGGAGGTCACCGGGTTCGAACCCGGGACCACTAGTATGGGATGAGAGTATGGAACCAGTAAACCAAGGCCTCAGTCGTGGTTTATCTTGGTTTTGAAAGTTTAAAAACATAAGCAAAAGAAACCCCCAAATCCTTAAGAACCTAAGATTTGTTTAGCCCCAAATTGAAGATCAAACAACATTGTGAACCCAATTAAGTTTGGGGCTTTTGTTCCCCTCATAAAACTAAGTCCGTTGATGCATTAACTTACCCGTTGATATCGAATAGACAACGAGAAAGACAAAGAACAGTCACGAACTCTTGAAGCTTGTTTGATGTTCAAACGATGATTCCAACCAAATTCGTTGCACAGGGAGCTTCTAATGGTGCACAAGATTAAAAGCCCTCAAACAATTTTCATTTATGAAGCTCGGAAGATAGCTTTTGTTTGAGTTGCAGGTTTGCGATTAGAGGGGAATCGGAGATGTAATTTTGTGGTTTTCAGGTGCAATTGAGAGTTGTAAACGATTAGTTTTAGTTAGATGATTGTTCAGGTTTGTTTAATTAGATTATTATTAAGATTAAATGTTCGAACGACCATGGAGTTTATGGCTTCGGTTATACACTCGATTAAACTTAGTAACCGACGTTTAAATGAGATTAATTGCTATATTCATGTTCGAATCATGTTCTAAAAGGGTTCGGGATGGTTTTGGAATTAAAAATAGTGAAATTCCAAAGGTTTTGTGGTGGCCGGAAGGCCGCCGGACTTTAGCCATGGGTTTGGCCGAAAAAACGGGTAAGGGGAAGTGGGGTGGTTTGGGTTTCTGAAATTACATAACTCGTCCCTGAAGTTTATAAATGTTGGTATCTTATGTAAAAACTTTAAATTTAAGTTTCATAAATTACATACATACCCCGTGAAATTAATTTAAGTTTAACTTTTAAATTTTAAGCTTTTATAATAATTATTATTATTAATATTATTATTAATATTATAGTTACTATTCCTTAAGTGTTAATATTGTTATTTTTATTATAATTATTATTATCCCTTTATTATTACTAACATTATTATTATTATTATATTAATATTAATATTAATATTATTATTATTATCAATGTTTAGCAAAATGTTTTATTAACTTCCGATTTAACTCAACATGCATAACAAGCACTCAAAATTTCATAAATGACATAAATGACCCTTACAAGAACTTAACAAAGTTAATTTTCACTTAATGAAAAATACGAGATGTTAGAGTAATCACCTCCTCCCTGTGGATATTGATTTCCGACAGGAGGATCTTGCCTGCATACTTACAATTCAAACGTTTAACCTAGGTTTTTTGCCTCCTTCCTTCGTCATCTAAGATATTAACCCAACAATGCCAAAAATTTGTGTTTGTACTTGGCAAGTAATATACATAACATTAACAATGCCAAAAACTTAGAACATGCCCAGTACAAACACAATTTATAGAAAAAACAACACAGTCTTGTAAAATAGTCAAGATGGTAATGATTTGCCATTGAGTTGACACATCAAGGGTTCTAACAGTTATATACTTAAGGAAAATAGGATTATGGACAAATATGCATAATAAATTGATGAATGAGCTAAGGTAAATTAGCAGACACTAGTTATTTACCTTTCAATTAAAAGGATGTATAGAACTTCTAAGAGAAAAATGCATGACAATACCCAAAACATACTCAGCCACGATTACTGAGGTCGAATGACAAGGATCATGTTCTGTACATTATTACGATAATTCATTTGCGTTCATTCATACGTTTGTTCTTTCATACATGATCTTCCGTTCATTACTCTTTATTACTCGAATCTTGTCTCTTGCAATATCCCCGACTCATGCTTGAAAGCTGATGTTGTGCCGGGGCCTGCTCACAAACCCCCGACTCATGTCCGAAGACTAACACAACACCGGGATACGCGAAAAAGATCCCATACGAGTTAATCACAGGGATTGAACTCTATCCGAGTCTGTTGCAACACAAACTCGCTCACCCCATTATCTCGTCTCATGCAATATCCCCGACTTATGTCCGTAGACTGATACTGTGACGGGGCCTGATAAACAAACCCCCGACTCATGTCCGAAGACTGACACAGTATCGGGATACGCGACACGGATCTCATCATCCGTCACTTTCGTCATATGCAATACTCCCGACTCATGTCCAAAGACTGATACTGTGTCAGGGCCTGCTCACAAACCCCCGACTCATGTCCAAAGACTGACATAGTACCGGAGTACGCGACCTGTATCCTGTCTCATGCAATACCCCCGACTCATGTCCGAAGACTGATACTGTGCCGGGGCCTGCTCACAAACCCCCGACTCATGTCCGAAGACTGACACAGTACCGGGATACGCGACAAGGACCTCTTTCAAGTCTGTTGCGACACAGAGTCGCTCACCTCATCATCTCGTCTCATGGACAAAGACCTCTGTCGAGTCTGTTGTGACACAGAGTCGCTCACCTCATATCTATGCTTGGCCATATGCCACACCCCCGAAGTTATACGTAACTCGGGTAACAACACCCCCACCGAAGTGGGTAACACCCCCACCGAAGTGGGTAACAACACCCCCATCGAAATGGGTAACACCCCCACCGAAGTGGGTAACAACACCCCCATCGAAATGGGTAACACCACCACCGAAGTGGGTAACACCACTGAAGGTCAGTCACAAAGACTGGAACCTTGTGTGCACACTTTAGGATTTGCTGAACCTCACGCGGTAGATCCTAAGGCATTCAGAGCCGTGCACCTCTGTACATATTGCTTGCAAGCCTTTCTATACTTTCTCTTTATTCATTAATTCATGCATGCATTCATTCATTACGTTCCTCTTTTCATTATCTTCCACTTTACGTTACATAATACTTTCATTACATTTATTAAGTTCAACGCAAAGCCAAGGGAAGACATACATACATAATAAGGAACATACATAAACATACACCATCACCATATAGGCAACATCATACATGCATAACACACATCAAATATAAGCTATCACATCATAACCAGACCTATCTCCTCATAATACCCCTTAAAAGTCACTTAGAAAACCTCAAGTCCAAATTGGGCGCATGGGACCTTCCAGGCGCATGGGCATAAAATTCTAAGTGTAAAACAGTCTGGACGCATGAGCACTATTTGGGCGCTTCTGCCCTGTTCAGGCGCATCACCAACACTTAGCCATTTCAATCACTTGGTCGCATGGGTACTATTTGGGCGCATGGCCAACACTAGCCGTTTCAGTCACTTGGGCACATGGGCACTATTTAGGCGCATGGCCAACACTTAGCCGTTTCAGTCACTTGGGCGCATGGGCACTATTAGGCGCATGACCCACCCTTGGGCGCATGGCCAACACTTAGGCGTCTGGCCTCTCATGCTGGGCGCATGGACAACTGTTTGGGCGCATGAGCCACCTCTGGGCGCATGGACCACTGTTCATACTCCTCAAAACATTCTGAAATATTTTCTATGTTATTAACATCGCTCGATTATCACTCTACTCATACTCAAGCACAGATCTAACATACTAAGGCCCTCTAAGCATGCTAAATATCATCACTAACCATAATCAACACTATAACATACATACATACATACATCATTCGAACATAAGGCTATAAACCCACGATTTATTTCAAAATGTTTACTTAGTATGCATAATAGCCTTAAATCAGTTGAAAATCAGTAAAAGAGGGGTTCTAGAAACTCACCTTGAGCAGCCTTTGAGCAACACTCTTCCAGTTAAAGACCCACTTCGATTCAGCTCTTTAAATCCCGAAAACAAACACTTTTTCAGCTTCTTCATCCTCTTTCTCTCTCTAGAACTGAGAGTCTCTCTCTCTTTTTTTCTTTTTAGCCGTGAAAAAGAAGATGAAGAATAAATAATGGGCACCCATGCCCTTAAATCCTTAAAATAATAAAAGTATACTTTGTACACTTTATCCCCCTCTACTTGTGCACAATTTCTATTCTTTCCATTTACTTTTCTTTTCCTTCCGTTTAAATAGAAATTTGGGGTGTTACATCTATTGAACCAATGAAAAGATTTAACAACATTATCAAAGAAGGAAAATTTAACAACTTTATTGGTAGAACAAGCAACATATATCATGGGTCGAATTAAAAATAACTGATTAAACTCATCGACAATGGAATCGACATAATAATGCACAAATAAAGACGGAAAATATGATACTAAGCCCTAGATTTTGATATCAGCTTCTTGTACAGAAAAATTATAACATATATAATTCAACATATGGGATAAATTGGAGGGTTTATGAATCAAACCAAACTTAAACTCGAAGAATCAGGTCTTCAACCTTACCTCCAATGTGGCTGTTTGGGGAGCTTTTAATAACAATTACAACGATTGATATGGTCGGAAATCTCATAGGATGAAGATTTGAGGATGAATTTGAACTATTGTTGTGAAATTGATCGAAAAATCAAGGGATTATGGAACTAAGAATATATGTAATACTATCTCCAAGCGAGCCTCAACAAATTTGAATACCGGAAAATAAATCGAATTGGAACAACCAGCCTTGATTTTGCATAGATGAACAAATAAACAACAAAGTTATACAAAATGATATTAAAAAAATGTTTTTTAGGTTTAGAGTGGTCCTAACTTGATAGACAATAAGAATATAATCAACGGCAACAATGACAATGATTCATGGGGGTTAAAGGGGTTATAGTAACATATTTTTTAATTAGTTCATCAAACAACAACACTCTAGTTTAATTTGAAATTTCTTTAGGTGAGACAAATAAAAAATGAAATCATTTACTTCTTCAAACACAACAATTTAGACTACAATACAACCACAGATTAAATCATTAAAGGGCTTACCCAAAAATCTAATTGAGGAACATAATCTGATCTTGACACATACATTCTCTAAAATGGCAATGACAGGTTGCAAAAAAGTTAACATTCTTATTATATTGGGGAAGAATTATAAAACAATAACAGAAAAATTGATAATAGATATCGGAAAGAAGATATTACATACGACATGAACATTAAACGTAATTGCAAACGATAACGCAAATCAGAGCTTCTGTTGAAGAAATAAAAGCCTAAAATCAAGATTATATCAAATAATACTTAACAATTACAACTACTGATGCAACGAACAAAGCTAACCTCGAACGAAAATAGATTAACTATTCAAACCCTTAATTGTCTGAAATGGGGGATGTGCAGTACGAATGAGTTGGAGATTTCACTAATCGATGGAATGAGGATGCTCTTGATTGAGATGCAATTGCAACTACGCACAATTGAATGAATGATTGTTGTGGGGGAGGGGGTTATTTTGGGAGGGTTTTTTGGGAATTTGTTTGAAATTTAATATCCCGAATAGAACTGATAGCGGTTATTGAAGGGGCATATACGAAATACCCAATTTGCCCCTACTGCACAATTATCCTCCTTTTAATAAAAGTTGATTTCCCAAATTTACCCTTTTAATCAAAACCCTTGATTCTATAAATCAAAGGCCATAATTAGTTTCTTTGGTTTTTTCTAAAATTTTGGTTTTCTTTAGAATAACCCTATATATATGTATATATATACATGTATATAATATATATGTATATATACATGTATATATACATGTATATATATATATGTATATATATATATAGATTGATTAAACTGATTGAAAATAACTCAATTCACATGACAATAGACCAAATGGTTAAATTGACTTGTTTCGCTCACGAAGCCTTATGATTGATTGATTAACTCCGGTTCCAATCACCACTCTAATATTCATATGGCGTGGGTTTATCAAACCAATATATCTATCATCACCACTTGAATAACCACATGGGATAAGTTTATCAAACTAATAAATCTATCATTATTATTGTTATTGCATGAATTAGATCAGATTTGAACAATAATAATGTTGAATTTTAAACTAATGATTTCCTTATGATTTTAACCTATGAAAAAGTGTGATAATAATATGATTAAAGATTGAATATTGATTGGGGTTTCAACTAGGATTTAGGTTTAACAAATAGTTTTAGAATAATGTAATTAATTTTGTTACATGATTTCATTGAATAAAATATAATAAACTAATGAAATGATTAAGATTGAAAATAATAATGAAACATTAGTGAAATTTAATTAATTAAATATTACTTATATATTTAATTATTTTAGTTGACTGATTTAAAGTATCAAAAAGAAATAGTTAACTATTTAAAAACTTGATCAAAATAATTAATTGAAAAATTAGATATTTGAAAGATTTATAAAACATTAAATTAAAATGATTCAAAATAGTTTGTGTTTAACTTAAATTTTTTTTAGAAAGCTTAGTTCTTATAAACGAATTAATAATATTTTATAACATTTATAATCTTTTATAAATAATCAAAATATAAAATTAAAATGTTTAATAATTTTTAAAAATTAAATAATAATTTATAAGTGAAAGTTATTTAACAAAATAATTTTTATGATAAATTGCTAAAGTTTCTGTAATTTTAAATGCAAAAGAAAAATGTTTTGAAAATAGTAAGAGGTTTTCGGGTTCGAACCCAGGTCCCTTGTGTGCGTGCATTGTTCATTACCATGGGGCTAAAAGCCTTAATATGATTAAAAGCTTCTATGAATGTTTAAAAACACAATATACTTAATTCCCTGAATCCACATGAACCCTAATTCGATTTTGATCCATTTTGAGATACAATCTGACCATATTAATATTGGGGCTTTTGATCCCTACATGAAATCAAGTGTTTGTTTGATTTACCTAGGTTGAAGTTGATAAGTAGCGACAGAGCAGATTCAAGTTCAAGAGGTAAATGATGATGATAATCAAATCAATCTTATAAGAAGCTTTAAGTGATGATGTTGAACAGTTGCTCGTTCAATTGAACTTGAAAAGGTTCAGAAGAAGTTAAACCAAATAGTTGTAGGTTGATGAAGAAGATGATGATTAGAGACTATGTGTGGGTTCGATAAGTGAAATTGGGTGCTTGGATAGTTCGAAGGATATGAGTTGAAGGTTTCCCCTCAATTAAATAGGATGGATATGCTCTGTTTCACAAACTAAAAGTTATGATTTTGATTCGGGTGTTTCGACTTGGGTTTGAATAAATCATATGTTATTTGACTCAATTGAAATAACAATTATAATTGATATGATCACAATTGCGATCCTTCGTATTTTATTGGCTCAATGTTTCAGTTAAAAAGGAGAATTGATTTAATTTGAACGGGAAAGATTGGTTTCGTGTTGCACAAACCATTACAACCAAGACATGCAAATCAAATTGGGTTTTGGTTCTAAACAAGTACACAATAAACAGGGAGCGGTTTTTTTAAAAGGGTTGTTATTTCATTTCCAAAGTTTATAATTTACATTTCAAAACATACAGTTTAAACCTCAAACTTTTAAAATAAGACAAATGTTACAACCACCACCGATCTACCACAACCATCTCCAACACCACCAAAATGCCACCACCATCCCCACCACCACAAAGTCTACAACCACCATTCATAATGCCACCCATTCGCTATCACGATCCTCACCACCAAAGGTTTGCAACCATCATCTACAAAATCATTGGAACTCCACCACCATCCCTATCACCACTGGTATGCAACCACCATTTTCAACACCATGGGTTGCCACCTTGAATCCAATCAAGGTTAGGGATGCAGTGGTGGTGATGAGTGATGTTTTGTTACCACAGATCTACCATGCGATGCTTTTTGTGGTGTGTAGGTGAGTAAGAAATGGTGGTGGGCTATGATGGTGGGTTGAAGATGAGGATGAAGGGAGGGAAGGGATTGCGATGGTGAGGGAGAGGGAGAGAAAAGGTTGCGGTGAGGTGGTGAGTGGTGGTGGGGGGTAGCAGTGGTGGTCTGGTAGGATGTTGGTGGAGGTGGTGGTTTGGTAGAATAATGATGGTTAGAATTTTAAGGTTGAAGATAAAGTTATGGGACACTTCTTTTATAAATATTGATTTTTTTAATAACCAGATGTATTTTGGTCAATTTATTAGAATTTAACGAAAAAAAATAATGACACTAAAAATCAACATACCTAATCAGGTGAAACTTTCATGTAATTAACACTAAAAATAACCCCCAAATATTCATGCCGTGAGAAGGAACTAAAGAAGCGGGAAAAGAGGGACCATACCGTAAACATTTAAAGTTCAAACCAAATGGAAATGACTAATTTCTCCCAAACAAGGAGAATCATCGTCCCTACAACCACCGTTACCCCAATTTCTAGGGTTTCGATCCACCGGCGTATAATATACGACTGTACGCATTTCACGGAGTTAATCCATCACGAACATTTGATGCATCATCAGGTTGGCCACTACTTCTAGCATACTTATTCAATATCGACACCCTGATTAAGTTTCATGACATTGTTCGTTACTCATTCTTTCACCAGCTGATCCAATTTTGATTTGCCGTTGTTTATGTGATTTGTTGTCATTTAGGCTGTTACGCCATTGTTAATGGCTTCTAGTTCTATCTTTATAGAGAAACATGTAATATCTTAAACCGTAAAAAAAATAGCAAATAGCTAGTTAGATAAAGTCTTGGGTTAAAATGCCATTACTTCCCTGTAGTTAAGCTCTCTTAAAAGGTTGCACCATCTTAACTAGGCTGCTTTTACTGATCATCACAAATGCAATCGCAGTTTATGCATTTCTACCTTTTCTCTATCTGGAATTCTGGATCTGGTGTGTGGTACAATTTTAACTGCAAAAACTTCAGCTTTTATAACAACCAATTGTTCTGGACCATTTACCAAGTACAGTAATTCCATTTATTGCTCTCCTTGTTATTACTAATAATGTTACTTCTAGATTTCATTATTCATAATCTGTAGTCATTTTACTAATTTCCTTGTTTCTGTTTGTGTGTTTATTGTCATGATCCTACCACCAACATATGACAGTATTCTTCTTTGTGGTTGTTGATATTGATGATGCCAATAATAATTAGATATTACTATCAGTTCCCTGTGCTTTTCTCTGTTCATTCATAAATATGGGGAAAGGACATGTAATTGACTGATTTTGAAGTTGTAAAAGGAAAATGATCTAACCATTTGACCATCCACTAAACGACTTTCTATAAACGTTTATCCGATCAGAAGCTGACATGTGTTAAAAAAATGTAAACCATGCTTTTTAGGGACTTACCAATGAAATTTACACGGCCAAAGAACGAACCAATCAAATGATGGTGATGTCCATGAAATTCACGTTTTTATGGTACTTATTATGCTTTTTTTTGCGAATTCTTGGTGAAAGTTACAAGGCTAAGGACTAAACCAACCGAGTGATGCCTCTTATCTTTGAAATTCATGCTTTATTAGGTTCCGGGTTTCCCCGTGAAAGTTACCCAACCTAGGACGGATAACCGTGAGATTTTTGTTTTTGGACCGTGGTGTTGTGTTCTGGTTGAATATGCTTTTATAGAGAAACATGGAACTATGTTAAACAGTTAAATGGTTATGTTTAAAAAGTTAATTGTCAGATGGCTATTTAGGAACATTTTTGGTTAAAAATGTCATTTACCGGATTTCCCCTGTAGTTAAACTCTCTCAAAAGGTTGCACCATCTTACCTAGGCTGCTTAACTGCTTTTAGTGATCATTACAAATACAATCACAGTTATACATTTCTACCTTTTAGCTCTCTGGATCTGGTAGTATGGTACAAATTTATCTGCAAAAACTTCCAGCTTTTATGACAACTAATTTGTTCTGGACCATGTGCCATGTACAGTAATTCCATTTATTGCTCTCCTTGATATTTACTAATAAGGTTACTTCTACTTTCTGTTATTCATAATCTGTAAGCATTTTACTAATTTTCTTATTTCTGTTTGTGTGTTTATTGTCATGATCCTACCGCCACATAGGACAGTGCACTTCTTTGAGGTTGTTGACCGATGCTCCCGTCTAAACTCGTATAATATATGTTAAAAACAGGTTAGTTGTGGTCATTACTTTACCTTTTTTCCTTCTCCTTTAACAAAAATGCCTCCATTGATTTGTTGGTGATTAGGTGATTATCAGTAGTTTTCTATTGTTGTTTTTGTGAGGTTTAGACGCATCATATGCTATTTTGCGGTATATATTGTTGGATTCCATCTAAAACATCGCCAATTCTATGGGTTTCCAATCATTCATGTTTCATGTCATTATTAAGAATCATTAGATCCCTTAAGTGCAGAGTATTTAGAAGCACGAATATCAGCTGTTCATTATTATTTATAGTCTGGGCCTCACCTTGAAGTCTAGGTGTCATCTTGGGATTGCTTGAATATGACATTTTATTGTGGGGGAAATCACGTGAATGATTGACATTTTTTTCAAAATTTATCAAATTGGTCAATACAAAATTTTTGATAGAAGGATATTCAATCAATAGTTTAGTACTGGGCACGTTATTTTGGGTGCTAAAGGCTACTAGTCTTGCAGCATTTAGACTAGACTGGAAACCATTAGCATATCGACACGTGCCATAATTGGTGCAAAGGTCGCCATGTTCTGCACCACTTGCCTAATCCTTATACACGTGGCGTATTTTGATTGGATGTAATCATTTCTAATGGTCAGAATGATAAACTTAATTTTAATCAATGTTTGATTTCAGTCAAAACGGTTATTCTCGTGATTTTTGCAGAAACCAACTTCACTTCTTGGTTTGTGGTTCAGACCTTTTGGGAGTACATTATATGGATTAACCTGATAGCGACAACACATCTTGACTGTCTTTAAATTTTCATGAACCGTTTCTAGTTGATTAAATAAGCTAGACCCATTCTTTCATAAACCTCTATTTCTTATTATAAGATGCAAGAGTTGGTATTTTTTAAAGTCAATACTCAATATTAATGCAGTAACTCTACATGTAGACTACACTTTCCATGGGGTCCAATTCTGAACCTTATTGGACAATATCTGGTCATACACTGATACACGTACACCATGACCATGCAATATGCATGGAGTTGCATGCATGATGCATCTTTTAACAATCAAATGACCTTATTGCCCTCATGCAGTCACATTGGAAGAATCGTCTGTTCATGGCATCCTAGTTAGTAGTTACTAGTGTATGGCTGTTTTCCATTTGGTTAAAGGACTCAAGTAAATAAAGACACCATGACATTAACCATAAAACAAGATTAAAGATGTACAATAGATTGTTACTATCTACAAGACTAGAATACTAATATCATCTACTTACATTTTCCCTAATAGATATTGAACCAATCCAATCCCCCATGTATATAGCTATCTTCCTGCAAATAAAATACATCTTCAAATCCTTCTATCCCAAATCCTCCAAACAGTGGTGGCTCTATTGCCTCCATAGAGAAGGATGAACTCGGGCTTGTGCTCGATATTCCATCCGACCGCTCCACTAGCCGGTTTATCTCCTTTTCCGCTTCCGAGAGTTGTTCCTTAAGCTTTAAGATCTGTAAAAGCTCTATGATCAGCTTTTGATCTATGGATACTATAATAGTATCTAATTCTAATATAAATTCTTCTTATATCTTTAAAAAGGGTGTAATGTGGAAGATGAAGTCCCACGTGGGGAGATGTGTCACGTGCTACTCCACCAAAAATACTGTCCATAACCTTAAAAAAACTATGGATCGACACTTGTAATATTATACCACATGTTTTGCTGGACCAATGGGATTTTAGTCTCCTTATTTTTGTCAAAACTAAATGGTGTTTCTTGTTACTTTCTTTGTTTACATGTCTGCAACGATGGCATTACTTTTTCTCGAGCCCTGAGTCCATGCACTTCTATATTAGCATGGTATATTATTGGTTTAAAAATTATCTTTTTCTTCTACACAATACTTTGGCCACTTGGCAGTTTCTCATTTATCATCTATCAATACCATTTTCTTATTCTATAAAATCTTTTATTCAATGTTCTTTAAGGAGAAACTCACATACGTACTCAAACTACTTCTAAATTCACACCATTTATCCATAACAACACTTGAAACCTCGATCAGTTGAAAGTTTCAATACCTTAATATTTTATATAACCACTAAATAAAGTTGTTCACGTTTTCAAAAAATTATTGATGACTATAGAAACATGAACCGATTGAAGTAACAAGTATAGGCTAGGTATTTATAATATTATTAGTGGTAGTTATTTGAATAACAGAAAGAAGGTGTACCTCTGTTTCAAGTCTGCATTTTTCAAGAACAGTTGAATCATGTTCTGTCTTAAGCTTGGAATACTCCTCTTCGAGCTTCTTGCTCTTCCATCGAGCCCTCCGGTTCTGGAACCAAACCGCGACTTGACGCGGGTCAAGCCCGAGTTCAGACGCAATCCTATCCTTTCTTTCGGATTCCAGTTTATGTTCATCTCCAAAGTTCCGTTCAAGTAGGCTCACTTGTTCATCACTTAGCTTCCTTTTTCTAAACCCGCTGCTGCTCGCATCTGTTTTGTTCTTCTTGCGTCTTCTTCGCGGTTTCGCAACTTCCACTAGACAAAGTTACAAATCACAACAAAACTTTAATCACACAAATATATAAACCATCAAAGATCATAGTTGGAACATATTCAAACCTTGTTCGGGCATGATCTGGTCATATATCCCAGGATAATACTGGGAGAGAAGAACCATTTGATCATCAACTTGAGTTTGGGTTTGAGCTCTCATAATGGTTGTCATCTCTCTCTCTCTCTCTATCTGTTTCTCCACACTTGGCAGATGTGTTCTTCTTTGGTGTAACAAGTGGATGTCTTAAGTTGGGCACATCAGGGAGACTTTATTTATAAAGGTGGAGTGGAGACTAAGGACCTGTTACTTTGGATTATGCAGTGACTTTATTAAAAAACCTCTAATGTCTATATTGCCCTTGTTATTTCCTAAAGTTTCCAGTTCTACCCTCCATGAGTTTTGAATTATTTGGTCTAATCAAAGCTACAAAAGTGACGTGGGTCTGCCTATTTTTATAAAAACCACTGGCGTCAAGATCATTCACACTCCACTTAATAATGATAGTACTTCGTCTACAGGGGGGGGGGGGGGCAATAGTCTGTTAATGAAAATTCAATATTTGGCTTGATAGTTGAAGCTGTCAATACATGTTTTCTTTCCCATTTATGTTTCATTTTATTTTGATCACCTTACTTTCTTTCCAATATTTATCCAAGAAATTTGGAGGAAGTCATGTCTGAAAAAACTAGACCTTGATGACCAAAGATAAAATTCCCAGATTATATAATAGTTGATTAGTGAGACAACTTAATCAAACAACTTTTTTTTTGTGCATAAATGATGCTAAGTTATGAGTTGTAATATCTGCACTTTGAAGTAATGGAGTAGGGTTCGTTTTGACATTCATAAATGGTTAATTTTGTAGCAATGATACCTTCAATACCGACTTGTGACATGTTAGCAAGGACAAGGCTTTTGCTTTCCTCTTTATATGAGAACAAGAAAGCCAACAGGGGAAGTTGTGCAGGATTTTGCTTTCCTGATTTGGTAAACAAAGAGATGAAATGAATTTGAGTCTAGGTGTGAAATGAAAAATCACAGGGGAAAGGGATAGGAGTATGATATTGTGCAGGGGTTGGGATCCCAAACCTGACCACCTTAAAGTTAGTAAACAAATACAAATCTATTTATTTATTTTATTTCTTTACTTTATTATTATTATTATTATTATTATTATTATTACTATTATTATTATTATTATTATAATTATTATTATTATTATTTTTGGCTGGGTTAGTGTGGTTTTAATTCACATTTCTGTGGGTGGGCATCTTTAAACTAAGCCACTCCTAGTTTCAGGGAAAAACTTTAGCATTACCATTGGTTACTAGTTACATGACACATGCACTTCCATCACATGTAACCATGGATAAAAAAAGTTGGTATTATTTTAAGGGGTGCTAGTTGTGTCTGTATTCTTGTGTAATTTCTTGGATGATAAAAGCATTTCCAATTGATAAGTACTTTTTTGGCATCAGTAATGTCGAATCGAAAGCAACAACGTTATAATGACTTGTAACTCGAGCGGTAAAACTTACACTTTGTCTTTTTATATTGTAATATCAGTGAAGTAAATTTTGTTTTTTCAATTAGCAAGTCATTTCAAATGTTTTTTTGAACTTTTTTTCTTCATTTTTCCAGTTAAAGCCACCAGTTTGTTGGATGGATGTGTTTAATTTTCATGAAAATATCGTCTTTGTCTTACTTAATCTATGCTTGGTGTTTTATATAACCCACCAAACTCAAAAGCATTACTCTTTATGAAACTGATGCAGCCAGTCATTGTATCTTGAGCACAAAACAAGATGAACTGACTTGGATTACAGTAAAAGTGGTAATACGTGTAAGGCTTTTAGTCACTAACTTGAGGAAATTTTGTATATGGATAAGAAAACCTTCCCTACAATAGCTTTTACCTTTCTGCCTGTGTGTTTGTATATGCCTTAAGTCTTTATACATGATAGAATATAGATAAAAAGGTGTAGGATTGGGGCCCACATGCTTTGCACGCTAGCTCTTTCTTTCATTTAAAAGCTCTAGAAGAATAATAAGATAAATTACCGATAGCAGTTTAATCAGAGAACATACTTTTACGGGGAAAATTCTCTTATTATCTTAACACAAATTACGTTTTACCGGATAAAAAGGTTTTGGGGATAAATGTTAAACATGACAACACCAATGTTTTTGTGGTTCATTTGTAAATCAACATATTCTATAGGTGGGGAAGCAAGAAGTCACACCCATCTCCCAATGGGGTAATGAAAAAGTCATAATGGCCCCATTAATCATATAAATAGGATTAAACATGTATACCCATATAACTGAACTCGTTATTGGTTCCTGAACTTGATCAAGTGCTTTCATAGTGTTTCTTGATTGGCCAATCAACTGGCTCCACTCTCCGTAACTTTCAACATCTTTAATATCTTCCTGAGATAAAATATTCTCAGATGTGACATGTTTTCTTATCCTTTTTCCTAAATTTAGCTCACTAATCATAGTTTTGTTTCTAGATTAGCCACAACGATGCTGCTGGTTGAAGATTTTACAGTTTCAAGATCAATTTTTCGATGATTCTAAGGTAAGTAAATGAGTAAATTCTTAGAAACTGATGTTAATTTTTATGGGTGTTGGATAGAAGGGTAATTGGAGGTAAAAAGTGATATTTTTTTGTTTTCTTGGGGGCGTTGTCATACTGGCATATGCACATGGGGGGTTCCCAAAACCTAAGTCTGCCTTTTACACGCGTCAACACCCCCAAACCACTGCCTTCTTGGACCACATATCCATCCGCAAGCTTCACATAATTTTCAAAGGTAGCCGTCGATACATACAAATTACTGTATCTATACTCCATACATTTTGGTTCAATTTAGAAAAAGATTCCAAGAAACACTCTGTAACTATTTACTAATGATAAAGAAATTAATTTTAATCGGATAGCTGCTAGTACCAGATAAACAACACTTTACATATCATTTCTACGTAAAAACAACTGTTACATGTAGATGTTTTTATGTTTTTGTACTTAAAATTGATTATATATTAAACGCGCTTATGGTAGCTTTTTAATGTGAAAGTGAACAAAGTGTGAAACTTTTACAAATATGGAATGGTTAGGTAATCACGTTTGAGTGTTTGAAATAGTAACTATCCTGCTGCCATGTTCGCGAACCTTATCCGATATGTGTGTAGGTGTAACCTTTTCCTAAGTCGAAAGAATTCTTGAACAATTTGGTTTTGTCTGGTTTCCATTTTTGGGTTCAACCATAGTTCCGTATGTAAGTTGTTGATATCATTTGAAGTAAATATAGGAAATGCATGCATGATCATTTAGATTGGTATGAAATTTGGTTACAAAGTGATAAAATTTTCTAGATTTAATGTTCCCTTACAAGAGTTGCACACACACATTATCTGTTTGAAAACTTAACTTAGAAAAGCTTATCTCTTTCTGAATGTGATACCACAAAGGTTGGTCTATAATGGTGAAAATTGCTTGACAATGACTAAAGCTGTTACCTTCTTTTCTTAGGTAGGTAACTAGCTTAAATGATGTGTAAGTTTTTAGTTTATTAGGGGGGCACACACACTATATTCATTTCATACTCCATGCCAATATTTAGGTCAAACATTTCATGCTCCCATTAAAATATCCTTTGCACAATATGACCATTTCATTTGCCAATAAATTCCAAACTCTTTCTACCTTCACTTGACATGAATTTGGCATCATTTGCATTTTTATTTCTATAGTTATTAGTGTATTAACTGGTGGGTTGGCGGGTTGAAATTTTATAAATTCAACAAGACCTATATATTTATTTGTATTAAAGACATTAATTTTAACCCAAACACACTTTGATTGTGTAACTTGTTTTTCTAAATGAGTTTTAAGTTGATTGGCTGATGTATCTAATTTTAGTGCACTTTAAACAAGACCCGTTTTATCAAACGAGCTAGTCACCGAACCAAAAATAATATTTCTCTGCCTGTTAGCCCTTCAATCTTCAACACTCTTATGTTTATGAAATGACACAAATTGACATTGTCAGAATTGTTTGTTGACCGTTGATTGATACTTTAACCATTTAATGAGTTATAAGGTATGGTTTATAACTTTCAACCCCACAAACTAAACCACCCATAGACCTGTAAATTCATGACAACGCAATCCATACTTTCTACAGTCTCAAGGTGTAGGAACATTATAGAAAACTTTGTTCCTTATTTAATTAATCCTATCTTAAGCAAGAAGGATAAGACCAGGTGATTGCTTAGGTTTACTAGAGTAATTTACAATATAACTAACCTCAAAGTTGGTAATTAAGGATAAGGATGAGATTAGTGTGTGATATGTATATTATAATAATATTATGTATATATATATATATATAGAGAGAGAGAGAGAGAGAGAGAGAGAGAGATCTTATAGTCTGGCTAGAGAATATAGTTTGATTATGAACTTTGGTTATTGGTTAATGCGTGATTAAGCAATAATATATAAAAACAAGTTGCTTTTCGCGTTTGGATCGTAGCGATCCACGGTCCATATTTACGTTCTTAGTTAATGAAGGAGAAAAAAAGTGTTTTGGAGAAGATGCGCATGGTGTGGAAAGGATTCCATAGTACATATGCTTTTGAGTTGTTTAAGAAATTAATTAAGATTATTTTAACTTAATTAAGGTGGTGTGTACCATGATTAAGGATTATAAAATTAGGTGTCATCTTTATACCGACAGGCCTCACTCTTGTTTCCAATCTTCCAACTCAATGATTCTGTTCTTAAACATATGTAATTAAATTGGTGATTGGATCTAAACACATTAGTTTCTAGCTAATCACAATTATTGTGCTTTAAACATTCATTTTATTTATATAACTGCCAAATCTCTTACTTCAAATATTCTAAGCATACCTCATGCTTTTGTGTTCTTAAAACTTGTAAGATTCATCCAATCGTCGGTTTATATCTTATTGACGAGTTCCCACGTCATAAAACCAAATTGATACTTTTCATAAAGGTGGCGTAATGGTAAAGGCTTGAGTTCCTCTGACAAGTCTTATGTTCGAATCTAGCTTTTATAGGTTTTTTTTTGCTTTTAATCATCTTGAATGTTGTGTGTCTAGTGCAAGTTTACTTGGTCCCATTAGTGAGCATTAGTTGTGTAAACGAGTAGAGTTTAGCTTGCTAAGGTTTGAACTCGGTTTATTTCTAAACTCGGCTTAGTTTAGAAATTTATTTCTAAAGGCTCAAGCCTAGTTTGTTAGAAAATTTTCAATCTCAAGCTTGGATCGTTTATTATTTAATTGATTTATTTATGTATTTTTATAGTTAGTTTTATATTTTTTATAATTATATTTTTTTATATATACATAAATACATTATTTAGTTATTTTATCATAATTTTATATATAATAATAGTTATTTATATAAATATATATTTAATAGATTAAGTAATTATTATACAAATAAAAAGCTCGTTTGTGCTTACAAATCGGCTCTTGGTTATTACATAAGTTATAATATACGCTTGAGCTTAGGCTCTATCTTAATTAAGCTAGGCTGGATTTAAGCTTTTAGCGAGTCGGTTTTGATTAGCTACGAACCAAATGACTTATTAGAACCGATATTTGGTGAGTTAGTATGATATTGTTGGCACTGTTATGATGACATGTGCTAACGGTTTAAAAGACTTACTGGTAAATTTAAATTAACACTCCTGCTGTTCCAATCAATCACCAATAAATATTATAGATTTATAGGTGCCCTCTGGGGTGGAGTGGGGGTCCTCCTATACCTTAATCAGGGATTAGGATGTGTAAATGTGTGCCCTAGACATATAATCACTGTCATTATCCTTTTGAGGTCAAATTTGTTTGTGTCGAATATTCCACACACAGTTTCCTTCCCTGTTTCCCTCCACCTTACCATTACCCCTCTAGATATAATATTGATTCTCTATTAGCTATGTTAGTATAAGTTCTAATACTTGTTATTTATGTGTATTATCTTTTTTTCTAACACAAATATTAAAATAGATAACGACCAAGCAGTTTTAGACGATCTATGTTCAATTTAAAGGTCTTTCAATAAGTATCGGGTGTTTTTCCAGAATTTATTACATTAGCTTCTCTAGAAAAGGTTTACATTGTGGTCGTTGATTTTTTAATTATTGATCAAGTATCATTGTATCAAGCATGTTTTAATTAATAAAATGAAGTGACTTTTCAAATGAATTAATGTTATAAATATCTTATTCTTTTTTATAAAGATATATGCTATACTGATTACAAATAAATGGATAAGTTTTTTTAAATAAAAAACAATTTGTTTGAAAGATTTATTTGTGTTGTAAGAAAAGTGTTGTGGTATTTTAGTATAGAGAGAAACACGTGTGATACAGAACATAGATTTCAACAACCCTTAAATTACGCCGTAATTTTAGGCGTATTATAAGTTGCTTAGGACTTTGAAATTCGTCATAAGCACCGCTTTTAAAGTTAAAATATATGATAAACCACCCAATTAAAGTTGTCAAATCTCGTAAGAAACTGCAATTAGAATTCTATTGGATAAGAGCCTAGGGTTAATTTGTGTGGATCACTTTTTTTATCAGCATTTTTCACATTCATATATCATGTGACAGAAACAATATCGTACCATTAAACAATTAGGTTATGAGTAGATACTATTTTTATTAATTTTTTAACCGCCTATCATAATATTACTCTTTTACCCTATATCCACTCTACTTGTAAATTACCATTTCTACACTCCGTAGAATTTCTAACTTACATCAAGAACTATATCACTTTACCATCATGGTATTATGAGTATCTAACCGTAACTCGCTCCCTCCATCCGTCTCTTAACCTATCTTTGAACCTAACCCTGAGGAAAACCATCTCGTCGATAGAAGCTGTTATCAGAGTTTTGTAGATGTTAGAGGAGACCAGCAATGCATATTTGTGCATAGAGACGTGCACCTACTTCTTCACTTCATTCTGTTTTTGCTTCTATTTCTTTTTCTCTCCAAAAAGATGTATGTATGAAGTTTGTTAATTGTGTGATATTTTGTTAAGGATGTTTAGTTTGCGCTTGTATATTGGCTTTACAAAACATATTCAGGGCGTGTTGGTTTTAAATTAGTGTTTGAATTAGGTTTAATTAAAATAGTCAGACAACATTATTCATAAATGACTTTTTCTGGATGTGCGTGTGCATGTATTAAGTCTTGCTTTACTAATACGCAGTTTGTTATTCTTGTATATTTTGTGAATTTTTGGTGATAACTCTAATATTTAAGTGTAAACTAGGTTTTACCGTCACGCGTTGCTGTGGCTATGCGAGTTTTAACGTAACCCTAAACCAAAATCGAAATGAAGGTTCAAAACCATAAAATCAACAAAGTACACAAAATAAAACGCACCAAAACCTCAAATCGATAACACACCAGAATATTTAGAACCCAATTCTAAATTAAAATCCAACACTATACACAAAACAGACGAAAATCAAAGTCGCAAGAAGGCGACACAGTCTAAAATAGAAAAACTAACAAAAACCAAAGCCTAAAAAAAGCAAACAAAAAGAAAATCCAAATTTTAATAGCGAGGATCGTCAGGGTATCGATAGCGAATAAAAAAAAGTAGGAACCCGGAGAAAGACAATGCCACGAACATAATCGAAACACGTATAAAAAAGATGTGTCCAGACAAAAAAAACCCACAAGAAAAACCCCACCCCTAAACCTAAAACCCACATCCAAAACAAACGGTATAAACACACACAAAAAAAAACATCACCGACCAAAAATTCTAATAAGAATAGTAATATGTGTATGGTGAGGAAAAATAGTTTAGAAGAGAGTGAAAATAAAGAAAAGAAAGAGAAAGAAGAGGAGTAAAAACAAATAAAAAGCTTTCATTTCCACTTGTTTCTTTTATAAAAAGTTATATATATGTTAAGTTAATACTAAAAAGATATTTTGGGCAAGAAGTATAATAATTAATCTTAATTATTAAATTTCATACTAATGATTTTTAGCTTAAATAGTTAAGTTGAGGTAATCTAAGACTTCATTAAAATTGAGAAAGGTTTTGGTCAAGTTTCACTTATGAAAAAGAAAAGTTTTAGGTTGGGCAATGGGTTATTTAACACCTATAATAAGTTTTTTTTAAAGGTGATCTTAGGTTACATACTCGAGTAATGATAATGATTGGATATGTATTAATAGCTTGTTACTACCATTAGTGATTTAATTAACCGTTCAAATAAAAATTATTAAAATTTATAATTAATTGTTGTAATCAAATTTTAGAGAAAATTTATTAAAAAGTTATTTTACTAAAATTACTTTCGTTGACGTGATTAGTTCTCCAAACAAATGTTGTTTATTTTTAAAATTAATATACTATGTTATATAAAGAAATAAAAACACTAATATTTTTAGTTAATTGTGTACATATGCTTGTCATTGTTTTTTTTAAAAGCTATTTTGATTTTAATTAAATGATGAGTCATGAAAAATACAATTATAAAATTGAGTACGTTTTATATATAAACTTAATGATAGAATAACAATGAGTTATCATACACAATAAAACAATAACAAAATTACATATAATGATTTAAAATGTAATACACAATGATAAGTATATATATAATACATTGATGAAAATATTTGACATAATAACCTAAAAGTGTAAAGGAAAACCTAAGATGTCACCATGATGATCAAGTACTTCAAGAACAATTGATAACCGTTATGGTATTCTATTTTTCATGTCGAAACTAAAAACTTACAAGAACAATGATGAGTATATACAACACAATGAGAAAACTATTTGATACTATAACCTTTAATCATAAAAAACCTAAGATCTATCCACTATGATCATGTAGTTCAAGAATAACACAACGAGCATTGTGATTAGGGTTGCAAACGAACTGATCATTCAACGAACAGTTCGTGAAATGTTCGACAACAGGGTTGTTTAGTAAATAAATAAACACGAAGAAAAGAATTGTTCATTTAGTTAAACGAACGAAATGAACACAAGCCGTGTTCGTTCATTTATGTTCGTGAACGTTTGATTATGTGTTTGTTTATGCTCGTTAATGTGTTCTTTTATGTTATTAATTTTTGTGTTAGTTTTTATTATAATAATTATATCAAGTAGTTTTTTTATATATGTGTTAAGAATTTATTTATTTTTCGTGGATTTTGTGTAATTTTGTGTTAAAAATCCAATTTTATTCTAAAATAAATATATGATTATTTGTACTTGTTTGTGCTCATGAACTTTTTTGTGTTCATCATGTTCATGAAAATTTATTTGTGTTTGTTTGTATTCGTTTGCGTTCGTTTGCATTCGTTTGCGTTTGCTAAGTGTTTTGAACATGTTTATTTTCTTAATGAACAATTACGAATCAAAAGTTTCGTTTGATAAGTGTTCGTGAACAGTTTATTTACTAATGAACAAACAAAAACAAGACACTGTTCGTATTTGTTTGGTTCGTTTGCAGCATTAAATGCGGTATTCAACTTTCTATGTTAAAATAAAAAAAACCTTATAAAAACAAGACGATAAGAAATACATATAACAAAATAATGAAAATATTTCACTATTATGTTTTCCTCATTTCATTATGCTTTCTTGTTTATCAAAATATCATTCTTTTTAAAATTAATAAAAAGACACCGTATATATTAAAAGTCTTTTATTATATTGCAAACTGACACCAATCACTTGCAGGAGTTTCGTTATATACTTATTTGGTTGAAACCTATGACAAGGGTGCATTGTTTGTGTAGTGGTTAAATTGTTTGTTTTTGCAAACAAAGTATCTAGGTTCAAATCCCACTAAGCCCAATCTTTTTCTTCTTTATCTATTGTGTTGCCTATTCTTTTTCTAAAAATATATATTTCTTTAATTTCTTTGGCTTTGTTTATTACCTTAGAAAGGAAGATAGGTTTGTCACAGTCAACTCTCACTTTTTAACTTTGGAATTTTTACTTTTAACTGGTATAAATCAAAGTTACTTTACCTTTCGACATAAATTTAGTTTCGAAACGGGTTGGGATGATTATAATTTATACTTTATTACGCTGCATATAGTGCCACCGCATGTGCTTTTATGTGTATGTTTTGAGTCGGTTTATGTTTCGGCATTAATTTGTTTTGAAAAAAGTCGAGTCAAATATAATGAGTTTTATTCAACGATATAGATTCGAGTTACTCTATGTTTCGATGTAAATTTAGTTGGGAAACAAGTCAAGTCGATTATAAATTTTACTTTATCACGATGCATACGATGTTTCTGCAACGGATAACGGGTAATAAACTAGTTTAAACTTAATCCTATTTCGTAATTAAATTGTTTATGAGTTTTTCGACAAATACTATTTCTATTAATATGTAGAAAGCTAAATTGTTACGATTCTATGAGAAAAGGTAAACTTATCTCTACCATACATATACAAGAACTTAATGTTAAAATTCTTGTGATAAGTTTCTTCTAGAGACAACAGCATATTCCATGTTCTTGTGAATATCTTTTTTTCCTGTGTATTTTAATTATGGTTTACACATTAGTAAATATTGATTAAAGAAATCAGGAATGTAATCCTTTTTTATTTCTCACACTTCTATAAGTATGCTAGAAGTGTTTCACACATATAGTTATGACTTATATCATAATATTGTTGCATGTTAACTTTTACTCGTGTTTCTTAATCTTAGCATTCGTCCAACAATAAGAAAAAAAATGCTTGAAATAAAAAAATAGTAATTTGTAAAAAAAATAGTTCTTATGATTTGTTAGATTTTAGAATTAGTCCTTAAGATTGAAAAATTATAAAAATAGTTTAAAGTTTTTAGAAACGTTGTAAAAATAATGTAAACTATTAAATTTGATAGTTTTACAACATCTTATAAAACTCCAATTTGATTTAAGCACTAGAACCATATTTGCAAATTAATGTAAACAAAATTGGATATCTAAAATTACAGATATATTAACTAATAAAAGATAATTAAGTTTAATTAAAAGACGTAAAGCATATTTTATAAGAAAAAGAAAAGGTCCGTACTAGCGACGTGTGTGGAGGGCAAATGGGAAATGTGGAAGTGGTCCATTTTTTTGTATAAAAGAAAAAAAAATTAAAACTACTTAACTTGTTCCACTAAATTAGCCTTTTAATGTAGCCTTGGCACATGCTTACCACTCACCTCTCTTTTGTTTTTATTTATTTTCTTAATCACTTTTTTTTAATTTACTCACCACATTTCTTATTAATATATATATATATAATATATATATATATATTATATATATATATAATATATATATATATATATAATTACATGAATTTTACATATGTGTGATTATATATCTATTACATGAATTGTACATAGGGTATAATCAATTTTAATTTGTTAACCTTTTAATAGAATTCCAACTCTGTAATACTTTTATTCTTTATTACTAAAATATATTAAATATCATAATAAATATAAGTAAAGTATCAATTTTATTATTCTCTTTACAAGTAATAATTTAGGAAAAAAACTATATATGTGGGGCTGAGTTTTCAATTTAATTCTTTTTTTAATTAAAAAAATTAACACTAAAGCTTTAATTTAACAATCATAATCATCATTTATTGGCTACAATAATCAAATGCGTTATAATGGGCTTCAAAATTTAACCATATCAAGTAAATATTCATGTAATTAGTCAACTTTAAATATTTGTTATATTTAACTAACAACTTTAAAAAAGAAAATATCTGAGTAGTCCCTGTCTATCAAACTTCAGTCTTGTGCAAGACTAGTGATATAGAAAATGCTATTATACATGGAAAGGTGAAATATTATTATCACTAAACGCTAAACGACACTTCTATCGAAGTGTCACTGTTGTTTATAAAGTGTTGAAAATGATTTCACGTTAAGGCAAGACAAAATTCATTAACTTTTTCACAATTTGATGAAAACCAATGTTGTTATTCTCTTTGTTAAATGCAAGTGCAATGGTACATTGAGAAGGTAATGCAATTATGCAATGATGAACATTCAATCCTTTCTAGGAAATGTTCTATGTTTGAGTTTTGTTTTTACTGGTTTTATATCATAATCTCTTAAAAACTATGGTAGATCTTACGAATTTTCTAGTAATATATATATTATATATATATATATATATTTTTTTTTTTGCTCAAAAATATTGATTAAATAAGTTGTAGGTGTAACTTATTCTACGAGCTTGGTTGTAAAACATTGAAATGGTTTCTAGATTGGTCTTTCAGGTGTGTTGTAGATCCGAAGACAATGGTATGTGGTAGCTTTTTTGGGCACCTAATAGTGTTTTTATGTGGTCCTAACCTACTACCTGTATGAATTCTAAAGCAACCTTCTACTTTTATTTTTTCCAAATTAATAAACTTATAGTTTTTCATTTTAAGGGAATCATATCTACTATTTGCTTCATCTTGGAATGCCAAAACAAATTTTTTAATTAGGTTGTAGATTCATCAACAAGATTTGTTTATTCATATCAAGATTTACAAATCACAGGTAAGATTGTCTATATTTGAATAATCAAAATAAGACTCATCTAGAAAAGTTTAGGGTTCGAGGCGTGTGATTGGCTTAAATTGGAAAGATGTTCAAAGTTTGAAATGGTGAAACCCTAGTCACCCTTTTCTCTAAATGCCATGTTTTGATATGTATAAAAAATGTAAACTCAAAACATACTATTATGAGCTTAGGCTTTAGAAAGCACACCGGAGGCGTACTAATTGTAAAGGTGTGTGCATTTGCCTACCCGTGGCACATGATGTACAAAAAAGTGCACTTGAGGCGCAAAATAATCTCTCGATACACAACTATGAGGCGTGTCTCATGTACATACGAAAATTTTGTTTTTAAGGTTGTATGTATAAGTTATTTATATATTATATTAATGGGAAAAGATCTTTTTTTTGTCTATTTAAAGTCACTTAACTTCACTATGTGTTCCATTATTATATAATAATTTTACAAATGTTTACTTTTTTAAAATTAACTTAGAAAAAGATAACATATATGAATTTTAATTACTAAGTAATTGAAATTTTTCAAAGTAATTTGATAGGTAATCGGGGGAAAAACATAATTTAGTAACAAAGTTTTAAAAATTATTGAATTAAGTTAAGTTGGATAATAATAATTGTTGAACAGTAACTAAAATTTATATATGTTTCATTTGTCTAATTTAATTTTTTTAAAAACAACATTTATAAATTTTTAACATAGGATTAAAACACTGGTGAAAATTGAGTGAATTTAGAGGAAAAAAACTTTCAGTGGATTTACTAGAAAAATTAAGAAACTTGATTACACCCGTGTAAAGTTACTGTGAAATAATATTCAGATCTTATTTACAACTAAGTTTTGGGTATGACGTGCTAGAAACATATAAAAAATATAAAACAACTAGACTAGATTATAGATCCGTATATTATATGAGGTTATACAATAAAAATTCTATAGCTCTATAATGTGTATTGCATAAAAAATAACTAAATTATGTAATAGATAGTACATAAAAAACAATAATAACTAAATCATGTAATAATAGTACTTATAAATATATATATATATATATATATATATATATATAATTTATAAATGCTCATAAATAAAATAACAAATAGCATACAAGTCCAAGCCTTAGTGAAGCTCGAGCTTAAAAAGCTACTCACGAGCCACACTCGAGTTTTTGAAATACAGTTCAAAATCAGCCAAACTCAAGCTGGAGTTATCTTAATTTAAAACAACTGAGCTCGAGCTTAGACGAGTTTGTGCTTAATTCGGCTCATTATCATTATCTAGAAAACATGTTACTTGTTCGCATACGTGTACAACATATAAGTACCCATCACCCATGACCTGCCATGACTTGTAAAGATCGAAATCACATATCTTTAAGTTATAGGCTATGATTTTTTTAAGTAACCATGATAACTTGTTATCTAAAGTTTACTGAACTTTTCTAATTCCTTGTTATTATCTTTAGAAAATAAGAAAGCACTTATTTTGTATAGATAAATGCAGTTAAAGCAAAAATATTCCCTCTACCAACAAAGTAATCTTAAACATAAGTAGAGTTCTAAATAGATGAAGTGAACACAAACAAGGTTTTGTTTGTATTCATTGATTAAAGAATTGAAGTTCAAGAACACCTAAACAAAACAAGATTTTTTGTATGGAGATATACTATTCATGACCTGTTTACGAACACTTATCGAACATAAATAAACGTAAACAAAAAAATGTTTATGAACATAAATGAGTGCAAAGAAAGTTTGTCAAGCTTTAACACAAATTTAACATAATTATCCAAGCATACTTGACATAATTAACACAAAAATTTAAAAGCTTATCAAGCTAAACATAAACTAAAATTGAAAACGATCAAATAGGATGTTGGGAGAGACATATAGTATAACTAGTGTTTTGTATTTTTATAAATTACAACTAGTAAAATCAAAATATGAATTCTTAAATGAACAAATAAAAATGAACATATTATTGAATGTTGATATTATTAGTTATTTTATTGTGATCGTGCAATTGGTAGGTGTAATAGTAAGTAAACATTTTTTAATACATTTATATATTTAATAAGTTTGTCATATTTATAATAGGATTTATATGTACACTAGTCACACACGTGCACTATAAAATCTTAGGGGCACTCAACAAGATGAAATTTACAAATTTGTCATAATTTTTTTTACTAAAATTTATAATAACAACGGTTGATTGAGTATTAATTTTAGTCAAAATGGGTTGAGTGTATCATAATTAGAAGCGTGGCATAATGTATCAACTATTCTTACAGGGTCACTTAAGTGTAACGTCAAGTGAATTTTTCAAGCTTGGATTTAACATCAGGACAAATATATTACTATAATTTCTCCATAGTATTACTATAGCTCTAGTAATTAAAACCTAGATATCAAAATTAATGAATTTTTTTCTAGATCGCATACATGCATGTAGCTTGTTCATATAAGATCAAATACCATGCCTACTCACAAGTTATCTTTTATTTTCGACCACAAGGCCAACTAAATAGAGATTCCATATAACCAACATCTTCTATTATAATTTATTTATCAACTACCACTACATAAAAAACAAAATTTCAAAAGTGCAATGGTTACAATGATGTACACCTTGTATTGGCTCTTGAACAACATTATCAGCAAAATGTCAAAGTACATCATGTAATCAATAAACTATATCTTTTCTGTCTTATGATATCGTGAAACATATATTTCTTTTTATCTTAAAACCTTAATGTTTTATCATATGAAAAGTAATTTATTTTCCATTACCAAAATGTTACAGAAATTAAAATATCTAGCATCAACATCAGTAAAAGGTTAGCATATTGTTTATATATGTGCTTAAGTTAGAAGATTCATTCATTCAAATTTTCGGTTGATAAAAATTTCATCGAAATGGAGAAATGGGGAATTATTAAAAGCTTTTGACAGAAGAACTTTGCAGGCTGTTAGATAGATACTAAACCCATTTACATTTGGGCCTTGTCTATTCAAAGTTATTGGTCCAATTAATTTGTTTCATTATTAGATCCAACGGCCCATGTGGTGACATAAAGATGTAGAAAGAGTCCAATTTGACTCGTGGGTCTTTGCAAACACTTAAAATACTATAACCAAACTGAACCCACTAGGCCCAGTCAGGCCAAGTGAAAGAGAATGGATGTAAATACGTAATTCTTAGCACATGTAGTGCAAATTGCAATAGAGATGCACAACTTCACATCATGATCTGAAACCGGATCCAAAAACGATTTGAAAACCTTTCTGAGTGAAACTAATTCAAATTTGTTATATATTTTAGTGTAATTGCGCTGACTAATCGATCAAGATGATTATGATATCCAACAAACAAGTCAGGAGGTGCGGAATGCATACTTGTTTGAGTTTATTGTAATCTTCGATATTAGCATATTCTTACGGAAGAAGCCCCTAAGTAATGGGGTCCGAGGGCAGAGCCCCTGGGAGTGGAGTCTAAGGGACAGATAAGACGTTTTTAAACATATAAACTGCATTCGGCAATTAACCTCATCCTTGTAAAATGCGGATTTGAAACATGATCATTTTCTTCTTCTGATTTCTTGTTCAAGAAACTATCCAATTAATTCATATATCGTTCTTAATTTCTGAGTTTTATCCGATTGAAAGTTTGGATTGAACCTCAAATAACTGAAAGTGTTTTTCACGACTCTTACATCATCCGTTTATTTGAACCAATTTCTCTACAAAAACCTATCTGATCCAACCGTTTGAAATCGGTTTGAGGCCCTATCCGTTGTAATGAGTCAAAAACCGACTCAATTCGGTTTTAAACCGTTTCAATTTGATCATGTTTCCCCCCTTAGAAATTGGTTTCTAATACGATCCTGTAAACCAATCTAATTTCTTCTCATTAAGCTTTTCCTTGTCAAATAATGGAGCAGAGATTATAATAGTTGTGAAAGGGAATAACTGTGTATTATGTCATCTACCGAAAAAAAAAAACTAAACTTAAAGATTTTTGGGACATTTTATATTTGAATTTTAAAAATTAATTACTCATTTTTTATTAGGAAGACTTAATTAGTTGCAATCTAAGATCCCGCATCACCCGTAGCTTACAGCAAGTGCTCTAGCTTTTTTTTCCGCAAATTTTAGGCATGATTGTAGAAATTGCTAGTCTCTAGTCGGGCGGTGTGATACCGCCTAGGGATTAATCGGGATTAATCATATTGGAATTTTACATGTAATTTATATGTATATCTATGTATATGTATACATATATATAATTAAATTAAAAAAATCAAACATTAACATATTTTGACCAATCATAACCAAAATTTGACTAATTTTGATAAAATCTAGACGATTTAGATTGATTTTGAAAGAAATTTGATCATTTTGACTGGTTTTGACCATGACTTATTTTTGACCCATTTTGACCGATTTTTTACTGATTAGGTTTGACTACGTCCGACTTTTTCCGACTAGGACCGATTACCAATTATGTGAAATCACAAAGGTTTGATGCCGATTTCAGATTACTTCCCTGATTAATTGCCGACTAGGATCGATTTTACAACACTGAATTTAAATCAGCTTGTACATTTGATATCCGCTTGTATAAACTCCAGTCGCTCGCTGTAATAGCTTGCTTCTCGGGCGGCTCACACCCTGGGTGGTGCGGCTGAGCCAGAGTCACATCGGAAAATCCCTGGTTCTTATAATAAAATCAATATGATTATGGTTTTTAAAAATATTTATTTATATGATTATATGCCTGTCTCCTGCTGATGCCCCGGGTCTACGTTGAAAGCTTCTATAGTAGAACTCATTCGGGAGGGCTTGGTGGTCTTAAGAAGGGTTCGGGTGGGGGCTGAATAAAGAAGACGATATATAAATAAAAAAAAATAAAAATAAATAAATAAAATAAAATAAAACGGCTAACAATATGAAAATATTTTCAAGATCTAATGTATAGTACTACATCTTTTGAAAAGAAAGAAATATTATACCGGCCCTCCCTTTTAACGTTTTAAAAATAAAGACAGTAAAAGTTTGTCTCAAACACATTACCAGTGGCAGAACTATAATGGGGTCCAACGATCCTCTAACAGTTCGATGAACAACGTTTTCTCACTAATCAGGGGCTATAACCGAATAGATTTTTAGTACTTTCGCTTTCAAATAATAAGGTAGTTATATCAAGATAAAAAAGAGGGGCGATTGCTAAATATATATCGAGATAAATGCTTATGACAATAAAACATACTACCTGTATATTGTTTCCAACATATGAGATACCAAATGTTATATTTAATGGCCGGTATTGTTTTCAAACATGGTAAACATTATCACTATCAAGGCCTAATTGACACTCTTAACAATTTTGCAAAACGTTTCTATTAAGATTCTTCAATTGAAAGTCTTACTTTGCCATCGCACGTTATTATTTTTATTAGTATTATTGCTTTCAAACATCACATATCATAATTTTTATGAGTATATTGCTTCTATACGGTTATTGATATGTATATACATATAAGCAAATACAAGTTTGCAAACGGTTTTAACAATGTTTTTGGTAGTGAACCAGATCCGATCAGATTGACCCATCCGAACCAAAGAAAATATATTATAATGTGATTGTCAAACGATCGTTAAAAATTCCTGCTCCTTTTGAAAAATATTCCTAAGTCCATCATTGATTCCACGATTGAACTCTTATGCTTTATGTGATTATTTAACAAGTATATTTGTTAAATTTGCAAGTTAACCTAATTTATGTCCATTCGTTCATTGTAATTGGCCTGATGAATTTTGTAGAAATGTAGATATTCAATACTGATATAATAAACAATTAAATAGGGGTGTTCATTTTTGGATATCCGAAAATTTCGGATAGAGGGTTTCACTATCCGAATCCGAATCCGAAATTTTGGATATCTGAAATTTCAGATTCGGATTTGGATATCCATTCGGATTTGGATATCCATTTGGATTTGGATATCCATTCGGATATCCGAATTTCAAAAAAAGTTGTATTATTTAATAAATTTTATAAAAATATAATAAATCTTATTGAATTTTATTTCATATATCCGAAGTTTTTTATTAAAATATCCGAATTTTTTTATTAAAATATCCGAAATATCTAAAAATATCTGAATATTTAATTAATATTTAATATTTTTAAATATAAAAATATTTTGGATATTTCGGATATCTAAAATATCCGAAAATTCTCAAAATCACTATCCGAATCCGAATTTGAAATTTCAGATATCCGAAGTTTGGATGAAATTTCGGATTTTTTTGAACACCCCTACAATTAAACACCAAATGGTCTATAGTATTACTCCACACTCGGTTTGTAGCCACGTGACCTTATTGTAAAAAGCGTAATATGGCACGTTCTCATTTTGTTATATTTGAATATAATAATTCAAGCTACGTTAACATAATTTATAATAAAAAAGAGTTAAATAAGGTTTCATCCCCCAGGTTTCATTAAATTTTCCATTTGAGTTCAAAAGTTTAGATTTTGTCATTTACATCCAAATGTTTCATAAAAATATTCATAAAAATATTCATTTTAGTCCATTAACTACTCCTAATTTAACACCATTAACTTTTTTTGTTAACTTTCTTACATTTAGAGTATTTTTGTCAAATATAATTTAAAAAAGTCAACTCTACGTGAGAGGTATTATGCGTTCATCTCGTTTGGTAATTATTATTACGATTTGAATCCACCTATTAGATAAAATAAAATATAATAATAACCAACTAAAGTGACTAATCTCATAATTTATAAAATATACAACACAAAATATATAATAAACAAAGAAGTTATATGGTACAAACCATTTGAATCATAATCATAAAAGACAAATCATCATAAAAATATAAGAAAACAATAAATAATATGACATTAATAGTCCATGAATAATAACTATAGAATATCAATTATCATAACTATAATTAAATTTTAAACCAAAGAAATCCATTATTTAACAAAATAAGCAAAAATAACATAACTACTAAACCAAAATACATTAATAAGATAAAACAATAAAAGACTACCATAGAGTCAAAGTGTAATTGTGGTTACAAAATTAAAATTGTTGAATCAAGAAGAAGGCTAATGCAACCAAAACTAAGTCACTAAATAATTTTGGTGCTGCATGCAAAGGCTCTCGAAGCTTAGCATGGAACTTCCGAAGGTTGTAAAGTTCTACCGAAGACAAAGTGAAAGATCAAATTCCGAAGACAGAACTCTACTTCCGAAGTCAAGTGTATACTTCCGAAGTTCAAGTCTTAGAAGAATAAGCTGAAGACCACTTTCGAAGTATGATGAAAAGAAGAAGTCTCCAAGCCTTGGAAGAAGCAGTCTCTTCCAAAGTATAAGTGGCTTCGGAAGTACTTACTCTTCCGAAGCCATTTAACCTTCGGAAGACACTGCTATGAACCAGTGGACACAAGTATGGTCTCTGACACTCCGCTGCAGACCTCTGATACTATATGGCTTCTTCCTAAAGAGTCACGCAGCTGACCATACTTTATTCCACTGTTCACCTTTTTATGATAGTACAAGTTACCAACTTTAGTTGGTGACAAAAGGTAAGTCAGGGACATGTCCTGACTACCAAATCTCAGATAAGACTTTATCCGAGATACCTTAACTTTAGTCTTGTAGTATAGACTTTAGCTATAGGATCCCAGCTGGTATCAAAGTATATCCGACTGTAGGTAGTATTATATATAGGTTCTCTTTGTAACTTATTCCACACTACTTGTAAGAGTCTTGTATTATTGAGTTGAGAAGCAATATATAAAAGTACCTTGAAAATTACTTACTGTGTTTTTTACTACTTTCTATATTGTGATCAACTCTTACTGATTCTATCTTAACCTGAGTGTTGTCCTAAGTGAGTTTGAGACAAAACAAAGTGTTAAGTGACTAACATCGATCCTGCAATTGGTATTAGAGCTTCTCAGGCTCTTGATTGCGTGATCTAACCATCCAAATCAACCTGTTTTTCACTCCTCCCTACAACCCACTCACTCAAATGGCCCTTAACAAGTTCGAGGTAAAGATGGGAACCATGACAAAGGCTCCTATCATTACTCCTAAAAATTTCAGGTCTTGGAGCAGGAGAATGGAAGGCTTCATCAAATACCAAGACAACAATATATGGAACTCCATTGTCAATGGACCGTATAAGCCAAAGGTGGCATCACCTGATGGAAATGGTGCCATAATAGAAAAGGTTGTAGAGGATTACTTTGATGAAGACAGAAAGAAGATGGACATCGACAACAATGCCATGACCATTCTTATGACTGCAATACCAAACTCTATAATGGTGGGATTCGAGCATTGCACGACTGCCAAAGAATTGTTTGATGCACTTGCTCAGATGTACTCAAGCTCCAATGACTCAAAGAAGGACTCGCTGAAACAGCAGTTTGAGAACTTCACTCATATTGCTGGAGAGACTCTCAGCCAGCATTACTTCAGGTACATGGATCTTATCTCTTCTCTTCAGTTTATGAAGATCACTCCCGAACTTAGAGATCTTACTAGAAAGTTCATGAGTGCTCTTCCAAACGAGTGGACATTCTGCTATGTCTTTATCAAGAGGACAGAGAACTTGAACACTTTCACCATGACTGAACTCTATGGCATCCTTGATGGATATCGCCTAGAGATGGAAAGTAAGAAGGGACACCAAACAAGCAGACCCATGAGTCTTCCTGCTAGCAACACATTAATGGTTGCTGAAGGCTCATTACCCCCACAACCTCAGCATTACCTGACTTACCAGTAGCCATCTTGCTTTTCTGGACCTTACATCACTTTTCCTGAGACTCCAAGGTCTCAACAGGCTCAACACAACTCCTTTCAGGAAACTTGTGCCTTTGTCTCAGGAAGTGGACACTCTGGTAATTTTCAATACTGCTTTGATGATCTTGAGTGTTTCAGTCCAGATGATGTAGAATACGTGGACATTGTCCAATAGATGGCTCTTTTAACTTACAGAACGAATAAGTTCTTTAAGAGAACTGAAAGGCCTCAAAACCCAACTACCAGCAAGTTTGGGTTTGACAAGACCAAGGCAAAGTGTTACAACTGTAACCAAATGGGTCACTTTGCAAGGAATGCAAGGCTCCCAAGACTAATCCGGTACCCCACCGGCCTCTATACATCCCTCAACCTTAAAGCCCGCTGAGAAGTCAACTAAAACAGCTGCAATGGCTCAAGAAGTTGACTGGAGCTTCATGGTACAGGATGTGACTCCTGCTCAAGCTCTCATGGCCGGAACAGAAGATGCCCAGGTATATAAACATCTCTGCACTCCAGCCTGTATAGCTAAAGTTAAACTCTATCAGGATTACAATATGGAAATCAGATCTGATATTGAGTCTTTAAACATCTTAAAATCTGATTTTAAAAGAGCTGAATCTGACTATCAAAAGAAAATTGAGGAGTTAGAGAAAACTGTGTCTTTTTTAAAACATGAACACACAAACTACAAAACTCAAATCAAGGATCTGATATCCAAATTGTCTGAGGCTCAAGCCCAGCTTGTCACTACTAAGGCTCAGGCCAGGAAGCATGCTATTTCTGAGCAAAACTTCCAAGCTATTCTTGCATCATCCTCCCATTCCAAACTCTGTTATCAGAACAAAGGAGGGTTGGGAACCAATGAAATTGCTCCACCACACTCCTGTGAGTCTATTAGACAGCCTAGATGTGGTACTGAGGAGCAAGAGGTTCCAACTGTTGCCCCTTCATCACCAGAGTTGAAGGATGAAACAACAATAGTGGCCACCACAGGAAAAGAACAGGTAAATGTATCCATCTCCTCCTATGAAGAACAAATCCTAACCACTAAGACCAGAAGAAGCAGAGCTAAAGCTGCTAGAAGAACTGCCAAGAAAGTGGCAGAGTCCAAGCTGAAGATTGACCCAAAGCAGAAGGGTTTCTTTATCTCAGCTGGATTCCAAGTGTTAGGTACTTCTGATTCAGGAAAGGTGTGTAATACCAGCACTCCTGTCCTGCCAAAGAATCAGAAGTTGAAGGAAAAAGTTGCTAACAAAGAAAAGAAGCCCAAGAAACAGCAACCCTCACATTCCCAAAGAACTAACATTGCATGCATAATGTGTGATCTGCAAAACCACATGGCAAAAGATTGTTACTACAATCCTGCAAGCACACATTATCCAAATAATGTTAGAAAAGAAGGAGTCAAGGAAGGTTTCACATTTGGACCTTTTCAAATGGTTCAAGTGATGAAAAAGGGAAAGCTAGTTTCGGAAGCCAGGTTGCTTTCGGAAGAAACTCTTTCTTCCGAAGGGAAAATGGCTTTGGAAGCAAAAGCTACTAAGGCTTGGAAGAACAAGAAAGCTCCCTTGAAACCTCCCCAGAAGAAGTCTGCTTCAGAAGAAAAGGTGGTGAAGGCTTCTTCCGAAAAGAAAGAAGCTTCGGAAGATGGTCGTGCTACAAAAGCTTCAACAAGCTCATCCTCCAAGATCAACCAAAGGATGGACTGGAAGATCAAGGAAGATGATGCAGCCCGAACCTCTTCTTCAAAGACCTCTATTGAACCCCCATGCATAACATTTGGTTCAATTATATCATTATCTTTGGAAGAACCCAAGACCAGCAAGGCTTGGGCTTCCAAACAAAACTAACAATCTCATCTTATGTGCAGGGACATCTGATAAGAACAACAATGTCTGGATTGTAGACAGTGGATGCTCCAGGCACATGACAGGGAACAAATCTCTCCTTCAATAGTTTCAGAACTATGATGGAGGTCCTGTCCAATTTGGAGGTGAGGCCGGAGGATATATTTCTGGCAGAGGGAGTATATCCAATGGTAAATTAAAGGTTGACAAAGTTCACTTTGTCAAACAGCTTGAACACAATCTGTTAAGCGTCTCTCAATTCTGTGATCAAAAGCACCAAATGATTTTCACAGAACATGAGTGCATTATCCTCAAACCAGGGATGACAATTCCTCCGGAATTGGTGCTTCTTAGATCTCCCAGGAAAGGGGATATGTACAAGCTAGATATGAAAATGCTTCCCCAATGGGTGAAGTATCATGCTTTCTTTCCAAAGCTGATAGTGATGAGTCAACACTGTGGCATAAACGTATGTGTCATGTAAATATTAAGACAATGAATAAATTGGCTAAAAATAACTTGGTACATGGTTTGCCTTAAAAGGAGTTTTTCTGCAAAGATAACTGTGTTGCATGCCTGAAAGGGAAACAACACAGGACATCTCATAAATCCAAATATGTTAACTCTATCACTACTCCATTACACTTATTGCACATGGATCTTTTTGGTCCTACAAGTATATGAGCATTGGAAGGAAATCATATTGCCTTATGATAGTTGATGATTTTACAAGATTCACATGGGTATTCTTTTTAAGAACTAAAGATGAAACTGCTGAAACATTAAAATCTTTTATTCTTAAAATAGCAAATCAAATTGATCACAAGGTTAAAATCATTAGAAGTGATCAAGGGACTGAGTTTAAGAATTTCGTTCTTGACTCATTCTGTAACTCAAAAGGGATTGCCAGACAATACAGTGCTCCCAGAACTCCTCAACAAAACGATGTTGCTGAGAGGAGGAACAAGACACTTATTGAGGCTGCTCGAACTATGTTAGCTGATTCAAAACTACCTCTAACATTCTGGGCAGAGGCAGTCAGCACTGCATGCTATGTGCAGAACAGAGTTCTTGTAGTTAAGCCTCATGGAAAAACCCCTTATGATTTATGGAACAAGAGGCCACCGTTCATTGGCTTTCTAAGGTCCTTTGGCAGCAAGTGTACCATACTTAACACAAAAGACAATTTAGCAAAGTTTGCTGAAAAGTCGGATGATGCTATCTTTGTTAGGTACTCTTCTAGCTCCAAAGCTTATTGAGTATACAACATTAAGAATCAACAATTTGAGGAGTCATCCAACATAGTTGTTAATGAGCACACTCCTTGTGTTAGGGGGAATGACCCTAATCATATCTTTAATTTAGAATTGTTTCCAAACTATTCTAAACCTTTTTCTGAGAATGTTTCAGTTGGAGCAGGAGCTCAAAATGATGTTGATGCTGCTGATGATCAACTGTTTGAGCTATCCAGACCAAGTCCAAATTCTCCAAGAGTTGCAATAAATGAAGTCTCCACCATTCATAGATCTGATAGCTTGACTATATCAAGGAATTATGAAGCTTCTACAAGTGAATCACTTACTGAGCCTCAAACTCATCAGGTGATCCACGACAACACCAGGCATAAGGAAGTAATGTTTTGAAGGAACATGAAACTGTTAATACCACTTCATAGCCAACCATTGATGATGTTTCTCACTCATTCAATCAGTCCTCATTGAATGATTTTGAAATAGCAGCTGGATAGAGTGTTCCAGTTCCTGAGCAGAATATGTCCAACCTGGATCTATCTCTACAACTGGAAGTGATTCCTCGTCTTAGGATTCATAACACTCATCCTGCTGAGAACATCATAGGGGATGTCACTGAAGGTGTGAAAACAAGAGGACAGACTCATCATGGGAATGTCTGCTTGTACTCATGTTTTCTATCCAGATGGAACCGAAGAAGGAAGAAGATGCCTTAAAAGATAGTAGCTGGCTTGAATCGATGCAAGAGGAACTGCTTTAATTCAAGAGACAGAAGGTATGGAACCTATGTCCGCTACCATTTGGTCAAGTACCAATAGGCACTAAATGGGTTTTCAGAAACAAGAGAGATGATAGAGGCTTGATCATCAAGAACAAAGAAAGACTTGTTGTTCAAGGATACACCCAAGAGGAAGGAATTGATTATACTGATGTCTTTGCACCAGTTGCAAGACTTGAGGTTCCTTGCTTATGCCGCATCCAAGGACTTCACTGTCTATCAACTTGATGTCAAGTGTGCATTTATATATGAGGATATAGATAGGGAAGTCTATATATGCCAACCTCCAGGATTTGAAGACCCACAGCACCCCAACTATGTGTGCAAATTGGATAAAGCTCTATATGGGCTGCACCAAGCACCTAGGCTTTGGTATGAGACTCTGTCTCAGTTTCTTCTGAAGAACGGCTACACTAGAGGTACCATTGACAAGACTCTCTTCATCAGAAGTCTGGAAAAGATATCTTGCTCGTTCAAGTCTATGTTGATGATATAATATTTGGTTCTTTAAATGACCAAATGTGTAAGGACTTTGAGAGCATTATGAAGAAAAAGTTTGAGATGAGTTCCATGGGAAAAATGGACTTTTTTATTGGAATTTAGGTGAAGCAAATGAAGGAAGGGTTCTTCATTAATCAATCTAAGTATGTCTCTGACATCTTAGAAAGATTTGAAATGAAGGATTGCAAGCCCGCCAAGACACCCATACCCAGAAACCATAATCTCTGTCCTAACCTTAAGGGGGAGGATACTGATCAACATCAGTATAGGGCAATCACTGGTTTTCTGATGTATCTTACTGCCAGTAGACCTGATATCATGTTTGCTACTTGTATTTGTGCAAGATATCAGGCTGCTCCAAAGGTGTCTCACCTAGGTGCTGTTAAGAGAATCCTCAGATACCTTAAAGGAGCACCTAAACTAGGTCTCTGGTATCCTAAAAACAAGGATTTTAATCTCTATGGATACTTTGACAGTGACTATGGTGGTTGTAATATTGACAAGAAATCAATATCAGGAGGATGTCAATTTCTTGGTGGAAGGATCATCTCATGATGATGCAAGAAACAATCATGTGTCTCTACATCAACTGCTGAAGCTGAATACATTGTTGTTGCTAGCTGCTATGCTCAACTGCTATGGATTCAGAATCAGATGTTAGACTATGGATTCAACTTTATGAGTACTCCTATCCATATTGACAACAACAGTGCTATCTCTATTACTAAAAATCTGGTGAAGCACTCCAAGACAAAGCATATTGACATCAGGTACCATTTCATTAGAGATATTCATGAAGAAAATCTGATTAAACTAATCAAAGTTGACTCAAATGAACAATATGCTGATTTGTTCACCAAAGCTTTTGATGAGCAAAGATTTAAGTATCTCATAACAGCTATTGGGATGATAAACATTGATTAGATCACCTCTTTTGAAAACCTTTTAATATGTAATGTCTTCTGTCAATACAATTTAAGCCCTGTTACAAAAGATCTTTCTGAAATTTTCTAAGTGTAAATTCTTCCGAAGAGAAATTAACCCTCGGAAGTTACTCTTATATCTTCCGAAGCATATATCTTCCGAAGCATAATTCTCAAAGGACATATCAGATCTACTTCCGAGGTTTACAAGCTCTCCATTCGGAAAGCAATACTAACCTTCGGAAGCAAAGTTTTTGCTTTGGAAGTAAGAATTGTCTTCGGAAGACAAATTACCTTCGGAAATGTTTTACATTCGAAGAAAGATTCGATTATAAAACGTAAATCTCTTGGCCCCACACTGTAAAAAGCAAAGATTTTGTTAATGATGTTGGATTATTTAACTGATTTTAACCTTACCGCCACTGTCAATTCATCCACTAAACCATCACATCACCTTATCCTAACCCCCATTACCGCCTTTCCACCCTCGTTTAAATAATCTCAACTATTCAATTTCATCTTCTTACTTGCAATTTTTACTGCCCTAGAAATTTCTCTCCTCTCCAACTTTACCCAAGCTCAAAATCATCCACATTCACCTTTCTCCAATGGCACTTAACCCTCAGCACAACCAAGTCGCACTTCTTGATTCTTCAAGAGATGCTGACTTCTCTGAAATCATCTCCTTTCTCACCCAATCCCCTTACTACACTGCTCTTACCGTTAACCCCACTATTTACTCTAACCAAATGGCTGAATTTTGGAGAAATGGTCAAGCTGAAACCCTAAATGGGATTCGTGTACTGAGGTCCAACATTTGTGGACAGGAGTTGATCATCACTAAACAACTCATCATAGAGCATCTAGAGCTTCATGATGAAGGAGCTCCTATTGAATTCCCTAAGGCAGATTTGGACAACACCTACATCCTAATGGGATATGGTGGAGACATAAGCAGGTCGACGGTATACAAGTTCAACTTCTCCTACAACTGGAAGTTCCTCCTGCACGTTGTTCTCCACTGTCTGTCAAACAAGTCTGGGGGATGGGATCAAATCCCATATGAACTAGGATGCTTAGTTCATGGACTGGTGAGAGGCCTTCGCTTTAATTACTCACGATTTGTGTTCACCAATCTGATTGGGAATCTACAAAGGGAGACATTCTATATGTATCCTAGATTTAGTCAACGCATCATCAACTGTGAGTTGGACCAGAGCATGCTTGTCTGTGTAGCTACTCTGACTGTCCCCCACATGCGGCCTACCATCTTCATGACCTTGAAGAAGGTGTCCACCAACTTCACTGGAAGGTACACTACTCTGCTTCTAGGTATGATTGAGCCCCATAGGTGATGAACCCACACCAGCAACCTCCACCACAATACCAACAATGCCTTCTCCACTGATCACAACACATCACAAGACGCCCTAAACGAACCCTTGTTCAATCTACTCTGATTGAACAAGCCCCTCCTGTTCAATCCAAAAGACTAGAGTGGAAACATGGGCTCCCACTCAGTCTGAGGTCTCTCCATCCTTCTCCTTTGACCTCAATATGGGTTTTGAGTCTTCTCAGTCTCAAACCCAGAGCCCGACACCCAAACCAGCAGCCCTTAGGATGAGTATCTACACTCTTCTGAGCAGGTAACTAGGGACAGCCCCACCAAAGGCTCAATGCATGTAGACATTGATCAAGGTCCCTGGTCAGTAGGCTTAACCTCCCTATCTTTTACTGATCTTCTCTTCAAAACTGATGAAGAGATAACATCTCTCCATGGCAATGAAGTTGAGCTACAACACCTTTTTCAAGATCAACAGAGCCCGGAGAAATCCCTTATCTCTAGCCCCCATCAGCAACCTATAACTGAGGTGAGTCCCACTGATGTGGAGGGGACACATGCAGATTTAGCTGCCATTACAGAAGGTGCCTCAGTGGACCTTGTGGACAGTGGTAACATATCTCAGACTGAATCTGCGACAACCAAGCCCTTTGATGACTCTGAAAGAGACATTATTGAGCACGGGAAACCAAGTGCCAAGAAACCACATCTGGTGGTGAGGCTGAACATACCAGGTATGTTACCTCATCTCCCCATGATTCTTCAAAAGAAGATGAGGGAATCATGAAACTCCTCATTCAAGATCTTCTACCTAAAGTCTCAAACCTTGAATCTTTGGTTAGGACTTTAGAAGCAAGGTCCACCACTCAGCAACTTGAGATTGACAATCTCAAGGCCAAACTAGATGAGAAATAGACAGAGAGGTCTGTTAGGCATGTACCTGTTCAGGTCTCATTGACTTCTTCCTCTAGCTCATCTAGCTCTCAAGACGATGCTACCAAAAAGGGGGAGAATGTTTAGAGACAAACACTTGAGGACCCACAATAGAGCCACACTTCAACTTCAACTTCATCTACTCCTATCATTACTGTGTCTGAGCCATCTCAAGTATTCTTCAGATTGACTCAAAGATGCTCAGCGATCTCTAAAGACTCTTCACCAAGTTTCTGTTGAGATCTTCCACTGATCAGCCAAGCCCAGATGTTGCAATGCTCTACTTGGAGCTGAAGAGCTTTAGAGGCTGACTGCACCTTCTACCATTGTGGAAGAAGTTGGTCAACCTAAGGTCCACATGGAACCTAAGATTCAGTTTGAATAGGAAATGGGGACTGATGGCCCAGCAACTAAAACAGTTGGGATAGAATCTGCATCTCCTCCAACTTCCGAAGCTGAAGTTAAAGCCTCGGAAGAACAAGCTGAATCTTCCGAGGCTGAAATGGAAGCTGCGGAAGGACTGTTTAAAATGTCCAAGGAACTGATCATCACAGATGCAATCCTTGAAACGACATCTGAGGTGAACAGCGAGGACTTTCTGAATCTACCTCCATCCCAGACACCATCTCTACCTCTCTCACAATCAGAATCCACTCTCCAAGAACCACCACAGTCAGGCTCTTCAAAGGATAAAGGGAAAAGAAAGATGACTGCGGAAGAGCTTCAGGAAGCGGAAAAGATTGAGAAACTTAAGAAGAAAGGAAGACTTCTAATTGAGAAGTTGCTAGCTACCAGCACAAAAGTAGTTGCAGCCAATCAGGAGGCTGTCAACAATAAGAGAATGGAAGAGATCATTGACCAGCTTATCCAAATAGGAGCTGCCAATGAAGATACACTCCCGCTACCACTAGAGGAGTTGGTGAATCTGGAGAAGGCAACCTGGCTGAAACTTGAAGAAGAAGCCAGGTTGGCCTTGGAAAAGAAGAAGAAAAATAGAAGGAAGCTAAATTGCAGCTGAGGAGAGACAGGATAAATTTCCTACTCTCCAGAGGCTTTAATCTTCAAGAACTTTCTGCACACAATGATGAGACGATCCTCTGGCTCTACAACAAAGAGTAGATCAAATGGAGAAAGAAAGAAAGAAGGCTGCAAGAGAAAAGGCAAAGGAGAAGAAGAAGAAGGAGGAAAAAGCTAGGGACACTACAACCAGGAAGCTCAGTGATAAGCCTGAATGAAAGACTATCTTTGGGCACATGGCTTTTCCGGAAGGTAGGTGGGTCCCATGTCTGAGCAGACACTCCAATGGATTGTCAGTGAAATCAAGGCTGACATCCGGCTGGGAAAGAAGAAAGAGATGTACAGAAGGGTAAAGGGGATGACCTTCACTGCAACCACTCAACCACAACCTGAACCCTCACCCCTACCCTTCTCCATTAAAACCGAACCCTTCACCCCTGAACCAACATCCTTACCCACATCCACTCCCTCACCTCAACCACCTAAACTTCCCATCCTCCAACCTAAAACTCTCCTCGAAACCTTTGAACCTCAACCTACCCAACAACCGTCCAACCCATCCCCTCAGCCTTCTTAACATCTCTCTCTTAAGGAGTTCAAGGTAATCAAGACCAAGCTCATCAACTACACAACTCTGAGCGAAGTTTCATGTGATGAAGATTCTGTCAACATTACCTATGTTGATGGATCCTCTTGTTCCCTCACAAGAGATCAATTTCTTGATTTACCTAGAGGAACACTAGACCAGGCAGCTAGACTTCTAGGCCTCAACTCAGATTCATTAAACGATGAAGAGAAGAAACTTAGAAGAAAAGTGGTGACTCTGCTGGACACCAAGAAAGAGGACAAGATTTCCAGTCAGTCTCTTGTGCCTAGAAAGAAAATAGTTCAGTGGAGGTTCGATGAAACTTCTCACAACTTTGTTGTGGAAAGGGAGAATGGCGAAGTCAATAGACTTAATGCAACCTCCCTGTTACACTCCAATAGGTTTCATATTGTTGAGTTAACAGAGAAGCCATTCTCCAACCCCTCCAACTCTGAAGCTGCTGCACTCATCAGAAATCATCTCAGCAACCTTCACCTAGCTGAGCTAACTGCAAAGACCAAGATTAAGAAGAGTTGAGATTGAGAAGACACGAAGACAAGGAAAGACCTACCAAAGGTACTGCCTTTCTACATATGGTGGAGGGTCCAGAATTGGAACCTATAGTTAGATGGGAATATGATTACAGTTCCTATCAACTAACTCTTTTCAGAGGGCAACAACAGAGGGTACACGTTATCCAAGGTGACAGACTAGACTTCCTGTCTACCAAGGATCTGTACAAACTTCTCAGCACCACATCAGGGAAGAACAAGGAGACAGACAAATATCTACTCTCCTTGGTGCTGAAAGTTTTAAGAAGCAGAAACAAGTGAAGTTTTGGTAGCATCAGCCTAGGGGGAGTTTGTTGGATCAAGAAGAAGGCTAATGCAACCAAAACTAAGTCACTTAGATAATTTTGGTGCTGCATGCAAAGGCTTCCGAAGGTTAGCATGGAACTTCCGAAGGTTGTAGAGTTCTTCCGAAGACAAAGTGAAAGATCAACTTCCAAAGACAGAACTCTACTTCCGAAGTCAAGTGTATACTTCCGAAGTTCAATTCTTAGAAGAATAAGCTGAAGACCACTTCCGAAGTATGATGAAAAGAAGAAGTGTCCAAGCCTTGGAAGAAGCAGTCTCTTCCGAAGTATAAGTGGCTTCGGAAGTACTTACTCTTCCGAAGCCATTTAACCTTCAGAAGACACTGCTATGAACCAGTGGACACAAGTATGGTCTCTGACACTCCGCTGCAGACCTCTGATACTGTATGGCTTCTTCCTAAAGAGCCATGCAGTTGACCATGCTTTATTCCATTGTTTACCTTTTTATGATAGTACAAGTTACCAACTTTAGTTAGTGACAAAAGGTAAGTCAGGGACATGTCCTGACTACCAAATCTCAGATAAGACTTTATCCGAATACCTTAAACTTTAGTCTTGTAGTATAGACTTTAGCTATAGGATCCCAGCTGGTATCAAAGTATATCCGGCTGTAGATAGTATTACATATAGGTTCTCTTTGTAACTCATTCCACACTACTTGTAAGAGTCTTGTATTATTGAGTTGAGAAGCAATATATAAAAGTACCTTGAAAATTACTTCCTGTGTTCTTTACTACTTTCTATATTGTGATCAACTCTTACTGATTCTATCTTAACCCGAGTGTTGTTCTAGGTGAGTTTGAGAGAAAACAAAGTGTTAAGTGACTAACATCGATCCTGCAAGAATAAACGCATAAAACTTTTAACGTAGGCTGGTTTTATAGTCAAAATGACAACAAAATAAAAAAAACCAGCCCACGTGAATAGTTGTAGGCGTTCAGTATCTTTTGGTAAGTGTAGTTTTTTTAAGTTTCGTTAAATGTACGAGCTGGTTTATTTATACATTTTTGTGGTGTATGTTTTATAAAATTAGAAATGTGTTACTTTTAAGTGGTTGTTATTATTTTATTTTATTAAATAAGTGGATTCAAATCTCAATGGTTATTATCGAACGAGACTGAACGAATAAACCCCCTCACGGTAGAGTTGATTTTTTATATTGTATCCCCCTAATATTGGAAATTTAACGGAAAACATTAACGGTGTTAATTAGAAGAAGTTAAATAGATTCAAATGACAATTTTTGTGAAACAAGTGGATGCAAATGACAAATTTTATATGTTTGAACTCAAATTACAATTTTTATAAAATTTTAGGGACGAAAACCATATATACAAACATAAAACTTGAAATAATTTAAACTATTACATAGAGAAATGAAATATAATTATACAATCATATTATTAAAACAAAATATGCACAAACACATTGCTTACTTCACAAGAGATGTGCAATTTCATTAGGAGATCCTTTTAGCAACATTTACCTCCTTCCATACATGTAAAGTGGTAACATAAATTTATATAAAACTTGTTGCTTACAAGTATACTATTTTTATAACTTGAGAAATCATATACTATTAGCTTTTAAAATTGAAAATCGGTTAGTTAAAAAAAACATCTAAGAACTCACATAAGAAGCTCTAGTCTAATTGTAGGGTTTTGCATATTCATTTTATATAATTTTAAGCAACATAAATAAATACATGCATCTATTTTAAATCTTCTAAAACATTCCACCAATGATACATTTGTAAGTTACAGAAAATTAAATAAAACATACATACAAAATTAAGAGCAACATAAGCTTAAAAATGAAACATATTACATAACACACAAAGGCAACTTGCAAAACACCATGATCAAACAATTATGCATTGTAATTTATATATTTTCTATACATTAACTATGAAGATCTAAGTTGAGTTACAATTAGTGTTTTTTAACAGCAAAATTAGCATTAAATAAAAAAACCACTAGCAAGATGTTAGGATCAACCCCTAAAATACATCACAACATCCTACCAAAAGAAAGACCACCAGTTGTGCCATTCCATTACATTCATTCTACTCATATGTCTCAACCACAATCAGGATTAGATTAACAAACTCTACAATGTGCTCAATGGATAGTATTTCAACTTTAAACAAAAAATTATTCCGGGCCAGCCATATAAACCACAATGTAGCTGCAACCATAGCAAATTTGACTTTCTTCATAACAGATATACCCTCCAATTGTCGTACTCGATCCGTTAGTTCACCAATCGTTGAAAAGGAACCAGATGGATAATGACACCAATTGGACACCCGAGACCAAACCTCAACCGAGAAGGGACAAAAACATAATAAATGGTTCGAAGATTCCAAAGAGTCGAAGCACATTGAGCATTCTTGATCCTACATGTGAACACCTCTACTCACTAGACTCTTTTTTATTGGCAGTCGATTCAATCTCGCCCTCCATATAAAACACTGGATCTTTAACGGGATCCAATTTAGCCAAAGTGATGGACACAAATCGGGGATGACCCGATTGTGCTCCAGTGGTTGCCTCAATGATCGAACCGAAATTTGGCCTGAATTATCTCCCAACCATACCCATTTTATCCTCCCTTGAAATCCTAGAGGAACTTCCTAACAACGATGACAATGAAGCAAGCTGATCCCACTCAATAATCGATGTCGGTCTTTTTCTACAATCCCAAACCCAACTAACCGCATTAAGGTTAACAAACATCCTATCCACTACCGTGCAACCTTTAGACTTTTCAATAACGAATAGCTCAGGAAACCTTTCCCTTAACGGGATATTCTCGATCCATGTATCAACCAAAATCTACTTTTATTCCCAGTCCCTACAACACTGTTCATGAATTGACCTAACGAAATATATCTTTAGAAAATCAGCTTCAATGTTCACGCAATGTCTCCATATACCTAGAACAGTCTGCTTACATGGGAATTTAGAATTCTTATGAGGTTGATAATGTATAGCCCAAATTACTTTCGACCATTAGGCATCATCCTCGGTCTAGAATCTCCATCTCCATTTGGCTAATAAGGCAAAGTTTGCATCCCTTAAACTACCCACTACAAGTCCGCCAACTATTGGAGAGAACCTTAGAAAATATTTTATTTAGACACCCAATTAAGCTGATAGGCCTATATCTGAAATGGCTATTGGGTTTCGGGTCTTGGGAATGACAGAAATAAAAAGGAGTTACATCCGCTACTCACTTGACCACCAGAAAAATAATAATCCATCACTTTTTTAAAATCCTTTTGGATGAGAGACCAGAATTTTTGAGAAAGGAAAAATTGAAACCATCCGGGCCTGAAGCTTTATCTCCACCACAATCCCATACCGCAGCTTTAATTTCGTCAACCGAGAACGGAGCTATAAGTTCTTCACCCTGAGCATCCGATAATTTCTTCAGTTTAATATTGGTGAAGGTAGGTCGAAAGTATTCCGATTTAGTAAACATATCCTTAAAATGTGAAAACAATTATTGTTTCAAAATCACCGGATCAATTTGCCACATACCATGAACGAATAAACCATTGATTTGTAACTTCCTCGCATAATTCTTTATAACTTTATGATAAAAGGCCGAGTTTTCATCACCTTCCTTCAACCGCCTCACCTTTGCCTTTTGGCTAAGATCTCTTACCTTCAAAGCCTCAATCTCTATTAATTCTTTTCTCCATTCGGCCCTAAGTTAAAATTCCTCACAGGTCAAATTAAGTGATTCTGCTTTCTTTTCCAAAACTTAATATATTATCGGCTAACCACTTAGATTGACCAACATGTTTCTCCTTTTCAAGAGCCCTCCATTTTTTAACCACACATTTAACAGCCTTCAGTCTAAGCATGAACTTTTTATCTGGGTTTCTTTATACCACTGCTCCTTCATACGCCTCGTATAAAAGTGAACTAAATCCAACCTTCTCCAGCCCGGATGAATATAATTTGAAAGGAATAGGGCCAAAATCAATTACCGAAACTTTTAGCACCAACGGGCAATGATCCGAATATCTTTTCATCAAATTCGTCGCAGTCGCTTGTGGCCACCTAAAGAAGAACTCATGACAAACTAGGACATGATCTAATCTGTTTAACTTAGAGCTATCTGATGACATATAAGTAAATTTGATACCCCCTAAATTCATATAAATCAACTCCGCATTACTGATAAAATTATTAAAAGCCTTAGCAGTAAAAGAACAAAACTGAGAGTTGATCCTTTCCTCTGGAAATCCGACCATATTAAAATCACCCATAATGACCCAAATGTCGGATAACATTTCTTTTAACCATAGAATCTCAAGCCATAAATTAGCTTGCAAACCAGGGTCATGTGGAGCATACATGTTTAACACCATAACATCTTGGTCACAATCTTGTAAACTAACCATGCACAGAAGGAAGTATCTATTCTTCACCACCTATTTTATACAAAAGATATTAGGATCCCAAATGGATGCCAACCCTCCCGACCTACCTACAGCCGAAACCCATTCAAACGCCATTTCAGTCCTACCCCAAAATCCTTTTGCTTCTGTCAATAAAATCTTCTTAATTTGCGTCTCTTGTAAAGCCATAAAACCAACATTATGCTCCTTTTTGAGGTGTTGAACCCAGATTTTCTTGGAGCTTCCCCTGGCACCTCTAGTATTCAAAGATAGACAATTTATTATTAACCACGTGATCCCCTTCACCTACAATTATCCCTCTAATTTGAACCACATGATCTTTCAACTTGAAACCAACTGTCTCCCCGACTTTTTGAGTTTCTGAGACTTCCATATCAGTGCTACCCCTAGATATCTCTGCCGATTTCTCCCTCGAGCTATCTTCCGCCTTTCCTTTCCTTTTGTACTCTAATCTTTTGGCCAACCACCCCATAAGGAATCCTTAAGCTTAATGGACTGATATCGGACCCTCTTCGACAGTTTAGGCTTATGACCCGTTGCTCCCCTCCTACCGGATACTAGACCCCTAAATCCCATCACTTGCTCTTCACTGATTGCCAAATCATTCAAATTTAAAGAACCCCTATCTAAAGACACCAGATTAGATGTAGATACATCAGGGCTTGTGATCGGCCCAACCTCATGAAGACAACCACCATTATCCAAAAAATTGCGTTCATGGGCCTGGCCCAATAAACTCGGCCTAACGTCCAAATTGGGCCATATGTTATCCTCCAAACAATTCTGTTCTTCACCAAATTTTGCACACGTTTGAGTCTTGAAACCCTCGCCATTCCCTCCCATGCAGAATGACAGCGCATGCACCTTCCCAGTTGAGAGGACATCCACTATCGGCATTTCCTCTTCTCTTAACTCATGCATGGACGACTCTTCATCTACCGATTTACTGTTCTGATCCACCCTATCACCAATCGAGGCCCAAGAAGATACCACATCCTCTTCCGATCTTACGTCGATATCTTCATGCACTGAACACTATGAATTTTGAATAGAAGAAGTTATCTCGGACATCCATGGAAATCTTCCAAAACCCAAACAGAGCACTCACCTCCGTTCCAACTTAAGAAAATATTGTCATGAATCAATTCCCCTTATAAAACTACCATACAACATCTTGTAATAGATAAATTATTATCCCAAATTGATAATTCATTATTGTAAATTACCTTCCCATACGGTTCACAAATTTTATCCACCACCGTGGAATCCCACGAATGAATTGGTATGCCCCTAATTGATAACCAAGCTAACTGGCTAAAATTGATCATTTGGCCATCCCACACCTCAAGAGTTTCAAACCACACCTGCCAAGTTGACTTCCCATCTAGTAGGAACTTAGAAGCAACTGAAGAAGCTGGAAAAACCACAAAACCTTTAGACCACGAGATACTTAATTTATATGTCTGGTTGACCCGCTGAATCTAGGAACCTCCTAATATTCTCTAGAATTTCCAAGGACTTGACTTCCCTAATTAATGAAAAATTTGTCTAAGCGGCTGAGGCATTAGTCCTTAATGCACCAATTCGAACCACAAAATTTTCTTTTAAACCACTTGCTCCATGAATTAAAACCTCTTTAAAGGACATGCTATGAGCCCTAATATTCCTCCTTGGAACACGAACATAGGCATTCTCATGCATAACTTTATCAAAATCTCAACCTTCCCTTCGACCTGCATCACCATCCACGATTAGTTTACTGAATTTAGCTACATTGGCCTTTATCCTCTTATTGCCCTTTATCCTCTTATTGCCCTATGTAACCAAATTCAATCGATCCACCAAAGACACAATGTCTTTGATATTTGCGAACTGAACGAAAGCGAACCTCTCCCCTTAACGAGTTTTTTTTTCCGGGTACAAACGCATCTCTGATGTCCCCCAAAGCTTGACATACCTGCCAAAATTTCTTGGTAGTTTCCCCTTCCGGAATGTTTGTTATGAAGAAAGACGTGATTTGCTCTCCCCCTCGGCGATGTTCCTTTCTTCGACGTACTTCCTGCCAGCATCCCGTTGTCTCCCCCATGTTTTGACTAACCTTCATTGAAAAATCAATATGTTTGTTGTATAGTTCTTTGTAAAAATAAAAGAGAAGAGTTATGCCTATTGATAGGTTGTTATAATTACCTTAAACAATTGTGTATATTTTGGTTTATGTTGAATGATAAAGTAATGACGATTAATATAAAAATCGTTAATATAACATTAATGGAATCCTAACTGCTTATCTTTATAATCTTTATGTGTCATACTTAAATATCTGTATAGGAATGGCATAACCCCTCATACAATAATCGTCAGCTAGATAGTATGACATGTCACCTCTACAAATATCATAATAGTAAAATACTCATAATACATTATAGCTAGGGCTGCAAATGAACCGAACGAACACGAACAGTGTCATGTCCATGTTCGTTCGTTAAAAAATAAACTTGTTCATGAATTGTTCACGAACACTTATAGAACGAGATTTTTTGTTCGTGTTCGTTCATTAAGAAAATGAACATGTTCATGAAATATTCACGAACAACTACCGAACGCAAATGAACACAAACAAAAGCAAACGAACACAACTAACTGTTCATGAACATGACGAACGCAAAGAATTTTATAAACACAAATGAATACAAATGATTATAGATTTATTTTAGAATAAAGTTTGTATTTTATTACAAAAATTGCACAAATTTAATCAAAAATAAATAAGTAGTTAACATAAATATAAAAATACTTGATATAATAGTCATAAAAAATAACTAACACAAAAATTTAAGAATATAAACGAACACATTAACGAACGTAAACAAACAAGCATTAATGAACATAAACGAACACATTATCGAACGTTCACGAACATAAATGAACGAACACGGTTTTTGTTCATGTTCATTCGTTTAACTAAACAAGCATAATTTTCTTGTTAGTGTTCGTTCGTTTACTAAACAAAATGAAGATAAATAAATTTCCCACCGAACGGTTCTTTGAAAGTGAACATACCATAACAGATGGTAACATACCATAATGCATCACACACATCGTAATATCTTAATTCAATTTTTTAATGTTAAAAGTCAAACAATTTCAGATCTTAAACCTCTAGTATGTCTCTAAGGGGCTGTTTGATTGTGCTAACTGAGTAAGATCTGACTGAGTCAGAAGCTGACCCAGTAAGAAGTTCTGATTGAGTTTGCATCTGACTGAAACTTGGCTGTTTGATTTAGTATCTGTCTGACTCTGCTGAATGATAAAAATAACCTTATTGCTCCGTTATTCTAACGAGTTTGAATTTAACTGGTGTTATGTAATCAATAAAAATAGCCAAATTGAATGCAAGTACTACCGTGTTAAACAAGACACGTTCATTTTTCAAAAACCATACAAAAACATACACACTTGTGTCACCACACACACCCTCTTCCCGTTCCTCAGCAAAAAGTCAAAAACCACGCACCATCAACTGCACTACTATAGTGCAGCAATACTCTTAATTTTGATTGAACATTCAACAACATAACAATCTACGCCATCCTCCACCTACCACAACGCCACCAATGTCGACCACCGCATCTCTACCAACCCCACCGCCTTAACCCACCGTCACCACCCTCCTCCATCAATCTCCACCTTCATCGCATTCAACTCCACCAACCAACCTCCATCCACTTTCAAAACCCTAATCTCCCAATCCACCGTCCTCCGCCACCCCTCCGTCGTCGCTCTGACGACATCCAATCCACCACCATCACCTTCCGCCACCTCATTTCACGACACGCGGGGAGGTGGTCGCGCAGGGGAAGGTGGTCGCGCCGTGAGAAGCCTTCGACCGGATCAGTCATCAAAATCTTTAGGTCTTGATCAGAAGCCTTCGACCGGGTCAGACACCTCGCCGTGAACATCAAACGCGCTGACCGGCTGACCGAGTCAGCTAGTCAGCGGTCAGTGGACGGATCAGACACATTAAATAGAGCCTAAATCATGTGCTCAAAGATTTTTAAGACTACATTTTGTAGTAATAAATCACCAAATAAAAATAAGAAAGTGAGATGAAACGACGACGTATAGGGGATTCAATTACGCGATTGGCAGATGTATCATGTATGTGTATGCCCCTGGATCCTTCTACCAACAAATAAGCACGACATAATAATCAAAAGCGTGCTTCAAATGCAAATCTAATGATGGATCCAATGCCATCAACACTCAAATCCCTAATCACATTCACATCATAAACCCTAAAACCCCAACCAAAATCACTCAATTCAAACCTCAATCTCAACCTCCATTGTAGTCAGATCGATTTCTTCACCTCTTCCACCGTCAATTTTACTATATTTGACTTGCAATGGGCAAAGGCGGTGGTTGCGTCCCCAGCAAGAAAAGACCTCCGGCGGTTGACTCCGGCAATGCTCCGATCACCGTCGGTTCTCCCACCAATGTTGCTGCAGAACCTCAAACGAGAGATGATGAAGTTCCGGTTGTTGCAGTGGCGAAGCTGAGGATACTGATAGTGTTCTACTCGATGTACGGTCATGTGGAAACGCTGGCGCGAAGGATGAAGAAGGAGTCGATGGCGTTGACGGCGTGGAGGCGGTGCTGTACCGTGTGCCGGAGACGTTGCCGGAGGATGTTCTGGCGCAGATGCGGGCGCCGGTGAAGGATGATGAGATTGGGGAGATTCCGTCGGTTGATGAGCTGGAAACTGCTGATGGATTGTTGTTTGGTTTTCCGACGAGGTATGGGGCTATGGCCGCACAGATGAAGGCGTTTTTTGATTCCACAGGGCAGTTGTGGAGGGAACAGAAGCTCGCCGGAAAACCAGCCGGATTCTTCGTGAGTACGGGTACTCAGGGCGGAGGACAAGAGACTACAGCGTAAGTTCATTCCTCTTGATTGCAATTGAAATGTGGTTGATGAGTTTGTTTATTCAGTTAGGGTGATTATGCTATCGATTGAATGTTAGGGTTTGGAAGTGAATCAAATTGAGGAAATGATGTGGATGATGAGTTTGTGATGAGGCACCTGCATATACTGTAGTTATTTTGGGATTATCATTTAATTGTTAAAGGTTTTGATCGGCTTCTTGTTTGTTTACAGCTTTAAAGTTATGTTTCAACTTGGTTATATTGGGATTGTGTTGATACTTAAGATGGTCATGGATATAGATTAATCAGATGTAGATACTCATTAGTGCTTAAAGCTAGAGTGAGTTAGGAGGAAGATGACATGTTTACTTATCTGATCATTTGGGACGTCCCCGTAAGTAATCAAAAATTTATAATCATAGTCAGTTCTTGCCAAACACTCTAAATCTAAATCCACACCCTTTGTAGTTACTACTACGTGGTTAGATGTTTAGGACCTTTAATGGTTGATTCACTTTATTTAGAAAATGGCTATTATAAGTGGTAGAAAATTAAGCTTAAATGCTTAATCACTATGGCGGGAGGTCATTATTGTTATGAAATCACAAACACTTTGGAAGTTGGATTATGGATTCACAAGTACACGCAGACACACTCATCCATCGACGAGTATAACATGGAGAAAAGAGAACCAGCAGTAAATAGAGTTAAAAACATTACAATGGTCAAATATAGTAACTTATATAGCATAGCCAACATATATGGTATACCATGGAGAAAAGAGAACCAGTGGCCAATAGAGTTGAAAACATTACAACAGTCAAATATGGTAACTTATATTGCATAGGAGATAAAACATATGTTACTCAATAACACAGTAGCCAAACAAATAATCTTTACAAGCTGGAAGTAGTGTTGTAAAATCGGCCCTAGGCACTGATTGATCACTAGTCAGCCATTCACCTAGGAAGTTTGATCTAATTGGCGATTAATCTTTCAGAGCCAACAAAGGTTCAAGCATCCTAACAAGCCTTATTTTTTCAATGGGAACTTATGTTTATGTAAACAAAAGCTAAAGCTCCTAAAATTGCATGTCAAATACCCGACGAGTCAATTCTGGTTTGGGTTGACCCACACACTTTTTATCCATTTTCTTGAACTTTAATGTTATTACAAGAACTATATTACTAGAGTAATAATCTCCGTCTAAGAAAATGTTTTTAGAGGTTGTATGTATTAAAAATAGATTTTAGGTGACTTTTAACATGTTTGACCCTGCTCTCTTTATACCTTTGGCTCAAAGTTTGATACATAAAATACAATTATTGTTAAAGGAGAGTTTATATTGCCTCAAATCTAGAAAAAAACCAAGTTAAAAATAATGAATTCTATGCATAAAACATACTCTAATTCAACATGTATGCTTCATATTTTCGGCATATCTCAAAGATTCAAACCTTACATTTTACCTTTGATGTCATTTTTGAAGAACCTCGTGTTATCTAATCATTCTATTTCTTTTTCTGGTTTATGATGCAGGTGGACAGCAATTACACAATTAGCTCACCATGGGATGCTATTTGTTCCAATCGGGTACACATTTGGGGCTAATATGTTCAAAATGGACTCAATTCGAGGGGGCACACCTTATGGTGCTGGTGTGTTTGCTGGTGATGGGACGCGTGACCCATCTGAAACAGAATTAGCACTTGCTGAACACCAAGGCAAGTACATGGCTGGTGTGCTTAAGAAGCTTGCACAAGTCTGATCATTTTCTGTTCTTGACTCTATGAATTCATATACAGTCTGTGGCCTTGAATTTGATTTCTGTTTGTGATTACTCATGTTCATTCTTCTATTGCTTGCATAAGATGCTGTACATTTGACGTATATTTGGGTTGTTGTTAGATACACAATATAAAAAAAAGTGTGTTCATGGTGGATGTGTTGTTTCTGTGTATGCATTGCATCAAGGTTTGTTCTTTTAGTTCAAAATCAGGGCTGTGGTGCGCTAAAGCTGCTCTTTGCAGTATTGAGGAAATTTGTGATAATTCAGGTCAAGTGACATAGTTATCGGTTATGATATTGAAAGGTAAACTCTCTAAACCATAATTTGCCAAATTTTGCTGGTGTTTTTGTTTCACTTCTAGTTTCTGTTATTATGTCATTGTCAAACTTATAGAAAAAGAGAGGTGCCAAATGCAGCTTACTACCTCTGACTTGTCTTCTACTAACATCAAATCGAAAGAATCTTTTTTATCTTTTAATGTGAAAAGTGGATTTTATTAATTTAACAACATGAATAAATGTGCAACAAGCAAGGGTTGTTTGTTTTAGACTTTTAATAATTTAGATGTCTAAATGTTTTAACATGAATAAATATACATACATATATATATATATATATATATATATATATATATATATATATATTATATATATATATATATATATATATAGAGTTAATTACATAAATGGTCCATGTGGTTTATCTAAAATAACAGGTTTGAGTACTAAGACTTTTATGTAACATGTTAGGGTATTGTGTTTTAAATTTTGTAACGAGTTAAGATACTAAGGCTAACAGATGTTAGTTTTTCTGTTAAATATAAATGAAATGACTAAAATACCTTTTGAGGAACTATTTTTGTAATTATATATATTTCTTTTGTCCAAGGACCATTAGTGTAACTTTTTAAAACCCAACCCCATTCCCCTGTCAACCACCGTCTACCCACTACCACCACCATCTACTCACCATCACCACCACCCAACCCTTCTTCCCATTGGCCACCACCGAACACACACGAAGACCAATACATCACCATCGTCTTCCTTGTGTTTCAGACCACAATCACCACCATCATCTTCCTCCTCTTTCAGACCACAACCCATCATCGTCTTCCTTCTATTTCAGATCACAACCCAAATTAATCCACTACCGCCGTTGCCCACCATCGTTGCCACCCACCATCACTGTCGCTCACAATCGTTGACGTCCATCGTCCTCACCACAACCCTCGTCTTCAGCCCTTAAGTTTTATCTCAAAACCCTAAAACTCAAATTAGGGATTCTTGATATTAGGGCTTATAGTTATAACTTTAAACCCAGGGTCAAGCCCCACAACACAGGTGGTTTGATGGAGATGAAGTGGCAGTGGATGGTGTGATGTGGTGATGATGTGATGATGGTGAAGGTAAGATGGTGGTGAGACAATGATGATGATGCGATGGTTATGTTGGTCATGCGATTGATATGTGTGGTGGCACTAGTAGTGGTGGTGGTGGCGGTAACTATACTAGTAGTGTCGTGGTGGTGGCTTGGTGGTGAGGATGTCGATGTTGGTAACTGTTGATGGTTTTGTTGTAGTTTCATTTAACAATCTGAAGAAGATGGTGGTGGTGAGGATGATGTGACAGTGTAGTGGTTGTGGTGGAGCCGGACCGCGGTGGCTACCGGTGAAGGCCGGCGATGGTGTGGAAAACCATTCTAGATACATGAACTAAGAGGTAACATATATATATATATATATACATACAGATACACATACATACATATTTATATATAATTGTTAAATTTCCCAAAGCATCTTATATTTATATTAAATGACACAAATAGTCCTTTTAAGTTACATTAGTAGTCCCTACATAGTGAAAAGACAGAAATACCCTTAGATTTAACTGTAAAACTAACGTCTGTTAGTCTTAGTACCTTAACTTGTTACAAAATTAAAAACACAATACCCCAACATGTTACAAAAAACTATTAGTACCCGAATCTGTTACTTTTGATAAATCACAGGGACCATTTATGTAGTTAACTCATATATATATATATATAATATATATATATATATATATATATATATTATATATATATATAACTCTAAATTGACATAAATAATTACACAAACCATCCTTTTTATATATTAAATGACATAAACAGTTCCTGTAAGGTAAAAAAACAAAAATGCCCTTAGAGTTAACTGAAAAGTTAACGTCTGTTAGTGTTAATATCTTAACTTGTTACTAATTGAAAACACAATACCCTTAACCGTTACAAAAAACCTTTAGTACCAAAAACCTGTTATTTTTAATAAACTACATGGATCATTTGCGTAATTAACTCTTGTAAAAATGAGAACAAGTTTACATTATTTCTCAAATCGTCTTGACAACAACAATGAAATAAAATATTTCTGTCATCAGTTATCTCCTCCGAAGAGAACGCGTCCTCAACTGAAATCCCACAAGCAAACAATCTGCAACGTAATAAACTTGTTCAAGATTCATCTTCTTCACACCACCGATCGATCGGATCATAAACCCTCACACAAACTTCAAAAGAACAACAACGATGGCGGATACTCTCGCCGCTTTGAGATCTCTCATGGCTTCACACACTCCACCTCTCGATGCCCTAGTTGTCCCATCAGAAGATTATCATCAGGTCGAATTTCAAATTACTTATTTCAATCATCATCCGTTTCTCCATTTTTCGTACTCTCAATCTACGTTAACAGTTGATTAGTTGTAATTTCAATCTGGTTGTAGTTAGAACTGTAATTGATCGAGGTGTAAGTGTTTTCGTTAATCGTTGATTTGTTTTTTGAGTTTTTTGGATCAGATGATAGGTTTTGCGTTTTTTTCTTTTTCTGACGGGTTGTATGTTTCTGTTGGATGATGTTATGTTATAGAGTGAGTATGTATCTGCGAGGGACAAGAGGCGTGCTTTTGTTTCTGGATTCACTGGAAGTGCTGGTTAGTTCCGTTATTTCTGTGTGAACTGTTTAGATTCAGTTTTCCTTTGGTTGCATGTTTGCTTCAGAGTTTGACTTTCAAAAATATTGTTTTTAGCTGTAGTTTGGTATTGATTGTTAAGCAAGTTATTTTTCAACTGTCAAATCACATTGAATTTGAAGCTCTTAAGTAGAAATGTTATAGTGCTTGGAGTGATGTAACACGCATTCAAATGTATCTTGAATTTGCATTCACTGGCTTGCAAAGTTGTGCTTACTGGTTATCAACTTAAATAGGTTTGGCACTTGTAACAAAGGATGAAGCATTGCTTTGGACGGATGGACGATACTTCCTTCAGGCAGAACAACAACTAAGTGACCAGTGGAGGCTTATGCGTATGGGAGAAGATCCGGCTGTAGAATTGTGGATATCCAATGTAAGTCCTGCAACTTCTTGGCTTCCATTGACCCCTAACGTGGTCTTTTCTTTTGAACAAAGGCAACCAAGAAATTGAAACTGTAACATCTTTTAACTAGTGAAGTGCCCATTTTTTGTATCAGAATTTACCTGAAGATTCAGCTGTTGGGATTGACTTCTGGTGCATATCAGTAGAAACCGCGCAGAAATGGAAGTCTTTGTTTGCAAAAAAGCGACAAAATCTAGTTCCTACAACCAAAAACTTGGTGGATGAAGTTTGGAAGGATCAACCACAGTCTGAAATTAATCCTGTTCATGTACATCCTTTGAAATTTTCTGGTTGTTCAGTTTCAGATAAGTTAAAAGATTTGCGTGAAAATTTAAAGAAGCAAAAAGCTCGTGGAATAATAATTACAACACTTGATGAGGTAAGATCATAGCTTTATAATTTACTTTCTTGCTCAACTTTGAACTGTCAACTTTTATATTTTGAGCTAAATATTTTACTTTTTCTTTATATTCCTTGCTTATAAATTAACAGGTTGTTTGGTTATTTAATGTTCGCGGAGGTGATGTGTCCTATTCTCCTGTTGTCCATGCATTTGCTGTTGTAACAACAAAATCAGCTTTCTTTTATGTGGATGAAAGAAAGTTGTCTTCCGAGGTAAGTTATGATCTATTTTTCTATATTTCCAGATTACTCAATTAAACAGATATCCAAACATACCCAATAATATGTGACTAATAGGAAAACTACTGGTAGGGTCTGGGTGTAAGAGAATGGTAATTGACTGAAAATGACCGATGCCCATTCATTCCTTATTCACAGAAATATATACACAATACATTTAATTACTTCCCTAAACTAGAAATGGAAACTATACAATAATACATTAAATGACATCCCTAAAAATCATCAATCAAATATATTCTTCGTGAATACACCCCCTCAGTCTGAACAGGAGGTGTGCGTATGCACAGGCTGGATCGAAAACGGGTGAAAAGTTGCCGAGGAAGACCTTTGGTGAAGATATCTGCGAACTGAAAGTCAGCAGGTATATGTAAGACGTGAATTGCACCAAGTCTTACTTTTTCACGCACAAAATGAATGTCAATCTCCACATGTTTAGTTCTCTGGTGCTGAATTGGGTTCTTAGATAAATACACAGCCGAGATGTTATCACAGTATACGAGTGTGCCTGTCAAGTTGGAACTGAGAGCTCCAGAAGAAGGTTGCGTAGCCAAGTGGTTCCAGCAACCGCATTGGCGACGCCTCTATATTCAGCTTCTGTGGATGATCTGGATATAGTAGGTTGCCTTTTAGAGGATCATGAGATCAGATTGTCCTCGAGAAACACACAGTAACCTGAAGTTGATTGACGTGAATCTGGGCACCCGCCCCAATTAGCGTCAGAATAGGCAATGAGCTTATGTGAGCGGGAACGGGAAATATTTAGCCCGTGACTTGTTGTCCCTTTTAGATACCGGAGTACTCGTTTCAAGTACTGAAAATGGGAGTCACGAGGAGCATGCATGAATAAGCAAATTTGTTGCACAGCATATGTGAGGTCCGGCCGAGTGAAGGTAATATATTGAAGAGCGCCGGCCAGTTGTCGATACAAAGTTCCATCAGGCAACAGATTTCCATTGGTAGCACTTAATTTGGAGGAGGTGTCAACCGTCTTGTGCATGGTTTACAGTCCGTCATGTTTGCTCGTGCTAGAATGTCCTCGGCGTATTTGCTGTGTGAGAGAAACAACCCATTTTTGTGCTTGGAGACATTGATTTCGAGGAAGTCATGTAGATGGCCAAATCCGTCATTTTGAATTCCTTGGATAGTGAGGTAATGATTTGTTGTCGAAGCCTGTCGGATGATGCGGTTAAGATGATATCGTCGACGTATAAGAGTAAGTAAGCCATTTCATTTCCTCGTTTGTACACAAAAAGTGATGTGCCACTCATAGTTGTCGTAAATCCGCATTTAAGCAAGTAGGTAGCGAAACGCTCATACCAAGCCCTCAGTGCTTGTTTTAATCCGTATAGCGATTTGGTTAGGCGGCATGTGTGTTGGGGAAACTGCTGATTTACAAACCCGGGTGGTTGGAACATGTATACGGTTTCATGCAGGTCACCGTGCAGAAATGCATTTTTCACATCGAGTTGATGGATGTGCCAACCGCGTGAGACGACGAGACTTAGGACGGTGCGGATGGTGGTGGGTTTAACTACGGGGCTGAATGTTTCGTCGCAGTCAATTCTTTTCAATTTGTTGGCTTTTTCCATTGACGACTAAGCGTGCTTTATGTCGTTGAAGTGAACCGTCAGCATGAATTTGTGGCGAAACAGCCACATGCATCGAATGATGTTGGCACCGGACGGCCACGGGACAAGGACCCATGTATTGTTGTCCATGAGGGCTTGATATTCGTCTGTCATAGCAGCACGCCAGTTAGAATCAGTTAGGGCCTTGAGGTGGGATGAGGGTAGTGGGGAGATGGTGTTGTGGGAGGGATCAACCATAGGCTGAAATTAATCCTGTTCATGTACATCCTCTGAAATTAATCCTTTCAACTATCCTAATAGATAGAGAAGTTGCTCCCATTGAGACCTTTGGTTACAAAAACCTTTTTTTACGTGTACAATATACAATATAGCAATCCAGATAGAATGTAGTTATTAAAGTGACAACTATATATGCGTCCTATTAATGATAGTAATAAACTACCGCAACTAACATGAAAAATGTTAATTTTCAACAGGTCAAATCTTATATGGAGGAAAATAATATCATAGTTAAAGATTACAGTGCGGTGAGCTCAGACGTGGCTTTGCTTGCATCCAATCAGCTAACATCAACAAAGGAAACACAATCAAATGGTGCAACTGAATTAGAAAATAATAGCCACAAGATTTGGGTTGATCCTCGCTGTTGCTATTCTTTGTATTCTAAATTGAACTCTGATCAGGTCCTTCTACAACAGTCACCTTTGGCCCTTCCCAAATCTCTTAAGGTGCTATAGTTGTTTATTCTGGATTATCTAAATTTAGCAAAATAGACTTTTTTTTATCCTTCTAAGTATGTATTTAATATGGTGAATGGAGATTATTGGTAGCTAAACATTTTGCTTTTTATTATAGAATCCTGTAGAGATGGAGGGGCTAAAAAATGCACATATTCGTGATGGTGCAGCTGTTGTGCAATACTTTGCATGGCTGGATAAGCAGGTAAGCTTAAGTCTCTAGTTAAATTTGATATATCATAAGTCCTTTTATCTTCATTTGTATTGATCTCTGATTCTCTGCATTTCCACAAATATGCAGATGCAGGAAATCTATGGTGCCTCAGGCTACTTCAAAGAGTCAGAAAGCCAAAATTCCAAAAAACCCTCGTATGTATCTATTTTTCTAAATGTAATCATAGTTGCTTTGAATAATCTAGTATAGAATTACTATATCTTAAAAAACTTGTATTTTAATGTTTTTAATGCAAATTGCTTGATGATTGCTGCAGGGGAGATTTAAAATTGACAGAAGTGTCAGTAAGTGATAAACTAGAAGAGTTCCGAGCAGCCAAGGAGGTAACTCTAATAAATAAAATCCTCTGTGTTTTGTAATATTTTTTTGTGGTTGTTTATACTACTGATTTATTATAAGTAAATAGGTTTTCATGATCTATCACTTGATAAAATTTTGTATTGTATATCTGTAGCATTTCAGAGGGTTGAGCTTTCCAACTATCTCATCAGTTGGTCCAAATGGTGCAATTATTCATTATGAACCAGAAGCTAAAACCTGTGCTGAACTTGATCCAAATAGCATGTATCTTTGTGATTCTGGAGCTCAGGTTTTCTCACTACTTCCAAGCAGTTTTATTGCTTACATAATACATTTATTCTAATAATTCACCATTTCATTTTATGATGTTATTCTTTAAAGTACCTAGATGGGACAACAGACATAACTCGAACTGTTCATTTCGGAAAGCCTTCTGAACATGAAAAAAGATGTTACACTGCGGTATGTTGAGCTTACTTTTTAGTTCTACTGTTTGATTGTTATTAATTATTATCCTAGGAGGCTTAGAGTAAATTGCATTAATCATTTCTGTAGGAACTTATATTTATATTGACATGTATTAGTTGCTAATATATATTTATACTTGATAGTAAATAACATGCACATACATGCATATCAAATTTTATTACAACAAATGGTGAATTTTTATATCATATTTTTATCACATATTTAATAACCATAGCACCCTTTACAATGTTATTATCTTGTTATGAATCATGATATATTTATACCAATTTCAACTTGATAGATTATGAATAAGCAAAATTTTCTTTTTTCTCAACATAAACAAACACCAATTGGTTATGTGCATTTCACCATAGCCACTGCTGTCACCTCTCCCACCACAGTTATCTCCTCCTTCCTTTCACTCCAATATCAACACTACAACCAAGTCTTTGCCCCTTGTTTGACACCACAGCCTTGCCCCACCTACACAGGCTTGTTTAGATTTGTACAGCACAAACATGTTCAGTTGAGACTTAAATCTTGATAAAGATCTTAGTTACATGATTGTTTACATCAATTTCAAAGTATGTCGATCTGTGTGTGTGTGCATGTTCGTATCTCAAGTTCCAGATTCCGTTACGTGTATGCATTTATTTTTAGATCTCTATTTGAGTGGTGGACGACAGTGGTGAATAATTGTGGCTGACAGTGGTTTGAAGAACGTTCAATCTTTTAACAAAAACATAAAATCATTCATGAACATTCAAATGAACTTTTGTATATATGTATAAATGATTTAAAACAAATAATAATAATTGTTGCAAACAAATATAATTATTATAAAAATCTTACAATAATTTGATATAAAATGTTACAAATATTGGTGTATAAATTTTATTTGCTATTGAAAATCAAAATATAAGTATATATAAGAAGTCACAGTATAAAAGTTTTCTAAATATATTAATAAACTAAGAAAATTAAATTAAAAAAAAATAGTTTGCTATAGGAACTAAGTTAAAGATTCATTACAAACTTTAGGGACTAATTACTAAAAGGGGAAATTCTTTTTTGGGTAAAATGGTCATTTATAAATTTTAGTTTGTTATGCCAAGCAAACTGTTAAAAGTAGAGATCGTTTCTATAAATAGTTTTAAGAAGGGATCATTTCTGTAAATACTACCAACCACAGGGACAATTTATGTAATTTACTCTAATCTTTAATTATACCTTCATAAGTCCTTTAGAGGATGTTAACTCATTTTGTTTCAAACAGGTTCTGAGGGGTCATTTTGCTTTGGGTAATGCTCGTTTTCCCAATGGAACCACGGGTATCGATGTTATCCTCTTTCTCAGTGTTTGTGATCACAACATATTATTTTTGGAGTATCAATATATATATGATTTATTTCTTTTTGTTTTCAATTGTTACTTTCACTTTTATATATCGCATTTGAACAATTACTAATCAAAATTGTACCCTATCAGGTCATTCTCTTGATGTTCTTGCTCGAGTTCCTTTATGGTCATATGGTCTTGATTATAGACACGGAACTGGTCATGGGATAGGCTCTTACTTAAATGTACATGAAGGCAAGTTAATAAGGAAATTCATATATCCTCCTCAACCTCCAGTAATATCATATTTATCCAACCAAAATCATAATATATTGTATACCTGTTTTTATAAATGACATAAATATCAGTCATTTATGTAAAGATATTAGAGTATGAAGTAAGTAGAACCGGAAGTATGATAGTAATATTAAAATGGATGAATATGAAATTTAAGTCTTAAATGAGGATATTTTGTACATTTGATATTAATTTTTTGGTCGGGTAAATATGATATTATGCAATATTATAGGGTATCTGCATAATACATATTAAAGATGAAATGTTACATCGCATTATATCAATATTCAATCCTGTATATGCTTTATAAACAGGACCGCATTCCATTAGTTTCAGACCTGGTTTGAACGTCCCACTACAAGCTTCAATGACTGTTACAGATGGTACACATTTGATTATTACATCTTCACTTGTAAAATGACCTGATTTTAATTCAATTTTTAATTTAATTGTATTTATTTTAAGAACCGGGTTACTACGAAGACGGCAAGTTTGGTATAAGATTGGAAAATGTTCTTATAATCAAGGAGGCTGCAACACAGTTTAACTATGCTAACAAAGGTTACTTGGAATTTGAGCACATAACCTGGGTAAAGTCTTGTTTTAGTCGCGTGTTTTGTTTGTATTACATCTAAATAAATTATTTTATATGTGGTTTTGTTGTGGATCAATATGTTTGTTTGTTTCTTATGTGTATTCCAGGCACCATATCAGAGGAAGTTGATCGATGTGAGCCTTCTGCTGCCTGAAGAAATAAAATGGATCAACACGTATCACGCCAAATGTAGAGATATTCTGGCACCATATCTAAGTGAATCCGAGAAGGCTTGGTTGAACCAAGCTACTGAGCCCATTGCTGCATTATAAGTAACAATGTATGTTCTCTCTTTTTCTGGAACTTTAAAATAGCTATGCTGCGTACCTATTTAATAATTGTCACCTTGATTTTAAAATAATAACTCCTATATCCACAAACAATAGACAAAATTACACCTTTTGTCCTTTAGCTATGTAGAGGATTGATTGCACAATACTTTCTTATAAATTCATTGCACGAATCTCCCTAAACATCACATATTCCATCCTTTTACATGGACACACATTAAATGCTAATGTTAAGTCTAGAAATTTGCAAGGTACATGAGGACATTTTAGTCCTTTAACCTTATAAACGTCATGAGCTTGATACAACTCGGTATAAAAATCACACGGGAAAAAAAATAATAATATGGCAATGATATATATTGAAACAACCAAGTTCACATCATAGTATATTACTATACTAGTATAGAAACTTGTATTTTACATAGGTTGAATTAAAAATATTAAATTATTAGTTGGTAATTAATATTTAGAAATTACAAAATAAAATTTTTGATAAATCAAGATTCGAATTCCATATAATTAATACCTTAACTAATAAAGTAATAACAATATATTTTAAGTTTCTGTTTTTTAAAAACTTTTATTCAACAAATGAGTTTTAAACATTCCAATTTTTTAAATTAAAAAAAATTGTTCTTTGTATAAAAAAATATATTTATTTATTTTCTAAATTCATATTTTTTAAATAAAAATGTGTTTTTGTAAACAAGAATTAATATCGATCTTTAGCATTTATTATAAGCATTAAATTATTAAGCTTTTTATGCTAGTGACACTTGTTGATAAGTTTGTGAAAAGATGACATTTGGCAAGTCGATTATGACAAGTGAGAAAATTTTATTTTGATGAATTAGTATAGATTTGTAAGACCCCATTCCCGGTAACTCTCATAGTTGGTTAATCATAACATAAAATCATTTTAATAACAAAACAATGCAGCGGAATAAAATAAACATTTACTTAAAACTTGTAGTTTATATTGTAATCATACATTTGTCCTTCAATTGTAAATAAAACATATAACTTTTTCTTAAATTACAATAAAGATTTTATAAACAGGGATGTCATCCATTGTCCTTCAAGTAGCTCCCAACCTGCCAACTATTATGTATAAAAATTAGTTTTTCTGAATGAGTTCTAGTTTTAGTTAATATAAGAGAATATAACCTTTATCCTTTATATAATGATCATGCATACGTCATAATACATAAGAGTCTGCGTCTTAATAAGCATGTTCATTATTTTTCCTTCTTTCATTATCTTTTACTTCATTGTGTACAAGATTGCACAAAGCAAGAACACCCTGTTGATCTACAATGAATGTCCATCTCGGTCAGTACACATCATCATGGTAGCTAACCCCTAACAATTGATCCACATTGCAAGGCATATAGCCCGCTCATGAATACAGATCAATTATACATGAAACTCACATATGTGAAGTGTATCATAGTGCTTGCAAGAGTTTTCATCATCAAACGGGTATAGGGTAACATTTATTAAGTTCAACTTTTCATTAATATTACCTTCCACTTTAATATATAATATTTACCTTATTAAGTACACAACATACCAAGTACAAGCCATCATAAAAACATTACTGACCCTCCGTGGGACAGCGGGAGTTTGGGGGTGGCAGCCCCTTACAACGGGGTCCTAGGGGCAGCAGCCCCTAGTGGGGTCCAATGGCTTGGGCCGTGCTGCCAGGTCAGCGCGATATTTTTTTATTTTTAAGCATTTATATAGCACATTTTGTTATATAAAAATCGATCTTTCTGTTAAACCCTCTTAAAATCTGAGTCATTCAAAAACGTATATTTATTATATATAATAGCCCAATACATGGAAAAACTTATAAATAAGGGGATTTAAAACTCACCTGGATATCATAAGTAACTTCTAAACTTGGCTAGGATCAAATTACACAGCTTGTAGATATGTTAACACTAAAAGAGGTTAATTTCTGCCTAAATTCGTTGCCAGATAAGCAATTTTGTAGGCAGTTTCACTGATAGTTTCACTGCCAGCTTCGCATGACAGTTTCGCCCAACTTTCGTTGAAATCCTGTGGCTGCGAAATTATCTGCGAAACTATAGTTTCGCTGAAAACTCGCAGTTTCGCAGCTTGAACACCCAGTTTCGTTGAATGCACAGACAGTTTCATAGAATGAATAAAAATTACGAACCAGCCCGTTTTTAACCCAAAATCGCAACTTTTTACATGTTTTCATACGTAATAATATGACATTTGTGCAATTCTTTTGTAACTTTTCAAAACCCAAAATCCTAGAATCCGAGTTTGATCTACATAAAGGTTTAGAGGCCGATTATTATATGGATTTGTTGTTCCTTTCTTATGGTTTACTGTTCCAAAACCCAGATCTTAAATCCTTTTTCCATAAAAGCTTCAAATCTAGAGTTTTCTTTACTTTCTCTCTCTAAGACTTGGCGACTAGGGTTGCAAATAAGGAAGATGGTGGCTGATTAGGTGGGTTAAGGGGTTGATTATATGCCCTTAATCACTTAGGCTCTTGCTCATAAGCTTAATTTAACTCATAACTCATTTCCTTTCTTTATTTTTTTTAATATCCACTAATTAAACCCATTAGCATTGATTACTCGTTTTGTTATTTTGGGGCGTTACAAGATTATACCAGGCTCTGGCATATTTTAATAAGGTTCAAACTCATAGAAAAACTTAAATTATATTGTTAAAATGTATGTGTAATTAAAACATGATGTGTTACGTATATGTAAACAATGTTCAATCGATTTCGTGTCAATGTGTTACATATATGTAACATTGAACTATGTAACATACATGAAACAATATAATTTGAATATAAAACTTACGTGATTAAAAAAATATATTTGAGAATCAATCAAATAAACATTAACTTATTTACACATGTTTATGTGTATTTAAACAAAAAAGGAAAAAAAAGTATATACAAATGCTTAGACAAGGCAAAGTTATAATCATCGAATTGTTATATTACATGATAATGAAGGAAATAAATAAAGAATACATATAATAACAAAGTTACATTTAGCAGTGTTACAGTATACGTAACAGAAGTGTTACGTATACGTAATCGCAATTTTTATCTTCTTCACTGTGTTCTTTGTCATCATCATCTTCTTTGCATTTTTGTTGTGTTCTTCGTCATCATTATCTTCTTTGATAATCGTTATCCTTTGCTTTAATGGTTCATCATCTTTGACCCATCAACATTCTATATGTAAAAAAAGTTCATTATCATCATTATCTTCTTTGATAATCGTTATCCTTTGCTTTAATGGTTCATCATCTTTGACCCATCAACATTCTATATGTAAAAAAAGTTCATTATCATCATCATCTTCATCTTTATCATGACATTGCCTGGGAAAATTCTCGTTTTCGAATAGATTACGTCCACCAAACGTTTAGATTTGGTTGATTTCACAATATTTTTGTGGTTTGTTGTTGTTCTTGACGGCTAATTCAGAACCAATTATGGGGTGTCGTTGGTGGTTTGGACTTTAATAGAAAGCATATAGGCGTGGTTTCAGTGGTGTTCGAAGGTATCGACAAGATGTTGTACGATGGTTCCTTATGATGCTGCACGACGAGAAGATGATATCGAAGGTGTCGTAGACGTATATAAAATCATGAAATCTGACGGTGGCTAATGGTGGTAAGCGGCAATGAGGCGGTGCCAATGGTGGCGTTTAAAGAGAGTATATGTAATATTCAAAATTATATTTAAACAAAACTACCATTTTATCAATTTGCGATTACAAATAAAATATTTAGTTAACCAATTCAAAATGATATTGAGAAATTCAAGGGATTTAGTAAAATATGATAGAAGATACCATAATTAGGTTGATTGTTAAATTACATAAAGCCCTTTAAAGTAAAATAAAAAAATATATGATTGGTTGAGAATGGTTTTTATGGTTTTTATTTATAAATGTGGTTTTTAATTTGATTATTCCTTTAAATATATAAAATATTATGTTCTAACAACAAAGCAAACTAGCAAGCCAATAAGCAAGGTAATGAACAAGCCATGAGTTTGAACTTACCTTAGCTAAAGCTTGACTCGTTAACTAACAAGCCGTGAGGTGCGAGATTTTGATAAACCCCGAACATACTAACGGAAAATTAGACTGTGAGTCCTTCAACGCTTTGGCTAATACGTTATTTTATTTAGAGTATATCATATCTTCATTTTAATGGTTTAGTGGTTAATTTAAAGGAAATTAAGACGATTTATAAAACTGTAGATTTTTCTTTTTAAATTTAAGATTTGTGGGTATGATTCTTCTTTTTAATTATGAACGTTAAGATTTCATTCAAACAGTTTTTTAGTAATTTTTTTAAAATTTAATTTGTGTTTATTTGGTTGTATTAAATTTATAAATAAATAATATTTAAGGGGAATTAATAATTAATGAAGGTGATAAGGAATTCTAGAAACCAAATCCAATTTTGTTTCAAAAACAAAGGTGTATGAATCCTTTAAAGTGTAGTGTCGATTTTCCAACTGTAACAGCCGTTATTGTATCGTTCATAAAATCTCAAATTGAAAAAAGTACATCAAACACACGTTGATTAAATTCAAAATAAATGGACGAAAAGCGAAGGTGTACGATCTATCTCATTTATTTTAAATAAAAAAGTTGCATATTTTATCCTACTTGGAAAAATCCATTGGTTGTGATCCTTGGTGTTCTTGAGGGCATGCAAGGTGCGTGAACGATTTATATGCCCTCTATAGTTTATTGGGAGTCTAACTTGACACAAGTATATACATACATAACTACTAAGTAGTGATAAATAGCTAGGTAATAGATTTTGAGATTAACCTTCATTGGCATGGGGGACCTTGAAGGTGGGCGGGGTGGGCGACCGCTCATGGTCCAATTACATTAAAAACCTGATTTTTTTTTAAAAAAGTTATATTTATATATGTATGTATATATATAAAAATAAATATAGATTATTAATAAACTAATTAATAAACCCAATAACTATTATCTTGATCAATTGAAACTTAAGATCATTTAACATTTTAATTAGTTTAGTCGATTCAATTTAAACTCAATTTAAAAATGCTAGGAGAGTCTTATGATTCGGTAAAGTAAGTAAATTAGATTATTTTGCTACAATACTTTTATTTATTGGTAAAACAATTATTTTTGTATTATAGATTTTTAATATACTGGTTATTAACACTATATTATAGGACATATTTTATCTACTCACCCAAGGTCTAAAATTACTCGAATACTATTGGAAAATGCTCTGTTAACTGGGACATGATTAATCATTTTAGGCCTAAACCGAACCTGTTATTCAGACATTGTTCATAAAAGTTTTCTTAATTATTATCATAATAATAGATATATGAATAGTTTTAAAAAATAATTTTTAAATAGAGTGTGAAAACATATAACATTATACGTTACACTAAAAAGTTATTTTCTTTTTGAACATTTTTTCACTAATAACTTGAAATATTTCTCTTTAGACCCAACTAATATTAAGCCCCACACGTTGCAGGGGCCATAAAACTATGTTAAGTAGCATAAAAGCCATACCACCGTTAGCAATCACCAACCGAAAAGTAAACCCAAGGACACACCAGCGTCAAACGAAACGTAAAACATATAAAACAATAAGTAAGTTGATCTTGGACCAACGTGTTGCGCCGGTACTATTAAATGGGAAGAAAATAAGACATGAAAACGTTAAATTACACACTCACACTGCAACATGTTAACTCGCAAAATATAAACTGAAATGTAAACTGATTTTTTTTAAATTATAAATAGTATAGAGACCAAAATTAAAAGTATAAAAATATTTGGGTTAAATTGTAAAAGATGTAAAAGTGTTGGTTACAATAAAAAGGTTAAAATGTTTTTTTTATTTTATAAAACAAAAGTTAGGTACAATTTATAAAACATGTTGTACATCTCATAATAAATAAATAAAATTAGTAATTAATATATATATAATGTCTTGGCCCCAAGTATAGACTAACGATGATGATAGTTGATGGTTTGTACTATATTAGAGTTATCTTTCCCTCCTTTATGTAGTTCTGTGGACATGAACGTGGCTGAAAACCGAGTTAGGATGATGCATCAACCATGCGATGTCAATTACTAAGGAGAGTGATATATGTTTGTACTTGCAAACAAGGCTTTTAGAAGCATGTACCGTCTTATAAAATAATGTTTAAAGATAAAATATGATTACAATTACGTATAAACTATTTTAAGTATATAAGTAATAATGTATTTTTTGTAAACTTTGTTTTATAAAAAAATTGTGATTTTTAAATATTTAATTTTGAGAAAAATGATTTTTAAAGAAAACGTTTGTTGTGTTATGTATTTTATAAAAAATTTATTTTTAAAAAGCGTGTTTTAATAAAAAATAGGTTTTTTATTTATTAAATTATATATATATTTTAATTTGAAAATGGTAAGAGTAAAACTATTATTATTCATTATTATTATTATTAATATAGAAAAATAAGAAAATTAGTATAATAAGGCTTACAATTGTTTCATGTTTATTTTAGCTTTTTATAGATAGATATACAGGATAAAAACTCATTAATTAAACGGATTATAATTAGAAAAAACACAAATAGATAGATTATTATATTTTAATATTAAATATAACTAAAAATTATATATACGTAATAGTTCAAGAAATAAAACAACTATACTATTTATAACTCTCATATCTAAATAGTTTTATTTTTAGACATTTGTTTTAAAAAATATTATTAAAATTTTAATTTTTTATCAAAATCTTGTTTTTTAAACTATCATTTCTAATTAGTTTGGTTGTTTTAATAAAAATGTTTTTAAAATTTTCACATTTATAATTTTTTAGAAACAAAACGATTTAAAATATCTCCTTAGAAAAGGTTTAGTGTTTTAGTAAATTTTATATTATATAACTTTTTTATATTTAGATTTTAATTAAAAGATGTAATTTTTAACTTCCTTAATAAAAAAAATATATTTTTAAAAAATATAGTTTGATTTCAAGAAGTCTAGATAAGATAGATAATTATAGCAATTAATAAAATTAATTTTTAATAAGAGTGAGAAACTTGTATTAGTATTTAATTTACTATAATACTATTTGAAGGAAAAATCAATGTATGAATATATAAAAATTTGACAAGTGGCAAAAATATAGTTAAAAAATAAAAAATGACAAAAAAAACTTTTTTTATTAGCAGATGACATTGTATAGCCCTTCTTCTACCTGTACAAGGATATTCAATTATTTATACTTTGTAGTGTGTAGGGGGGATCTTGGAATTTTGGAGAGTAATTTAACCTTGATGCTTTGAGATACACATACCATTATATTTTCATATGAATGACTAGTAAATTGATAAAAGTATATATTTTGATTATTGTAAATTGTTATATACAAAAAGATGTTCTTTATATTTGTACTAATATCTATATTAAATAAAACAAAATACATTAGAGTCACATATATGTTATATATGTCTTTACCTAAGCTCCTTCATATGTCTTTACTAGAATAAAACTTATATATGTTATATTCATATTTACTAAAAATAAGTTTATAATTAATTGTTGAGTTTTTACTTTTGAAAATATAACTGATATAAAAGCAGTTGCAAACATTTTTCTCAATTTATTTTTAATAATTAAATTCCATGTTAACACAATATTGAAAATAATATTCGTTCACACACACTATATTCATGTGATACCTATTTAAATTTTTAAAAAATTAGATTTTTTCTTTTATTCTTTTCCCTTTATTAAAAACTACAATACACTTCAATTGTTTGTTTTATATCATTAATGACAAGATGTTCTAAATTTATTATAAAATGTTATTATTAGATGTGAATATATAATTCTTTATATATTATAAATATATAATTAATATAAAAATATTAAAATCATGCACTATATACATATATGTGTATATATATAATATTCTTATGAATATAGTTATCTTTTTTTATATATAATTTTATTATATAGTTTTTTTTTTATTTTCACTCGTGTAACACATGAATATCTAACCTAATATATACTAATAAACAAATACTTTAAAACACATGTCCTTGGTACAATAAAAATTACAAATTAGTATATAAAAATAATTTACTTAATAAATGTTCGTTTACTATTATATTAATCAAATTAACTTTTTTATAAAAATAAATAAAATGTTTCATTAAAAGATTTTTTATATGAGTTAAATTTATTTAAATTTAATTTAATTTCAGCTAATCATTATTAAAATTAAAATACTTAGAAATCAGATTCTTTTAAGCACATTTTAAAAAAATAACGATTCAGGAAGTCAAATTCAATTACAATAAGTAATTACTCACTATAAAATATCTCCACTTCAATCTATATCACGATTCCATCTTTTCAAATCCAAGTATGTTTTACTGCGTCACAATTTCAAATCTACAATTTTATGTTCTCGCATACGATATTTACGATTTCAACCCGTATAATACACGTGTATCTGACCTAGTAATAAATAAATTAAAAAAATGAAATTCAAAATTATGACTGAGATGGTCGGATGAAAAAGAAAATCAACTCTTTGTTATTTAGATATTAAGATCCAAAGTTTTAACCAAGTACAACTTAAGATATGAATCAATCATTAATACAAGTGAAGCTCAAAAAAGTTGTTCAAACAACGCTATAGCACTTAACAAATTATTATAATACAAAATGACCCGTTGGCTATAAATATAACTAAAATGCATCAAATTGAAAATAATGCAACCAGAATTTGGATTTTTGCTAATTTTTGTATCCTTCTAGTTTCTATTAAACATCATCTTGACCTAACAGTTTTTAGGTTAAACATCATAATGATCAAATGATTACTTTTTTAACTTAAAAATAATATACTAAGGTCAAGGCCGATATAGTCTTAGTTATGCCATACCTAACCCGTCAAGTAGAAACAAAATTAAAAAAAAACATGAGGCACGAGGTTTGTACTTTTGCTTCTAAAAAATAACAATACGAGTGGTGTAAGTTGACTCTCTTGTATATCTTCAATCCGAGCTAGAAACTCAACTCGTATATAAACTTGATCCGACTTATGGTTTAGCGAATTGACTTAAATTTTAATCTATTGTATATTTATTTGTATATTAGCCTTATAACAAGTTAACACACTAATCACAAATTATGGAAATTCCGAATAACACATATCACACCAGGAAAATCAAACATGATTTATTCGACCCAACTATCTTTAACCAGAATTGGCTTGAAAATACATATAAGATAGTTTCCTCGAGTGAAGCATGAACTAGCTTTGATCTAGTTCTTAAACGACTAATGAGTTACGAACACAAGTTAATTATCCAACCCTATTTCGATCATGGATATGACTAAATAAAATTTTAATCAAACAGGATTATAAAATTTAAATCACTAATTTCTAGTAATTAAGGGAAACTCAGGCTAACTCATCTCTTTTTCTCTTATAAGTAAAATCTGGCCACTCATTTTGCTAGAGAAGTATCATATAATTAAGCGTACTATTTGTCCTACTTATTAACTTACAAATTATTAAGTGTAGTATCGATATTCCAACTATAGCAGCAACTACTGCTAGCATTGCTTATTTGCTAAATAAAATATATTAGTACCAAAAAAGGTATTAAACAATGCACAAGTTGATTTCTAAATGAAAGGCGAAAAGCAAAGGTGTTTTAATCAAAGTTTTCAGAACCGGATCGGACGTCGAATCGAACGTCTTACTAGTTTGGTGGTCGGACAGGTTGGACCGGGTTTAACTATATTTTAATTATATTTATATGTGTAATTAATATAAGTAATTTATATATGATTTATATATATATATATTATAGTTATATATACACCTTAACTATATTTGTATACCCGACGTACTAATTTATGGTTTAACACCCCGTTTTTACTCATTAAAATAAAAAAAATCAAAGCCGGTCCGGTTTCCCGGTCCAACCAGCGGTTCGGGACGAATCAGCCGGTTCGACTACTAAATACCGAATCACACCAGACCGGACCGGACACGGCACCGATTCCCGGTCGAACCGGTCGGACCGGCCGGTCCGATCCGGTCAAAAAACAATGGTTTTAATTCTATTTGTTTCTAACTAAAGATAATATTAACACATGTTAATTAGTATTCAGTCAACCTTTATAATTTATAAATCTGTTAGCACCTTAAAAAATATTCATGGTTTGAGAAATAGCGTCTGTGAGTCTTTTTGGGGTTAAAGTTTACCACATGTGCATATATGGTTGCATTTAAATAATAACCACCTTGTCATTGTTTATTCTTTTTATTAATACGGTGACCACATTCAATCTGAGTGAAATACATTTTGTAACCTTTTGGAAATTGAAGTGATTGTGCGGCATTATATTATGGGAAGTACCTTGGTTTTGTACATATTTTAACCGGATAACCTGCATTTTACCTATATTGAATTTAGCGTAGTTAATTCACACTAATCAAGAAATAACGAATTAATTTTTAAAAGCAAACTGTAGTTTACTATAATGAACGACCGTTTACTATTTTGAATCACAAACTCACGTTTTTATCTACCTTTTCACCTCTCCAAACTCTATTTCGCATAAATAGCAATTCCACTCTAATTTCATTTGTTTCGGACATTGAAGGTATTTTTTTGTTTAATCTTAGCCATTATAACCCACTTACTTTTGATTTGGACCGTCTTAATTAGACGGTTGTTGAATGTTGTGGAGGTTACCGATGGTTGCCTCCCCACGTTCCATGTTCTCCAAAACATTCATCCCTCTTCCCTAGCTCTCCATGTCACCCGGTAACCTCCCCACGTTCGTTAATATCAAGAGCTGAGCAACAATTACCAATGGTTAACCTTTAGCTTTGTTGATTACACATGTTTTCTCTTATCTCTCCGCGTTGCCATTGGTAATCACGCCTATAAAAACACCTATTTCGTCACATTTCTCTTGCAACTAATAGAATGTTCTTATAATTTCGTTTCACTCAATGAGCATGATAGGTGATACTTTTCAACCTAAATTTCATTATTGGAGCAATTTGCTATCTTGAAAATGGCTATTTTTATATACGTATTGACGTTCATTGACGTTGTGATATAAATTTTATTTATAATTGACTCGTGTCAAATATAAATCTTTTCCCTGCTTATTTTCATGCATGCTTAATATTATTCTATGTTTTCACATAAGTATTATGTGAAAACATGTAGGGTCAAAATATTATACATTTTAATTCGACTGTATAAATCCAAGTTACTCAAAGTTTTGATGTAAGTTTAGTTTGAGAATGAGTAACTGTTGGATCAAAAAGAAGGCTGGTGCAATCAAAACCAATTCACTTAGACAATTTTGGTACTACATGCAAGGGCTTCAGAAGCTTAGCATGGAACTTCCGAAGGTTGTAGAGTTCTTCCGAAGACAAAGTGAAAGATAAACTTCTGAAGACAGAACTCTACTTCTGAAGCAAAGAGCATGCTTCCGAAGATCACGTCTTAGAAGAAAAGCCTGAAGACTACTTCTGAAGTATGATGATAAGAAGAAGTCTTCAAGCCTTAGAAGAAGCAGCCTCTTCTGAAGTATAAGTGGCTTCGGAAGTACTTACTTTTCTGAAGCCATTTAACCTTTGGAAGACACTGCTATGAACCAGTGAACACAAGTATAGTCTCTGACACTCCGCTGCAGACCTCTGATACTGTATGGCATTTTTTATATTGTGATCAACTCTTACTGATTATTGAGTTGAGAAGCAATATATAAAAGTACTTTGAAAATTACTTATTGTGTTCTTTATTACTTTCTATATTGTGATCAACTCTTACTGATTCTATCTTTACCCGAGTGTTGTTCTAGGTGAGTTTGAGAGAAAACAAAGTGTTAAGTGACTTATATCGATCCTGCAATTGGTATCAGAGCTTTCAGGCTCTTGATTGTGTGATCTAACCATCCTAATCTACTTGTTTTTCACTCCTCTCTACAACCTATTCAATCAAAATGGCCCTTAACAAGTCAGAGGTAGAGATGGGAACCATGACAAAGGCTCCCATCATTACTCCTGAAAATTTCAGGTCTTGGAGCAGGAGAATGGAAGGCTTCATCAGATACCAAGACAGCAGGATGTGGAACTCCATTGTCAATGGCCCGTATAAGCCAAAGGTGGCATCTCCTGGTGGAAACGATGCCATGATAGAAAATGCTGTTGAGGACTATTCTGATGAAGACATAAAGAAGATGGACATCGACAGCAATGCTATGACCATTCTCATGACTGCAATACCAAACTCTATTATGGTGGGGTTCTAGCATTGCACGACTACCAAAGAATTGTTTGATGCACTTGCTCAGATGTTGTCAAGCTCCAATGACTCAAAGAAGGACTCGCTGAAGCAGCAGTTCGAGAACTTCACTCATATTGCTGGAAAGACCCTCAACCAGCAGTACTTCAGGTACATGGATCTTATCTCTTCTCTTCAGTTTGTAAAGATCACTCCCGAACTTAGAGATCTCACTAGAAAGTTCATGAGTGCTCTTCCAAACGCGTGGACATTTTACTGTGTCTCTATCAAGAGGACAGAGAACTTGAACACTCTCACCATGACTGAACTCTATGGCATCCTCGATGGATATCGCCTAGAGGTGGAGAGTAAGAAGGGCCACCAAACATGCTATTTCTGAGCAAAACTTCCAAGCTATTCTTGCATCATCCTCCCATTTCAAACTTTGTTATCAGAACAAAGGAGGGTTGGGAACCAATGAAATTGTTCCATCATACTCCTATGAGTCTATTAGACTACCTAGATGTGGTACTAAGGAGCAAGAGGTTCCAACTACTAACCCTTCCTCACTAGAGTTGAAGGATGAGGCAACAATAGTGGCCACCACAAGGAAGGAACAGGTAATGTACCCATCTCCTTTTGTGAAGATCAAATCCTAACCATTAAGGCCAGAAGAAGCAAAGCTAAAGCTGCTAGAAGATCTGCCAAGAAGGTGGCTGAGTCCAAGCTGAAGATTGACCCTAAGCAGAAATGTGTCTTTATCTCAGCTGGATTCCAAGTGTTAGGTACTTCTGATTCAGGAAAGGAGTGTAATACCAGCACTCCTGTCCTGCCAAAGGATCAGAAGTTGAAGAGAAAAGTTGCTGATAAAGAAAAGAATCCCAAGAAACAACAACCCTCTTATTTCTAAAAGACTAACATTGCATGCATAATGTGTGGTCTGCAAAACCACATGGCAAAAGATTGTTACTACAATCCTGCAAGCACACATTATACAAATAATGTTAGAAAAAAAGATCTCAGATAAGGTTTTACATTTGGACCTTTTCAAACGGTTCAAGTGATGAAAAAGGGAAAGCTAGTTTCGGAAGCCAGGTTGCTTTCGGAAGAAACTCTTTCTTTTGAAGGGAAAATGGCTTCGGAAGCAAAAGCTACTAAGGTTCGGAAGAACAAGAAAGCTCCCTTGAAACCATCTCAGAAGAAGACTGCTTCGGAAGAAAAGGTGGTGAAGGCTTCTTCCAAAAAGAAAGAAGCTTCAGAAGATGGCCATGCTGCAAAAGCTTTAAAGCTCATCCTCCAAGATCAACCAAAGGGTGGACTAGAAGATCAAGGAAGATGCTACAGCCCAAACCTCTTCTTCAAAGATCTCTATTGAACTCCCATGCATATCTTTTGGTTCAATTATGTCATTATCTTTGAAGAACCCAAGACCAGCAAGGCTTGGGCTTCCAAACAAAACTAACAATCTCATCTTGTGTGTAGGGACATCCATATGACAAGAACAACAATGTCTGGATAGTAGACAATGGATGCTCTAGGCACATGACAGGGAACAGATCTCTCCTTCAACAGTTTCAGAACTATGATGGAGGTCCTGTCCAATTTGGAGGTGAGGCCAGAGGATATATTTCAGGTAGAGGGAGTATATCCAATGGTAAATTAAAGGTTGACAAAGTTCACTTTGTCAAATAGCTTGAACACAATTTGTTAAGTGTTTCTTAATTCTATGATCAAAAGCATCAAATGCTTTTCACAGAACATGAGTGCATTATCCTCAAACCAGGGATGATAATTCCTTCAGAATTGGTGCTTCTTAGATCTCCTAGGAAAGGGGATATGTACAAGCTGGATATGAACAATGCTTCCCCAATGGGTGAAGTATCATGCTTTCTTTCCAAAGTTGATAGTGATGAGTCAACACTGTGGCATAAACGTATGTGTCATGTAAATTTTAAGACAATGAATAAATGGGTTAAAAATAACTTGGTACATGGTTTGCCTAAAAAAGAGTTTTTCTGCAAAGATAACTGTGTTGCATGCATAAAAGGGAAACAACATAGGATATCTCACAAATCCAAATGTGTTAACTCTATCACTACTTCATTACACTTACTGCACATGGAGCTTTTTGGTCCCACAAGTATAATGAGCATTGGAAGGAAATCATATTGCCTTGTGATAGTTGATAATTTTACAAGATTCACATGGGTATTTTTTTAAGAACTAAAGATGAAACTGCTAAAATATTAAAATCTTTTATTCTTAAAATAGAAAATCAAATTGATCACAAGGTTAAAATTATTAGAAGTGATCAAGGGACTGAGTTTAAGAACTTCGTTCTTGACTCATTTTGTAACTCAAAAGGGATTGCTAGATAATATAGTGCTCCCAGAACTCCTCAACAAAATGGTGTTGCTGAGAGGAGGAACAGGACACTTATTGAGGCTGCTCGAACTATGTTAGATGATTCAAAACTACCTCTAACATTCTGGGCAGAGGTAGTCGGCACTGCGTGCTATGTGCAGAACAAAGTTCTTGTAGTTAAGCCCCATGGAAAAACCCCTTATGAGCTATGGAACAAGAGGCCACTATTCATTGGCTTTCTAAGGTCCTTTGGCAGCAGGTGTACCATACTTAACACAAAAGACAATTTAGAAAAATTTGCTGAAAAGTCGGATGATGTTATCTTTGTTGGGTACTCTTCTAGTTCCAAAGCTTATAGAGTATACAACATTAAGAATCAACAATTTGAGGAGTCATCCAATATAGTTGTTAATGAGCACACTCCTTGTGTTAGGGGGAATGGCCCTAATCATATCTTTAATTTAGAATTGTTTCCAAACTATTCTAAACCATCTTGTGAGAATGTTTTAGCTGGAACAGGTGCTCAAAATGATGCTGATGCCTTTGCTGATGATCAACTGTTTGAGCTACCCAGGCCTAGTCCAAGTTCTCCAAGTGTTGCAATACACCAAGCTTCCACCATTCACAGATCTGATAGTCTAACTATATCAAGGAATAGTGAAGCTTCTACAAGTGAATCACTTACTGAGCCTCAAAACTCATCAAGTGATCCACCACAACACTAGGCAGAAGGAAGTAGTGTTTTGAAGGAACATGAAACTATTAATACTACTTCATTGCCAACCATTAATGATGTTTCTCACTCATTCAATCAGTCCTCATTGAATGATTTTGATACAACAGTTAGACAGAGTGTTCCAGTTCCTGAGCAGAATATGTCCAACCTGGACCTATCTCTGCAATTGGAAGTGATTCCTCGCCTTAGAATTCACAACACTCATCCTGCTGAGAACATCATAGGGGATGTTACTGAGGGTGTGAGAACAAGAGGACAGACTCATCATGGGAATGTCTGCTTGTACTCATGCTTTCTATCCCAGATGGAACCCAAGAAGGTAGAAGATGCCTTGAAAGATAGTAGCTGGCTTGAATCGATGCAAGAGGAGCTGCTTCAATTCAAGAGACAGAAGGTATGGAACCTATGTTCGCTACCATCTGGTCAAGTACCAATAGGCACTAAATGGGTTTTCAAAAACAAGAGAGATGATAGAGGCTTGATCATCAAGAACAAAGAAAGACTTGTTGTTCAAGGATACACCAAGAGGAAGGAATTGATTATACTGATGTCTTTGCACCAGTTGCAAGACTTGAGCCAGTTAGGATCTTCCTTGCTTATGCTGCATCCAAGGACTTCACTATCTATCAACTTGATGTCAAGTGTGCCTTTCTATATGGGGATATAGATAGGGAAGTCTATGTATGCCAACCTCCAGGATTTGAAGACCCACAACACCCCAACTATGCGTGTAAATTGGATAAAGCTCTATATGGGCTGCACCAAGCACCTAGGTTGTGGTATGAGACACTGTCTCAGTTTCTTCTGAAGAATGGCTACATTAGAGGTACCATTGATAAGATTCTCTTCATCAGAAAGTCTGGAAAGGACATCTTGCTCGTTCAAGTGTATGTCGATGACATCATATTTGGCTTTTCAAATGATTAAATGTGTAAGGACTTTGAGAGCATTATGAAGAAAAGGTTTGAGATGAGTTTTATGGGAAAAATGGACTTTTTCCTTGGAATTCAGGTAAAGCAAACAAAGGAAGGGTTTTCATTAATCAATCTAAGTATGTCTCTAACATCTTAGAAAGATTTGAAATGAAGGATTGCAAGCCTGCGAAGACACCCATACCCAGAAACCATAATCTTTGTCCTGACCTTGAGGGTGAGGATACTGATCAACACTAGTATAGGGCAATTTTTGGTTCTCTGATGTATCTTACTGCCATTAGACCTGATATCATGTTTGCTACTTGTATCTGTGCAAGATATGAGGCTGCTCCAAAGGTGTCTCACCTAGCTGCTGTTAAGAGAATCCTTAGATACCTCAAAGGAGCACCTAAACTAGGTCTCTGGTATCCCAGAAACAAGAACTTTAATCTCTATGGATACTCTGACAGTGACTATGGTGGCTGCAATATTGACAAGAAATCAACATCAGGAGGATGTCAATTTCTTGGTGGAAGGATCATCTTATGGCAATTCAAGAAAAAATCCTGTGTCTTTACATCAACTGCTGAAGCTGAATACATTGTTGTTGCTAGCTGCTATGCTCAACTGCTATGGATTCAGAATTAGATGTTAGACTATGGATTCAACTTTATGAGTACTCCTATCCATATTGACAACAACAGTGCTATCTCCATTACTAAAAATCCGGTGAAGCACTCCAAGACAAAGCATATTGACATCAGGTACCATTTCATTAGAGATATTCATGAGAAAAATCTGATTAAACTAATCAAAGTTGACTCAAATGAACAATATACTGATTTGTTCACCAAAACTTTTGATGAACAAAGATTTAAGTATCTCATAACAGCTATTGGGATGATAAACATTGATTAGATCACCTTTTTTGAAAACCTTTTAATATGTAATGTCTTTTGTCAATACAATTTAAACACCGTTACAAAAGGTCTTTCTGAAAATTTCTAAGTGTAAATTTCTTCCGAAGAGAAATTAACCCTCGGAAGTTATTTTTATATATGTTCCGAAGCATAATTTCTCAAAGGATAAATTTTCTTCTCGAAAGAGCTTTTGGTCTCAGAAGAAGCGATTGATTGCGTATCAGATCTACTTCCGAGGCTTACACACTCTCCATTCGGAAAGCAATCCTAACCTTCAGAAGCAAAGTTTTTGCTTCGAAAGTAAGAATTGCCTTCGGAAGACAAATTACCTTCGGAAGACAAATTACCTTCGGAAATTTTTTACATTCGGAAGAAAGATTCTACTGTGTAACGTAAATCTCTTGGGCCCCACACTGTAAAAAGCAAATATTTTTTTTAATGTTGTCGGATTATTTAACTGATTTTAACCTACCGCCACTGTCAATTCATCCACTAAACCATCACATCACCTTATCCTCACCCCCATTACCGCCTTCCCACTATCTTTTAAATAATCTCGACTACTCAATTTCATCTTCTTACTTGCAATTTTTACTGCCTTAGAAAATTTTCTTCCCTCTAACTTTACCTAAGCTCGAAATCATCGACATTCACCTTTTTCCAATGGCACTTAACCCTCAGCACAACCAAGTCGCACTTCTTGATTCATCAAGAGATGTTGACTTCTCAGAAATCATCTCCTTTCTCACCCAATCATCTACTACACAACCCTTACCGTTAACCCCACTATTACTCCAAACAAATGGCTGAATTTTGGGGAAACGGTCAAGCCGAAACCCTAAATAGGATTCGTGTACTGAGGTCGAGCATTTGTGGATAGGAGTTGATCATCACTGAACAACTCATCAGGGAGCATCTAGAGCTTTATGATGAAGGAGCTCCTACTGAATTCCCTAAGGTAGAGTTGGACAATAATTACATCCTAATGGGATATGGTGGAGACATAAGCAGGTCGACAATCTACAAGTTCAACTTCTCCTACAACTAGAAGTTCTTCATGCACGTTGTTCTCCATTGTATGTCAAACAAGTCTGGGGGTTGGGATCAAATCCCATATGAACTAGGGTGCTTAGTTCATGGATTGGTGAGAGGCCTACGATTCAATTACTCAAGATTTGTGTTCACCAATCTGATTGGGAATCTATAACGGGAAACATTCTTCATGTATCCGAGATTCATTCAACACATAATCAACTATGAGTTGGACCAGAGTATGCTTGTCTGTGCAGCTGCTCTGACTGTCCCTCAGATGAGGCCCACCATCTTCAAGATGTTGAAGAAGGTGTCCACCAACTTCACTGGAAGGAACACTACTCTGCTTCCAGGTATGATTGAGCGCATAGCTCCTGGTGACATCCCTGTTCACCTACAAGTGATGAACCCACACCAGTAAGCTCCACCATAATGCCAACACTACCTTCTCCACCCTTCACCATCACATACCAAAGACGCCCTAAATGAACCCTTGTTCAATCTACTCTGATTGAACAAGCCCCTCCTGTTCAATCCAAAAAGACTAGAGTGGAAACATGGGCTCCCACTCAGTTTGAGGTCTCTCCATCCTTCTCTTTTGACCTCAATATGGGTTTTGAGTCTCCTCAGTCTCAAACCCAGGATCCCGACACCCAAACCAACAACCCTTAGGATGAGTATCTACACTCTTCTGAGCAACCAACTAGGGACAACCCCACTAAAGGCTCAATGCCTGTAGACATTGATCAAGGTCCCGGGTCAGTAGGCTTAACCTCCTTATCTTTTACTGACCTTCTTTTCAAAACTGATGAAGAGATAATATCTCTCCATGGCAATGAAGTTGATCTACAACACCCTCTTCAAGATCAACAGAGCCTGAAGAAATCCCTTATCTCTAGCCCCATCAGCAACCTATAACTGAGGTGAGTCTCACTGATGTGGAGGGGACTCATGTAGATCTAGCTGCCACTACAGAAGGTGCCTCAATGGACCTTATGGACAGTGGTAACATATCTCAGATTGAATCTGCGGCAACCGAGCCTTTTGATGACTCTGAAAGAGACACCATTACGCACGGGAAACCAGGGTGCCAAGAAACCACATCTGGTGGTGAGGTTGAACATACTAGGTATGTTACCTCATCTCCCCGTGATTCTTCAAAAGAAGATGAGGGAAGGATGCAACTCCTCATTAAAGACCTTCTATCTAGAGTCTCAAACCTTGAATCTTTGGTTAGGACTTCAAGGTCCGCCACTCAGCAACTTGAGATTGACAATCTCAAGGCCAAACTAGCTGAGAAACAGACAGAGAGGTCTGTTATGCATGTACCTGTTCAGGTCTCATTGACTTCTTTCTCTAGCTCATCTAGCTCTCAAGATGATGCTACCAAAAAGGGGGAGAATGTTCGGAGACAAACACTTGAGGACCCATAGAGCCACACTTCAACTTCAATCTTCTACTCCTATCATCACTGTGTCTGAGCCATCTCAAGTTATCCTTTAGATTGATTCAAAGATGCTCAACAATCTCTACACACTCTTCACCAAGTTTCTATTGAGAACCTCTTCTGATCAGCCAAGCCCAGATGCTGCAATGCTCTACTTTGGAGCTGAAGAGCTTCAGAGGCTGACTGCACCTTCTACCACTGTGGAAGAAGTTGGTCAACCTAAGGTCCACATGGAACCTAAGATTCATTTCGAAGGGGAAATGGGGACTAATGGCCCAGCAACTAAAACATTTGGGACAGAATCTGCATCTCCTCCAAATTCCAAACCTGAAGTTAAAGCCTCGAAAGAACAAGCTGAATCTTCCGAAGCTAAAATGGAAGTTGTGGAAGGACTGTTTAAAATGTCCGAGGAACTGATCATCACAGATTCAATCCTTGAAATGGAATCTGAGGTGAACAGCAAGGACTTTCTGAATCTACCTCCATCCCAGACACCATCTCTGCCTCTCTCACAATCAGAATCCACTCTCCAAGAACCACCACAGTCAGGCTCTTCAAAAGATAAAGGGAAAAGAAAGATGACTACAGAAGAGCTCCAGGAAGAGGAGAAGAGTAAGAAACTCAAGAAGAAAGGAAGACTTCCAACTGAGAAGTTGCTAGTTGCCAGTACAAAAGCAGCTACAACCAATCAGGAGGCTGTCAACAATAAGAGATAGGAAGAGATCATCGACCAGCTTATCCAAATGGGAGCTGTAAATGAAGAAACACTCTTGCTACCACTAGAGGAGTTGGTGAATCTGGAGAAGGCAACCCTGGTTGAAACTTGAAGAAGAAGCCAGGTTGGCCTTGGAGAAAGAAGAAGAAATACAGAAGGAAGCTGAATTGCAGCTGAGGAGAGACATGATACATTTCCTAATCTCCAGAGGCTTTAATCTTCAAGAACTCTCTCCACACAATGATGAGACGATCCTCTAGCTCTACAAAAAGAGCAAGATCAAATGGAGAAATAAAGAAGAAAGGCTGCAAGAGATAAGGCAAAGGAGAAGAAGAAGAAGGAGGAAAAAGCTAGGGTCACTGCAACCAGGAAGCTCAGTGAAAAGGCCTGGATGAAAGACTATCTTCGGGCCCATGGCTTCTCTGGAAGGCAGGTGGGTCCCATGTCTGAGAAGACACTCCAATGGATTGTCAGTGAAATCAAGGCTGACATCCAGTTGGGAAAGAGAAAAGAGATGTACAGAAGGGTAAAGGGGATGACCTTCACTGCAACCACCCAACCACAACCTGAACCCTCACCCCTACCTTTCACCATCAAAACCGAACCCTTCACCCCTAAACCCACAACTTTGCCCACATCCATCTCATCACCCCAACCACCTAAACTTCCCATCCTCCAACCAAAAACACTTCCCAGAACCTCTGAACCTCAACCTACCCAACAACCATCCAAACCATCCCCTCAACCTTCTTAACATCTCTCTTTTGAGGAGTTCAAGGTAATCAAGACCAAGCTCATCAGTTGCATAACTTTAAGTGAAGTCTCATGTGATGAAGATTCTGTCAACATTACCTATGTTGATGGATCCTCTTGTTCCCTCACAAGAGATCAATTTTTTGATTTACCTAGAGGAACATTGGACCAGGCAGCTAGACTTCTAGGCCTCAACTCAAATTCATTAAATGATGAAGAAAAGAAACTTAGAAAGAAACTGGTGACTTTGCTGGATACCAAGAAAGAGGACAAGATTCCCAGTCAGTCTCTTGCGCCTAGAAAGAAAATAATCCAGTAGAGGTTCGATGAAACTTCTCACAAATTTGTTGTGGAAAGGGAGAATATCGAAGTCAATAGACTTAATGCAACCTCTCTGCTACACTCCAGCAGGTTTGATATTGCTGAGTTAGCAGAAAAGCCATTCTCCAAGCCCTCCAACTCTGAAACTGCTGTACTCATTAGAAATCATCTCAGGAGTCTTCATCTAGCCGAGCTAACTGCAAAAGCCAAGTTTGAAGAAGAGTTGAAGTTGAGTAGATAGGAAGACAAGGAAAGATCTCCCACCAAGGGCGCTACCTTTCTACAGATGGTGAAGGGTCCAGAATTGGAACCTATAGTTAGATAGGAATATGATTACAGTGCTGATCAACTAACTCTTTTCAGAGGGCAACAACAGAGGGTACATGTCATCCAAGGTGACAGACTGGACTTCCTGTCTACCAAGGATCTGTACAAACTTCTCAGCACCACATCAGGGAAGAACAAGGAAACAGACAAAGATCTACTCTCCGTGGTGCTGAAAGTTTTGAGAAGCAGAAACAAGTGAAGTTTTGGTAGCATCAGCCTAGGGGGAGTTTGTTGGATCAAGAAGAAGGCTGGTGCAACCAAAACCAATTCACTTAGACAATTTTGGTACTACATGCAAAGGCTTCCGAAGCTTAGCATGGAACTTCTGAAGGTTGTAGAGTTCTTCCGAAGACAAAGTGAAAGATAAACTTCCGAAGACAGAACTCTACTTCCAAAGCAAAGAGCATGCTTTCGAAGATCAAGTCTTAGAAGAAAAGCCTGAAGACTACTTCCGAAGTATGATGATAAGAAGAAGTCTCCAAGCCTTGGAAGAAGCAGCCTCTTTCGAAGTATAAGTGGCTTCGGAAGTACTTACTCTTCCGAAACCATTTAACCTTCAAAAGACACTTCTATGAACCAGTGGACACAAGTATGGTCTCTGACACTCCGCTGCAGACCTCTGATACTGTATGGTGTTTTCTCAAAGAGCCATGCAGTTGACCATACTTTATTACATTGTTCACATTTTTATGATAGTACAAGTTACCAACTTTAGTTGGTGACAAAAGGTAAGTCAAGAACATGTCCTAACTACCAAATCTTAGATAAGACTTTATTCGAGATACCTTAAACTATAGTCTTGTGATATAGACTTTAGCTATAGGATCCCAGCTGATATCAAAGTATATCTGGCTGTAGGTAGTATTATGTAAGGACCTGGTATTTGAACGAAATACCAAATGATTAATGTGTAGACCAAACCAAATAGTGCGGAATCCTATTTGATTGGAGATCCAATCAGTGAGAACGCACGTAGAATCAATAAAATATTGAATCTAACGTTAAGAATCGATTGGGAATCGATCTACTGCGTTCTATGAACTTGGAATATCAACTTGGAGGTTTCTGGACGGCTAGGGTATGTCTGGAATCGAAATAGAATTAATGCCTTAGTTTTTCCACGAATTGGGTTATATTTATAGGTTAGTATTGTTAATTCATGCGATTGAACCATTAGTATGGTTCAGTTGTGCAATTGAACCATGTGGTTGATTCATCCGCACAACTGAGTGTTCAGTCGTGCGACTGAGCCAATCTTATGTTACAATCATACAACTGATCCAGTCTCCCGGTTCAGTCGTACGACTGAGTCATTCGTATGAAGTTATTCATGCGTATGGTCCATTCGCATGGGCCATTCGCATGGGCCATTCGTATGAGAACTTCATTTTGTTAAGTTTAAATGTATTAATTAATATAACATTATGTGTAACAATTCTAACAACCATAAACCTAATTAACCAATTCAACATCGACTCATTAATGAAATATTAAACATTATAAATAACAAACAACCAATATCATTTCATTAATCATTCCAAACATTACATCAGAATTAGACAAACAAGATCTATTACATTCATATTATGATATAGGGACATACATGTACCAACAAACCCCCTTGGACCTAGATCTCTCTAATGTCTTGTTGTCTTCATTACCTCCTCATTCTTCTTGTACTTATCCTCTTTTGTGACCTGCATGAATCTCAAATGCAAAACAGAGTCTTATAACATTCTGGAACTGGAGGGCTTGTACTATATCCTGCGTATCATAGAACAGTGGCCACTTGTATAGAGTGTAGACATCATTAGCTGACAAGTTGGTAAGCCACATTGGGTCAAATACCATGATAGTATCCATTTCGCCCTCTTTGTTTAGGACTATGACCGCTTATCCTGTCCTTCAATCGTAGTACACCACTTAAAGTGTGGAGTGAAGTCCTGTGGCATTTCCCTGAGTGGGATTCTTGACATCGTGTGCGGAGGACTCCACTTCAACACTATCTTTGGCTTTCTAGTAATTGCATTAACTTCAGACCTTTTGATGTACCTTGTAGGGTTGGGGTCTGAAGTTACCCACCTGGTGTGGTACTCCTTCCTTAGGGCAGCCTCAAACCAGCCTGACATCTTTCTCGGGTCAGCATACAACAACTTCAGTTTGGCCAGCTGGTTGAGCTCAAAACCTGGTAGAGTCTTTAGATCATGTGGAAATCTAAAGTACTCGATGCCTTTCCCTCTTAACGGCATAAATGTTAAGGTCCTCGAAATATGCCCATGCTATAATCCTGCCTGACACCTTATGATGTTTCTTGACTCTGTAGAGTTTGGTGTAGGCGTCCTGTTTAGGTGTAGCGCGTTGGGCTCTAACTTCTTCAAAACAGGCAGCCCATTCAGCCTTTGGGATATCAACATCATCATTTGAGGCTTAGGCCGATCCCTCTTTCTTCTCTGACTCCTGCTCCATTTTGTCTAACACCTCAAATGTATCACTAACAAGGGATTCACCCAGATTGGGGACCACATTTCCCTCATTGTCAGCATACAGAGGGTAGTGCTCTACAGTGACATCTTCTATCTCTATTTCATCAACGTTGTTGAGCTCTTCGGTACTTGTCGAGTCGCACGTTGGAGCATCCTTTATAATCTCATCAGGATTTAGCTTGAAGATCTCAGCTAGTTGCTCATTTGATAGATCGTGAATTATTTCCCCTTCTTCAGGGGTATAACTCACCGACCTTCTGACGATCCCTTGCAGATCAAGAATCATAGTTAGCTGAGTCTTGATCTGCTGAAGGGGAGCAACATTGAACACATCCCTCTGATAGTTTGGATCTGTTTGATTTAAACATGTAGCACATCAACCATTAGCTAATAATCAAAACAGAAACTACATTAATCTTAACATAACCATTAAATACATAAGTTTAAATATATGATTCAAATACAAAAGTAATCAAATACATAGACATCTAATTATTACTTTTGTCTTGGATTACTGGGTCATCACTTGGTGGAGCAGAGGAGGAAGCTTGTTGGTCTTGATTCTTCTTAGACCTCCTTTCTTGACCTTGAGCAGAGGTAGATGCAGCTGCATCGCCTCCTTCTTCATCATCATCCTCATTCCTCTCCTCTGTCTCTCGTCCTCAATCCCCTCATCATCCTCAGTCTCATCTTCATCATCATCATCACCATCATCACATCATCACCATCTCCCTCTTTAATCTTCAGAGGCTCATCTTTAGATCCCTTAAGTTTGAGCATGATGGTCTTCTTAGCATTCTCCAACTCCTCAATCTTCTTAGCAGAGGTGACTCTATGCTCTTGGAGTTGGGCGATCTCGTGGCTCTGAGCAGCCATTTGCTGGGCCTGCTCCTCGATCAGCCAAGCCTGCTCCAAGATCTGGTGTGACTGCGCAGCTGTGAGATCTGCAAGTTGTCGGATTTACGCAGTCTTCTCTTCATTAGCAGCTAACAGTCGCATCACCATACAGTTTAGCGCTGAAAGCTGGTCCTCTACCCCAAATTGAGGTAGATGAGATCCATATACATGTGTGGGATGAGATAAGGGTCCTGCTTGGTGGCTAGTCGTGGTGGTGGTGGCTGTGGTGAAAATGGGGTTGGGTTTGTGAGATAGTGGAGGTGATGTAGGAGTGAAAGATATAGTGGTGGTTGGCATATGTACAGTGGTCGGAGGTGTGGTGGGGGTTGTGTAGTGTGGTGGTGGGTGGTGGATGGTGGTGGCTGTAGAAGTGGTAGTGGTGGTGGTAGATGTAGTGGCTGTGGTGGTGACGAAAGTGAATCTTCTCTTCTTCTTCTTCTGGCCGTGGGGCTGAGCCATCCGTTTCTTCCTCGATCCAGTCGAGGTGGATGCTCACCCTTGAACACGGCTAGCAGACTCAGGAGCATAGCTGGGATCTGCAGTCGTCTCTCCCGAATCCCTGGGGCGTTCACCAACCGCCTGGAGTCCATACTCTGTGGGAACAGCCTTGCTTCCCACAGTCCTAGTCAATGGCTCCTCGTCTGACTCTTCTTCCTCCTCACCAGGTATAAAGTCCTGGTGGAACCCGGCTGACTCAGCTATGTCTCCCATGGAGGAAGATACTGGAGGTATAACGTCTATAGCTTCACCCCTCGGTGGAATGGGCATGTCATCTCCAGCATCCCCATCGTCATCATCATCAGAGTCATCGGCGGGTAGAGCAATCTGCTCAACATCAGAATCACTGTCGTCGTGGCGCCACTTCCTCCTAGCTGGGACCACATAGTTCTCACGGGCCAGATGCCCAAACAATATCCTAACAGGGGGTTTTACCTGCTTCCCTATGTTACCTTCATCCGGCCCAAGGTGGTATCATCCATCACCTCAAGCACTACAACATCATCCTTCTCCTTTGGCAGGGAGGGGAGCTTCTGGTCTATAATCATCTGCATAAATCGGGGGTACATGCAGAAGCCCTCCTTCCCTTTCCCTCAATGTTCTCCACCAAGTAGGTGAAGATCATCCTGGAGAAGTTGAACGGATGGTTCAGCACCAACGCAACATAAGCATTCTGGATCTTGTCAGACAACTCATCAAAGCCTCCCTTCCTGGATGCTATGCATTTCAGCAATACATGAGCAAGATACTTGAATTGGGGACAGAGGTTGCTCTTGTTGAGCACCCCAGCATTGATGTCCCCAGAGTACTTGGCTCGAAGAAAACATCCTCTAACAGTAAGTGGGTGTAATCTAGTAGGACAGTCAGCATCGTCCCCCAACTGTAACACGATCCTAAGATCCTCCTTTGTGATAGCTATAGCCTCTCCAAAGATAGTCCCTCTGATACAGTGAGGCTCAGAGGATCGATCAACTACCGCACCTTCCCAGAAGGCCTGCTGAATAGACCGATAAGGTGTACATGGAGCAGATATAGCGTGTGCAATCCTCGATCTCCTGAGGAAGGTGATAATGCCAGAGAAGTCTGAAGCATTTCTGGATGTCAGATCCAGATGAGCACAAATATTGTGCTTTGTACTCATAGTCCAACGACTTGCCATCTGTTACACGAGGAAAGTAAACATTAGTACCCATTGGTTAAGAATGTCATGAAACACTTGGACTTGAACAAAATTCTTTTCTGTCATGCGAATGAGGCTGTGCAACTGAGATTCAGTCGTGCGAATGACTCCATACGTACTATTGAGTGTGCGAATGACTCCATACGTACTATGAGTGTGCGACTGGACTCATGCGTATGTAGCCTCATGCGGTTACACCAGTCGTGCGACTGAACTCATACGCATGGTTCAGTTGTGCAGTTAAGCTGTTCCCACTCTTCAGTCGTGTGACTGAAGTTCATCAACCTGTCCATTCGCATGTTGTTCTGTCCGTTCAATTCAAATTCAATTTTTCACCAATTTTGAGTTTTAGACTTCGTGTTTTGGTTCATTAGACTCTGAATTCATTAGTTTAACATCTAACACCTTTAATTTCGTTTGTTTATGTCGTTTAGTTAGGTTATTTTGCCACAAAAGTCACGGTTATTCTAATTAGTCCAATTGTTCAGATTCAGTGTGAAATTGAATGATTTGGTAATGTTTCTGCACCGCAAATTACCTGTAGAGTCAATGCAAATGGTCAGTATGTGAGAATCGAGGGTTTATAATGATCAAATGAAATTTGGGCAGCGTAACTTTAGTCGTGCGATTTAGGATAAATTTGAGAGTGGTGAGTCTCTGCGACCGACTCTCTCTCTATTTATACTAACCCTAAATTCAATCGTACGACTGGGCTCATACGCACATTTCATTCAGGGGAATGGGCCTCAGTCGTGCGATTGGTTTAGTCGCCCCATTCGTCGTCCGACTGGAGTTCAGTCATGCGACTTACTCATTCGTTCGCACTGAACACCGACTTGGTCATTCGTATGGGCCACTCGGTTGGATGGTCCATACTCCTGGTCCATTCGTACGAATGGCTCCCATTCATATGATAAGTCCATACTAATGGTCCATTCGTGCGAATGGGTATACTTACGAAATTTTCTTCATTTCTTACCATTTTACATTTAAACCCTTTTCAAACTATAGAATCAACATTATAAGCATTTGATCATCTCAGACATGATCCTTTTAACTTGAAAAACTTTTGACCACCTCAAACGTGATCCTTTTAAACAATTTAGTCACCTCAGACGTGACCCTTTTAGGTGAATTAATCCCTTACTGAATTTCATGATGTAGTCCGACAAACAAACAAACATGACTAACTAGCTAGAAACTTAAACTAATACAGAAATAAAACTTGTTTTTGACTTTTTGTGAGAGATAAATCCTAAGATAGACAGCTACTGGATTTGGTTCCAGAATAGTCAGCTTCAATTTAGTTTGACCACACCTGGATCAATTCAATTTTGGAATCATACAGGCAAGTCAAATCATTTGGGACTTGTTATCAAAATCTTTAGATGCTCACTTCTTGGTTTTCATCCAGAGTCTTTAGCAAATTTAGGAAATCACACTGGCACTATTAGATTCCCACATTGATTTGAACTTTCAAGAATTGCAGCCATAATGATTGTCGGTATATTTGTCCTCTTAAATTCATACATAGACTTTAGATGCAAACTGGTGATAATTTTAGGTTTAATTATTTCAACTGACATTTGTGGATCCCACACTTATATGGTAATCAACATTCCTCAGGAGCTTTTTGAGTGGTCTACGGGTATTTTTACAAGAAGAGACTATTCTTAGAGCTTTCAAAGAGAAGCCAATCCTCAGGTCAGTGCCATCGCACAACAGAGAGGCGGCAAACAACAATGAAGTCTAGAATATCTAGGTTATGCTTATCCTCAGGTCAGTGCCATCACATAGCAGAGAGGCACACAAACTATCTTCTTGTTAGAGCAGCTAAATTTTCTTTTGCACAGAATGCACCAACAACATATGTCATTAGCTTGATAGCATTTGTCTTTCATTTTTTTTCGTGCTTTGCTCTATTTTTGGTCATCCACACACATTTGTGGCGTTTACATGCTTATTACCCCTTATTGGAATATTGTTGATTGTGTTAACCAGTGATAAGATGACAGCCCACAGTCAGTTGAACAATTTAGTTTGATCTTGAAATCACCAGTCAGGTCTACTCATCTATTGTGCTGAATCTACCGACATATCATTTGAGGTCTAGCAACCTCTAGGTCTACTTTCTTTGTGTTACCTTAGTAGTTACCAGTTTTTCTATCATCTTCCCTTTATATTGCTTAGACTACACAGACTTATACTTTGAATTTTACATCTTTTCTAAATTAAATTTTAAAGTCCCTTTTGATTTGTTCCTGTGTACTATCATTTTCCAAAAGTTTGAATCGGTATCACAGATACGATCTACCTTATATCGGCTATCTACTCTTTCTCCCTCGTTTTTTTAATAATGCTACTAGCCGACCTACTCTCCCCCTAAAATTCTAAAATTATACTGGATTTAATTATTTTAGGATTTTAACAGACAGCTAAATAACATGAATTTAATTTAAACAAAATAAAATAAATAAAGAAAAATTGAAAAGGAAACATATAACTACAATGCATCGGACTACACATGATCATCATCTGGAATTACATCACTTTTCTTTTTAATGTCGTTGACCTCTAACAAATATAGAAAACGTGGTTTATCAAAGGCTTTTGTATAGAGGTCAGCGCGTTGAAAGTCAGTATTAATTTTTACCATATCGATTAAGTTTTTTTCAAAACAGTCTCTTATGAAATGGTATTTAATACCGATGTGTTTGTCTTTGGATGTTGTACCGGATTTTAGTTACTGCAATTGCAGCAGAGTTATCAACAAAGATAGGAGTAGAAGAAAACTTTAAACCGTAATCCCGCATTTGCTGTTGAATCCATATGATTTGTGAACAGCAACTTGCAGCAGCAACGTATTCGGCTTCACAGGTTGACAATGCAACCGAGGTTTGCCTCTTACACTGCCAGGTAACTAATCTCCTCCCAAAGAATTGACGCCCTACTGATGTAGACTTGTAGTCATCTTGCAGCCCCCGTAATCCGAGTCACTATACGCCATGAGCTCAAAGGCATCATCATGAGGATACCACAACCAAGTGTGGGTGTACCCTCAGATAACGAAATATCTTTTGACCCCAATCAGATGGTTAACCTTAGGCTTAGCCTGATATCTAGAACATAAACATGTAGCATACATGATATCAGGTCTTGAGGCAGTGAGATGCATGAGGGATCCAATCATTCCTCGGTACATTGTGGCATCTACCAGATCTCCATTTTCGTCAGGTGCTATATCATGATTTGTAGCAAGTGGAGTCCCAGCAGCAGACACATTCTCCATGTCAAACCAACTGAGAATGTCTCCCACATACTTGGTCTGATGTAGAAGATCCCATTCGATGTCTGATCCACCTGTAACCCGAGAAAGAATTTCATCTCCCCCATAGCACTCATATCAAACTCTTTCTTCATAACTGCTTCAAACTCTTTGCATAATTCTTTGTTCTTTGAACCGAATTATGTCATCATCGATAGATTTGTACTAGCAGTAGGTCTCCATCTTTTTCTTTGATGAACAGTGTGCAGTCAATGACTCCCCTGTGAAAGCCGTGTTTCACAAGATGAGTTGAGAGTTTCTCATACCAAGCCCTAGGAGCTTGATGAAGCCCGTATAAGGCATTGTCGAGTTTGTAAACTCTGTCCCGATGACAAGGATCTTCAAATCCCTCGGTTGACTGACATACACTGTGTCTCGAATTTCCCCATGAAGGAATGCACTCTTCACATCTAATTGATAGACTTTAATCTTCATATACGATACATAGGCAAGGAAGATACAGATGGCTTCCATCCTTGCCACTGGTGCAAACACTTCATTGTAGTCAATCGCCTCGACTTGGTGAAATCCCTGAACAACTAGTCGAGCCTTGTTCCTGATAATCACCCCTTGGTCATCCTTCTTGCATTTCAAGCCTTGTTCCATCCATACTCCTAACTTCTTGAACTGAAGAAGTTCTTCTTGCATGGCACTCAACCATGCCTCATCGTTTAGTGCATCACTGATGTATTTTGGCTCAAACTGCGAGACAAAACACCGATAAGCACCATCATGAATGTATCCCTTTTCCATAACAGAGACATAATCAGCTGAGTACAACTGATTTCGGGTTTGTACTCCTGATCGGACATCCCCAATGACATTGTCTAAGGGATGATAAATGTTTAGACGTGATCCACGAGTAGTAGGAACTGCTACCTTAGAGCCAAGGTTATGAACATTTGGTTCTGCATCTGAGGTAGAAGGGGTCTGAGGTTCCAAAGTCGAAGGTGCATCACCGTTAGATGCATGTGGACTTTCAGGAACTGGAACCTGTTGCTCCTGACTGTTCTGGTCATCTTCTTCATCATCATCTACAGAGGAGGAGTCACTATCGTCGACTACTCCCCCTGACTAGTAGATGATTCTCCCTGTGAACTCAATGACGTTGGATCAAGAGTTGGTGTATTCAAGATATCATCCATCATTCGAGTAAGCAACTCATCATCATAAGGAGAGATAGGGATATTGAAGGACTTAAAGAATCCATCATAGTCGAAAAAGTAGGCGGGTCCTTTGCCAGTAGGTGGTGTGGTATATCTCTGAACATCAACATTACACCACACTTCTACTAGACCCGTTGAGTTGTTGTAAACTCTCTTGTTCGGTATGTTGTATCCTAGGAAGATTCCTTCATCAGCCTTCTCGCTAAATTTACCTTCTTGAGTCTTCTTCAGAAGTGTACACGGTGCGCCAAATGGTTCGAGATACTCCAGATTCGGTTTATGTCATTGTAGTAGCTCGTAACATGTCTTTTCGTGGCGCTTGACTATTAGAACTCGATTCAGTGTATAACACGCATTAGCCACTGCCTCATTCCAGAATTGGATAGGCAGTTTCGAGTCTGCCAGCATTGTCCATGCTGTCTCTATCAAGCTTCTGTTCTTTCTCTCAGCAACACCATTCATCTGAGGTGTGTATGCAGAAGTGAATTGATGCACAATTCCCTTTTCCTTGCAATAAGCCTCCATCCATTGATTCTTGAACTCGGTTCCGTTGTCTGATCACACCTGTCTTACCTTCAGCTTGTATAGGGATTCCAGTGTAGTTACCAATTCCTTGAAGGATCAAATGTTTCTGATTTGGATTTCAGAACATTACCCAAGAGAACCTTGAGTTGTCATCAGTAACTACATAGCAATACAAGTCGCCTGCGATGCTTCTTGTACTGACTGGACCAAACAGATCCATGAAGAAGCTCAAGAGGAAGTTCTATAGAATGAACCTGCTTTTCCTTATGAGATTTCTTCGTCTGTTTGCCCTTTTTGCATGCAACACAAAAATCAGGAAGTTGGAAATTCTTGACATTAACTCCTCTCACAAGATCCTTCTAGATCAAGTGATTCATCTTCCGTTGATTGATGTGTCCCATTCTCCTATGCCAGGAGATGGAGTCCTTCTCAGTGGCTTTTGATAGAAAGCACTGAACTTCATGATCCGTTGTTGAAGCTGTTGAGAGATCCAAAACATAAAGGTCTTTATATCTTGAAGCTGTCATCAGAACTTGGTCCTCTGGAATAACTAGTCTTTCTTAAGGACGTAACACTTCTTGTTGTCGAATATGACTTTAAAACCTTTATCACAGATTTGGAAACAGAAAGTAAGTTGTTTTGAAGTTGCTGAACGTAGTTCACCCTATCAAACTTAACTTTCTGATTTCCAACTTCTCCCTGAGCTGTGATATACCTCCCTTGTTTCCAGCAAACGAAACATGCCCTCCTTTTATTTGCTTGACGTTTGATAAAAGAGCCCTGTTTCCTGTCATGTGCCTGGATGCTCGCTGTCTACAATCCACGTGTTGGTTTCAGCACTGTAGTGAACACCCTGCACATACAAAGTAAAACATTAGTTTAGGTTAGGAACCCAAGCCTTTACTGGCTTGGGTTTCCCAGAGGCATCACACATCATGAATTCAACCCATTTCCCTTAGAGGGTGAGGGAAGCTCAGGTTCCTTCTTGTCATCATTATCAGACACAGAGGATGACTTCTCTTTCCATAAGCCAGATTTGTGCAATGCCTGTTTGTGATAAACAGTCGACTGGCTAATGGGTTGAACGTTAGGTTCGCTAGTTCGTCTAGGTGGAGTTAAGGAACTCCTCTTATAAGACTTAGATTTTGAATTCTGAAGTTCAATCTTCTTCCTAGGTGTCTGATAGTAATGAAAAAAGGAAGCAATGTGTCCACACTCTCCACAGTTGTAGCACGACCTGCTATCAACTTTATGATTAAACTTTCTTTGTGGAGATGTGTGTGACACCCTGGTAACATTACTTAGTTTGGGTTTTGACTCTGTTTCTTTTGATGTTTTCTCCTGTTTAACAAAATTAATTGTTTTAACATTTTTAACATCTTTTTCTTTTTGGTTAACTGGTTTTTGACATGAAGCTTGGGAAAGATTAACATTAGCAGTCCTTTTAGATTCAGATTTGACTTTGTTTGTCCCGGACTTTATATTAATCTTTTCAAATTCTTCTTCCAGATTAACACAAGGCATTTTACCTTTTGCCTTTAAAGTGGCCACCTTTTGTTTTGTTCCAGATTCAATTGACGAACATGAGGAATCTGGATCACTAACAAGAGGGGTAGATACCACATGATCCTTGATGGGGTTGTTATTTACAGGTCTACTCTTAGTGTTCATCAAGGTCTCAGGTGGTGGAGGAACCACTTTATAACCCAAACCCTCCCCGTTGTTTCGTTCTCTCACTAAGTGTTGGACAATGTGTGATGAACTTGTCCAACTGTGCAGTTTTTGCTTTAATGAGTTTACTTCTACTTCTAAAACTGCCTTTTGCTTCTTAGTGTCTTCTAGGGAGTTAAGATAGTACCTAATGTCATTAGCTTGGTTAAATGCAACTACTTCAGTTTCCCTAAGCTGTTTAGTCAAAAGGTCTATCTTTTCTTTGTAACTATGCTCATTTTGTTTAAAGACTCTATTAGCCTCAGTGCATAGTTGCAAATCCCTTACTAAGTTATCATTATGATCTAATAACCTAGCAAATTTCTCATCTATGCTATCTATAAAAGTATCACAATTAGAACAAGCATGATTTTTAAACAGTTGGTCAGTGGTATTTACCTGAGGAGGTTTAGTAGAGTTAGCCATCAACGCAGCATCAGATGTCTCTGGTTCTGGTGATTCTTTCTTTGCTGTTGAAATCTCTTCTTCAGGCTTGTAGCTGACCTCAGTTGCAGTTGTCTCTTCAATATTCGACATCGCTATCTCAACTACAGTATCTCCCTCACTCGCGGAATCATCATCTAAGTCTTCTACACTGGCAATATTTGATTCCCCTGGACAGACAAACCGAAAGCTCCAGTCCTTTCCTTCATCATCATGTGTAGTCAAGGCCTTTGGATCCTTGCTTGATGAAGTAGAACTTCTAGCTTGCTTGTCTTGACGAGTGAAGGACGAGAATGGGTTCCCGTTCCCAGTTTTCTTTGGCTTCACACATTCTCTCTTGAAGTACCCCTTTTCTCCACAGTTAAAGCAGGTCACTTTACTCTTGTCAAAGCCAAATGTGGTATCCTTAGTAGCAACCAAGTTCTGTCCGGTCTTTTTCACAAACTTCTTCGCCCTCCGGACAGCACTAGCTAAGGCCCACATAATGTCCATCCTCTCCAGTTCAGTCTCATCAACCTGCTCGTAGTCTTCATCTGCCAGATGGCAGTTTCCAATTTTCCAGCAACAGTCCATCATAAGAATTAACCACTGCTGCCAAAAGATCCATGTGCTCTCGAGCTACTTCCACCATAATATTTCCAAGGTTCTTGGTCTTCAGTCTAGTAGCATTCGTTTCAGTTCCAATGTAATGGGTACATGAAGACCCGAAGTTTCTGATCCTGAAGGAGAAGCTTGTGAAGGACCCGATGAGCTAGACACAAATGTAGTCTGAAGATGTGCTCCAGACATCTTAGCTTGAGGCGTGGCATTGTACAAAGCTGGATTCTGAGAGTACGAAGACTTTTGAGCTCTGTACTTCATCCTAAATGCTTCTTCTTGCAGCTTTAGAATGAAGTCATTGATATCCAACTTTGCCAGCATCTCATTCTGTCTCAGATTTGACACAAATGAAGCCCACTTTTCCGGTAATCCGTCTGCAAAATTTAACACCTTTTCTTCCATGGTAGTAGCAACACCATGTGTATGCAGTTCACTCATCAGATGGTAGAATCTATCAATAACATCGTCCAAACTCTCGTTTCCCATCGATGAGAAGTTGTCAAATTCCTTCTTCAGTTCTTTAGCTTTAATTGCCTTCAACGAAGCATTCCCGTCGTATCTTTTTTCCAGATCATCCCACAATTTGTTGGCCTGCTTATTCTCCGAGTACTGGTGGAAAATATCTTTAGGAATAGACTGTGTAATCAATGCATAAACTCTCTTCTCTGCATTACACTTGACTTTCTGAGCATCGGTCATCCCTCCTAAAGTAAGTTTTACCCCATCTGCTTACACCGGCATACTATACCCAATCTCGATAGCTTCCCACAAATTTGGATCCACTCCATTGAGGTAGATCTCAAAATGTTGTTTCCAGTGGGAAACTCATCCAACGTTAAGAGTTTTGGTGGTTTATTATGATTCCCCACATCACTTTCAAGGAACAGTAGGTTCTGGATCCTTGAGTCCTTGCCTGCAGTAAACGCTGACATCTGATCTTCCATCTCGATTAACCTTTAAGTGTACTAACCAAACTGTCAAACTGGTGCGACAGGGTGATGCGAGTGGGCTATCCGTGCGAATGAACTATGTGATTGATTCAATCGTGCGGCTGAACTAAGCGATTGGTTCAGTCGAGCGAATGAAGCTGATGCGTATGAACACTGCAAACGGATGGTTCAGTCGTACTAATGAAGAGGCGACTCAGTCCAATCGTGCGTCTAGAGTATGCAAATGAGTCCAGTCGTGCGAATGGCTCACTCGTGTGACTGAAGCTGCTGTTTTGCGAAAATTTCTAGGTTGAATGTGTTTTAGCCGTAAAAATTCGAAATTTTGCAAACCCTAATCGCCTAAGGCCGTAGAAACTGAAACTTGATGAGCAGGGTACGTCCAAGACAACTTTTGATACAAAATATTGCGTTTTTTCGTGTAAAACACAAACTTTTTATCAATCTTGATTGAATCACATGTAATCAAGAGCCAAAGCTTTGATACCACTTGTAAGGACCTGGTATTTGAACGAAATACCTAATGATTAACGTGTAGACCAAACCAAATAGTGTGGAATCCTATTTGATTGGCGATCCAATCAGTGAGAACACACGTAGAATCAATAACATATTGAATCTAACGTTAAGAATCGATTGGAATCGATCTACTGCGTTCTATGAACTTGGAGTATCAACTTGGAGGTTTCTGGACGGCTAGGGTATGTCTGGAATCGAAATAGATTAATGCCTTAGTTTTTCCACGAATTGGGTTGTATTTATAGGTTAGTATTGTTCATTCGTGCAACTGAACCATTAGTATGGTTCAGTTGTGCGATTGAACCATGCGGTTGATTCATCCGCACGACTGAGTGTTCAGTCGTGCGACTGAGCCAATCTTATGTTACAATCATACAACTGATCCAGTCTCCCGATTTAGTCGTACGACTGAGTCATTCGTATGAAGTTATTCATGCGTATGGTCCATTCGCATGGGCCATTCGTATGAGAACTTCATTTTGTTAAGTTTGAATGTATTAATTAATATAACATTATGTGTAACAATTCTAATAACCATAAACCTAATTAACCAATTCAACATCGACTCATTAATGAAATATTAAACATTATAAATAACAAACAACCAATATCATTTCATTAATTATTCCAAACATTACATCAGAATTAGACAAACAAGATCTATTACATTCATATCATGATCTAGGGACATACATGTACCAACATATTATATATAGGTTCTCTTTGTAACTCATTCCACACTACTTGTAAGAGTCTTGTATTATTGAGTTGAGAAGCAATATATAAAAGTACCTTGAAAATTACTTCTTGTGTTCTTTATTACTTTCTATATTGTGATCAACTCTTACTGATTCTATCTTTACCCGAAAGTTGTTCTAGGTGAGTTTGAGAGAAAACATAGTGTCAAGTGACTTATATCGATCCTGCAGTAACAATTACTACAAGACCGGTGAAGGGTGGTCACTTACAACACAAAAACACAAAGATCAGAGTAACTTAATCAAACAGTGAACTAAATTAACCACAAGTAAACACACTTAGAACACTAGTAATTAAGAGACATAACAAAAGAGCAAGATACACAAGGATATGGTTTCAAGATTGCAGTATATTGCTTTCTCAATGTTGTATTACAAGTGTTACAAAGCATAAAAGAAAGTTACAAGAGCATGAGATACTTATACTACATCCTACAGCCAGCCATACTTTGAAGGCCAGCTGGATACAATTGACTAGACACAACACAATATCAATTGTAGAGTCAAAAGGCAGATTGCCTTTTGACTAGTGACTATGACATGTCATAGCTCACATCCTTATCTATTACAAAAAGGATAAAGTACATGAAGTAGAAAGTTTACAGACTCAAGACCTCAATGTACAGTTACCAAAAGCATGGACCTTTTCACCAACTCATGTAAGTTGGTGACTTTACAGAGTTGCAGCGGAAAGGGGTCCAGCTTTATGGAAAAGTACATCAGATAAAGCATGTTGTTAAAAGTCTTCGGAATAAATCTGTCTTCAAGAGTTGAGCTTCGGAAGACTTTGTCTCTGAAGCTTCGGAAGACTTCATCTTTGGCTTCGGAAAATATTGGTCTTGGCTTCGGAAGATTTCACCCTTAGAATATTTTTGTTGCTTGTGTGAAACTTCTGAAGCATTCTTCTTCAATGTACTTGTGTGCATGCATGTAGAAAGACTTTGGGTGTTTGATTGCTTTAGCCTCTTCATATAATCTCTACAAACTCCTCATAGGCTGATGCTACCAAAACACTTAAAGACTTCAGATATCGACAATCATCATCAAGATATTAACCAGCCCTTTCTTCATAAGATGATCATGATCCTTCAGACTATCAAAGTGTCTTCTCATGTCAAAGAGATCACGCAGAGGCAGATTGAACATGTCTTGCCATGTGTAGACATTCTCAATGCCATGATCTCTAGTGACATGCCACCTTTTTGGATTTGCAGTGTATGTCCAGGACAGGATGGGTCTTTCTGATACTAGAGGAGCTATTGGAATGGGAGATGATAGAGCATCCTCTGGCTGCACATCCTCAGGATGTTTTGACTCATTCTGAGGTTCAGAAAAGGATATTTCTTTCTTCTTCTTTGCCTTTGGTTTAAAAGACATCCTTTTCTTTCTCTTTGTTCCTTTTAACTGAGAAGACTGGCCTGCAGCACCTGATTGATCTTCATTTTCTTTCTCAGTTGGGTCTTCCACTCTCACAGGTTCAGAATAAGAGGGAGTCTAACCCTGTTGTGGATCAGAAGATGAAGCTTGCTGAGATTCAGCAGGAGGTCCAGGTTGTGTTGTCTCTAGTTGTTCAACCCTAACCTCCACTTTAGGTGGAGCTTGACTTGGAGGGGAATGTAAGTCAATCAGCTCTCCACTCTTTATCTTCTGCTTGATCACCCTGATATGCTCATCCATAGTGGATAGAGACATGAGACCAAGTCTCCTTCCGGAGAATCCATACAGCTTCAAGAAGCTCATCATCCTCTATCTGTTTGCAGATTTCTTTATGCACTTCTGGATGATGGCTCTTGACTTAGCAGCTTCTTCCCTTAGCTTCGTTTTAGTTGTCTTTCTTTCCTTGACTACCTCAAGTTCAATTTGTTTTAAATACTCAAAATCAACATAGTCATAGGGTAAGGGAAAAAGTGCTTCTGCCTGATAGAGGCCTGTGGCACTCAGGTAGTTGACCATTTTGATCTTGTCTTCTTCTTTATCTACCTGAGTTTCTTGTTGAACCACATCCTCATGTGCAGGACTTTCTTTAACTGGGGAGAGAGTAGGCACATGCTTGTACAATATTTTCTTTCTTCTGTCTTTTTTGATTTGTACTAGTAGCTCTGCATTTTTTGCCTCTTTCTTCTCCTTTGACCTTTCCATGTCAACTAGTTCATTCAATTCCTCTAAGGGGAGAGAGATGACATTATCAATGTCATAGTTCCTGGTCTACAGGTAGCTTATCCTTCCTGCCCTTAACTCATCATTCTGAGTATTTGGTCTGGAGGCAGCCCTAATATTAGACTCCATGAGTCTTGCAGACCCAGAAGAGGAACTTTCTCTCCTCAGCTTCATTTTCCTCTCTCTTCTCCTCGTCAATCTCCTTAGAAGTCATCTTTCTTTTCCCTTTGTTACTCATAGACCTTTGTGAATCAGGGTGGAGAGAGTTTTGGCCTTCATCGCTTGGTGTATCTTCCAAGCTCTAGCCAGAGAGAGGTTAAGAAGCACCTTCACCAGCTGGTGTCTCAAAAAGAGTATTGATCTCTGCAGTAGTTGATGGCGATAAGACAGGGCTCTCAGGTTCTGTCACTGGGCCTTTAGTCAAGGTTTCCCCTATGAAACTAATCTTAGGGTCTACCTCAGCATCCAGTTGACCAATGACATTGCCTGATTGCCTTAGTCTTCTTCTGAAGCTGAACTCTGCAGTGATCCGGTCTTAGATTCTTTGAGCCAACTTGTCAGCTGGTCTTGATTGGCTTGGATTGACAAATGGCATGTTGACTAAATCTTGACCTTTATAGAAGTTCATGGTTTGAAAATTAAAGACCTCTTGCTGCCCTTGAACTCTATGAGTGATAAGGGCTCTTCTGTTGCTGTCATACCTTCACCCAATGATGTGATTTGAAGATGGTGGAGAAGACATAGCCCTTGGTATCCCTTCCTCAAACAGACTCTGTATGAAGGAGTCTATGGAGTCCACATTAATGTGAACATGAGGAAGTTGCTGTGTGTGCACAATTGTAATGAAGAACTCCCAGGTTCTGTGATTGTAATGACTTTCGCCCCCTTTTTGGTAGCATCACCCACTTGCATAGGTGAGCTAGGAGTTAGGTAAATCATATCCATAGGTTCTTGTGTTCCTGGTTGAGCTCCTCTTAAAGGTCTCCTAGCTAGTTTGTCCTTAAGATTAGAAATCTCAAGTTGCTGATCAGTGATCCTATTTTGCAAGGTAGTCACTTGAGATTCAAGGTGACTAACCTTAGAGACTAAATAGATGCATGTTTTAGATATTTTTTGCACCTTTAGTCTTAAATTCCTCTCATCTTCATCAGAAGAATCATTGGGGGATGAGATAACTGAACCATAGTCCTCTCTCTCACCACCAGCTTCAGGTTCTTGGCTGTTGGATTTCCTCTGCTCACTGGAAACCTCAGTTGAGATGTCAGTGGGCTGAGTTGCTATGCTTGAGGTCTTAATGATGGAATCACTTTCAAAAGTGAGAGCCTCTTCCATATGGATATCCTAAATAGGTTCAGAAGTGTCCACCTCAGTAGTAGGTGACTGATGTGGGCTAGAAGTAGGAGACTCAGGAGCACTCATCTCTCTTTGAGTAGGGGAAAAGAAGAAAGAATCATGGTATCACTAAAACCTAAACTTCATCAGTATAGAAGTCAAGGTTGGGAATTGGTTGGTTTAAGTCTAAAGGCTGGGGATGGTAACTGTCCCTTGAAGGTTGATCACTTGAGTGTTAAGACTGAGAGTGATGGCTTAAGACATTTGGGCTTATAAGCTCATCAGGCTGAGCATGAGGAACCTCAGCACTGATTATTGAAGGAATGGGAGTGGTCTGCTCCTCAGGTGAAGTGGAAGCTCCAGTGTCCACTTCTTCCTGTGTGGGTGAGTGTATAGGGGCCTGCACAGACTGAATAGCCTGAGTAGGGGTTCGTTTGTATTTTCTTTGGTAGGTGAGGGTGATTTGTGGTTGTTATGGTGGTTGGGAAGTAGAAGGTGTGGGTTCAACACTAGCTGGTGCTGCTAGGTTGTCACCTTGAGCAATGAACTCTAACATTTTTAGGACAAGGGTTGTTTCTACCCCAGAGAAGCCAACAGTGGGCTTTCTCAAAATTTTAAAGATGTCGGGCTTCATCTGTCCCAGTTTAAGAATATTGCATGTTCCCCTTAACTATGAGCCCAGTTCACAGTTAAGAATGTATTGAACCTATCTAGGGAACATGTAATACTCTAAGGAGTCCAAGCTTCCAAGTAGATTAGTATAGATAAACTGAGAGTACCTGAACTTGACCCCCTGAACCATCCCATGAACAATGAAGGAGAGATCCTCAGGAATCTGGTCCCATCCACCATGCTTGTTTGATAAGCTATGGATAATCACATGGAGCAGGAATTTCCATTGGATGAGACCTTCCCTTTCCTGAAGGTCTTAACAGAGTAATCTCCCTCATAGCCCATCTGTGCAAAGGACTGGATAACAGCTTCCTTGGGAAAGAACACCTCACCTTCTTCATCATCCAGCTGAAGATGTATGTTGATGATGACCGAACTGATGAAGATTGTTCTCCCCTACACTATGGTAAACAGTGCCTTCTCCCTATCCATTACGACCTCTTGGCAGGTCTTCCAGAATTCCAGTAGTTGATCCTTATAAAGAGGAGGATCAATGGTTAGGGAAGTGAAGAAAGATGAAAGAAAGTGATTTCAGAGAGAAATTTGGGGTTTTAGGTTTGGAGGAAAGAAGCAGATGATAGAAAGAGGGGGAAACCGTTGGGTTTATATGTGAAAAAGGATTTCAGATAAAGTTTAATGAAAGAGGATAAACTTTGAAATCCGAATGTCAGTCCCACCTCTGAAAAAGTAGTTTATTTTTGCTCAAAAAGTAGTTTTTTTGGAAGTCAAAAAGCTTTCGAAGGTAAATTATCTTCGGAAGTTTTAATGAAAAAGTTTCCGAAGCTAAAATGACTTCGGGAGATTTTCTTAAGGATTCTTAGAATTTTGACTTCGGAAGAAAATCAAGACTTGAGAGTTTTGTTAAAAAGGACAAAACTTTCGAGAGTTAATTTGCTTCGAAAGAAGATTGTACGTGAAAACATATAAGTGCCAAAGAAGATTTTAAGCTTTAGAAGATATTTCAGAAATTTCTTCTGAAGGTAAAGTACTTGGGCAGTTAGTTGTTTTAAAGGCATAAGTTTCTTCCGAAGTTAAAAACATAACTTTCAAAGGATCAAAATTATCAAAATCTTAAGGAAAGTCTTCAAAAAGTTTTATCCAAAGAAAACAAGAGCTTATGAAAGTGATGAACTAGACAACTTAGGACACACATATTTTAAGAAATAATAAGAATTAGTTTTAAGAAAAACCTACTCAAAGTTGATCATCCCAATAGTTGATATTAGATATTTAAATCTTTGTTCATCAAAAGCCTTTGTAAACAAATCAGCATATTGTTCATCTGTGTGAACTTTGACTAGTTTAATTAATCCTTTTTCATAGTTATATTTTATTAAATGATACCTGATGTTGATGTGTTTAGTCCTTAAGTGCTACACAAGATTCTCTGTGATAGAGATAGCATTGTTGTTGTCTATTTGAATGGGAGTCTCCTTGAAGTTTAACCCATAATCTAGCATCTGATTCTGAATCCAAAGCACTTGAGCACAACAGCTTACAACAACAATGTATTCAGCTTCAGCAGTTGATGCAGAGACATAGGATTGTTTCTTACATTGTCATGAGACAACCCTTCCACCAAGAAATTGACATCCCCCTGATGTAGACTTTGCATTCATGTTGCAACCACTATAATCACTATCTGTATAAGCATACAGATTGAAGTCATAATTCTTAGGATACCACAGACCAAGTGTTGAAGCACCTTTAAGGTATCTTAGAATCCGTTTGACAGTGATAAGGTGAAACATCTTAGGGTTGGCTTGATATCTTGCACAGATACAAGTGGCAAACATAATATCAGGTCTGCTAGCTGTAAGATACATTAGAGACCCAATCATAGCCTGTATAAGTGTTCATCTACACACTCCCCCTCAAGTTAGGTCCAAGAGAGTGGTTTCTAGCTATGGGTATCTTAGCAATCTTACAATCAGTCATGTTGAAGCTCTTGAGTATGTCTTGAAAATAATTTGACTGAGTAATGAAGATGCCATCTTTAACTTGCTTCACTTGAATTCCCAAAAAGAAATTGAGTTCCCCCATGGCACTCATTTCAAATCTGTCCTTCATCAACTTCTCAAAGTCTTTGCAGAGCTTTGGATTAGTTGATCCAAAAATGATGTCATCTACATACACTTGAACTAGCAATATGTTATTTCTCTGTCCTTTGATGAAGAGAGTTCCATCTATAGTACCTATTCTGTATCCATGCTTGTAGAGATATTGAGATAGAGTCTCATACCATTTCCTGGGTGCCTGATGCAGCCCATAAAGAGCTTTGTCAAGATTTCAAACATAATCAGGATGATCAGGATCTGCAAAAGCAGGTGGTTATTTGACATACACCTCTTCATCAATCACTCCATACAGAAAAGCACACTTTACATCAAGTTGATAGACGTTGAAGTTCTTGGATGCAGCAAATGCCAGGAATATCCTAACAGCTTCCAGTCTTGCTACAGGAGCAAAGACATCAGTGTAGTCAATCCCTTCTTCTTATGTGTATCCTTGAACAACTATTCTAGCTTTGTGCTTGATGATAATGCCTCTAGCATCCTTCTTGTTCCTAAACACCCATTTGGTTCCAATGGTAGTCTTCTATGAGGAAGAGGACAAAGGTTCCAAACTTTCTATCTTTTAAATTGAAGCAGCTCCTCTTGCATAGCTTCAACCCAACTTCCATCCTTTAGAGCCTCATCAACTTTCTTTGGCTCTATCTAGGATAAGAAACAAGAGTGAAGGCAAACATTTGCTTCATGGGTTTGTCATCTTGTTCTTACCCCTGTGACAACATCACCAATGATGTTTGTGGTGGGGTGAGACCTGTGGATCCTTAGCTGAGGGATCACAACAAGTTTCTGAGAAAGATCTAAATTAGAGAAATTTAGATATGGCATATATGTTTCTCCGACTACATCAGCACACTTATCAAGAGAAACTTGATCTGAGGAGTGTGACATCATTGATGTTGTCATCTATAGAGTGGTTATCAACATTAAGAAAGTCTTGATCACTATAACCACTACCATCATTGTCTTCTACATTTAAAGTATCTTTATCTGGTTGTGGAGCCTCTGAGCTGGAATTTGAAGGCATCCCAGATGTATCAGCTAAGTTTGTCATTGTGATGCTGAAAGAAACCTCATTTGTAGAAGTAGTCCCAACTGGAGCTGAAGATGTGTTACATGAAGGTCTTCTTAGCTTAAATCTTGGATCCGGATCACTTGTATTTAAGTTTTCTACAGATCCTAAAATAATCTCACAAGATTTGTTAAAACAGTTGGTAACTAAATCAAGATCAAAAAGCCAATCAGGACCAGGACCAGAACCAGCCACACAGGATGTGTGTTCATTGAAAGTCACATTGGTTGACTCCTCAACAATTCTAGTTCTGAGATTGTATACTCTATAAGCCTTAGCTTGGGAAGAGTATCCAATAAAGTGTCCATCATTTGATTTCCCAGCAAATTTGGCAATTTGATCCTTGGTATTCAAGATGGTGCAAGGATAACCAAATGACCTGAGAAAACAAATGAAAGGTTTCCTCTTGTGCCAAAGTTCATAAGGAGTCTTGCCATGAGTCTTAACCACTAAAACTCTATTTTGCACATAGCATGCAGTGTTGACTACCTCTGCCTAGAAGGTGATGGGTAGCTTAAAGTCAGACAACATGGCCTTTGCAGCTTCAATTAGTGTCATGTTTCTCCTCTCAGCAACACCATTTTGCTAAGGAGTTCAGGGAGCACTGTATTATCTTGTAATACTTTTTTCATCACAAAATATATCAAGGATTTGGTTCTTGAATTCAGTTCCTTGATCACATATTATGATTTTGACCATGTGATCCGATTGATTCTCAATTTATGAATGAAAATTTTCAGAATCTCAGGAGTCTCATCCTTAGTTCTAAGGAAGAAGATCCAAGTAAATCTTGTAAAGTCATATGTGATCACTAAACAGTAAGAGGTCCTTCCTAGACTCATTACACTGGTGGGGCCAAAGAGATCCATATGTAACAAGTGTAGGGGAGTAGTGATGGAGTTTCTTTCCTTAGGCTTTTGAGATACCTTATGTTGCTTCCCTTTTAGGCATGCAACACAATGGTCATCACTTGTAAACTCTTTCTTTAGCATTCCAGTTACCAAATCATTCTTAATCAGTTTATTCATGTTTTTAAAGTTTACATGCCATATTCTTTTATGCCACAAGAAAGACTCATCATTATTGGCTTTAGACAGAAAGCATGAAATTCTCCAAGGGAGATGTTTCTTGCAGATCCATCTTGTACATGTTCCCTTTCCTGGGGGCTCTAAGCAGGATATGCTCATGAGGAATGACCACCCTGGGTTTGAGAACAATGCACTCATGCTCAGTAAAAAGCATGTTATGACTCTGATCACAAAATTAGGATACACTCAAAAGATTGTACCCAAGCTCCTTGACAAAGTTTACCTTTTTAATACTGAGATTACCATTTGTGACCTTGCCCCTTCCTGAAATGTAACCACCTTCATCTCCTTCAAAGGCAACTGAACCTCCATCAATCCTTTCAAAGTTCTGGAGTAGTGACCTATTGGCTGTCATGTTCCTGGAACAGCCACTATCAATGATCTAGACGTTCTTGTTTGTCTTAAGCTATCATTGCACAAAGCTATCATTCATAGAAGGTAATGCAACAGTAATAGATCCTATTGTTATGCTTTGAGGATCTTGAGCTATTGTTGATGGAGATTTTTCAGTTACTTGGTCTTTCTTAGACTTCCACACCACCTTTGGAAGCTTGGACTTGGCCTTTAATACTTCGGAAGCTTTTGAGACTTCGGAAGTTTTGATGACTGGACCTTCAGAAGATTCTGCAAACACTGTAGCAGACTTCAGTGCTTCGGTAGTATTCGTTACTTCCGAGACCAATTTTTCTTCCGAAGGCAATTTTTCACTTGCCTTCTTCTTAGTTTTGGAGTTTCCAAAGGAAACAGATTTCCTTCCAAAGCTTGAATCTTCTTGGAACTCTTGGAAGTCTTTGTTTTGGTCATGTGAAGAGTACTTTTAGGATTTTATTGGCAATCCTTAGCAAGATGAGCAGTACTTTCACACATAACACACTCCATTTTCTTCTTCCCAAGAGCCTTCTGCTAGGAAAAAGACTGACTTTGGTCACATCCCATCTCCACCCACATGTTTGCAGATGCTGAGACAATCCTTTTGGGCTGAAGACTATTCTTGGAGTTGGATGGTCCAGACTGTGTAGCAATGGTACACAACATATCAGTCTTCTTTTTGGTACTGAGATGATTTGAACATGAACCAGAATTCTTAGCATAAGAATTGAGGTTGATGTCTTTAGTCTTTACCACTTCAAACCCTACAGAGATAAAAACTTGTTTCTGCTTGGAGTCAAAAGTAGCCTTGATCTCTTGAGCCTTCCTAGCCTTTCTTTTGCTCTTTCTGATCAAGTTCTTTCTCATTGACTTAGTCATCACAGTCTTCTTCTTCTCCTCAGAAGGATAGTGGCCCTTCTTAGAATCCTCCTCTTCACTCTTCTCAGAGGAATTCTTCACTATCACTTCATCATCCTCTTCACTCAAAGGATCTATAAGAGGAAGCTCATCTTCATAAGTTCCACACGTAGGTGATCTTACAGAAAGATTGTGTGTGGAGGAGCTACTCATTTGATCCCATTCCCTGCTTGTTTTGATAGCACACTTTGTTGTGCAGGGATGAGGATATAATGTTCTTGAAGGTCTTTTCTTCAAGAACACACTTTTCTACCCTGGCTTTGCGGATCACAAGCTCAGCTTGCCACTCAGTCAGCTTAGTTATGAGATCCTTGATTTGAGTCCTAAAGTTTGTATGCTCATGTTTTAAAACTGAATAGTTTTCTCTAAGTCCTCTATCTTCAGTTTATAATCATTTTCAGACTTTCTAAAATCAGCTTATAAGATGTTTAAGGACTCAAGATCAGATCTCGTTTCTAAGTTGTAGGACCTGTATCTGTTTACTTTAGCAATGCATTCAGGGGTACAGAGATGTTCCAATACCTTGGCTTCATCATGATCTGCCATAAGTGCTTGGTTCGGAGAAGCATCTTCCACTTGAAAGCTCTAGTCAAAGCCTCATTCTTTAACAACAACAACAACTTGCTGCTTTGGCTTCTCATTCTGGGTGGCTTTATCAGTGTAGTTTGGTCTGGACTGTCTTTGGCCACCATTTGTTCTTGGTGCCTTACACTCCCTAGAAAAGTGGCCCATCAAGTTATAGTTGTAACACTTGACTTTGCCTTTTTCCAGCCCAAACTTTCCACTAGTTGCATTGCTGGGGAACTTCCTTCCAGTCCGCTTGTAGAACTGCTTGGCTCTATGAGTGAGAAGAGCCATCTGCTGGACGATCTCCATGTACTCCAAATCATTTGGATGGATACAGTCCAGGTCTTCAAGGGTGAAAAGAAATCTACCACAACTTTTATCAGAAGACATAAAAGCTTGAGAAGAGCTTGTCTCTTGGAATGGGAATCCTTGAGTGTAGTTCTCTTTTGGTGTCTCTGGGAAGGTGATGAAAGGACTCTTTGGTGAGTTTTCAGGGTAGCATATGAGATGATGTTGGGGTTCTATGCTATCCCTTTCAACCACATGAATGGTTGAACCCATTTGATTGTTGGAGTTGCCAGATGAACCTTGTATGTTCATCTCCATTTGTACCCACTGAGAATCCCATACAACTCTGTCAGAGTAAGAGTTTTCAGGTTCTCAGTTCTCTTGATAATCACACAGTAGTGTGTCCATTGCCTAGGAAATGAGGACATGAACTTCCTTACAATGTCTCTGTTTTGAGCAACTCCTCCATCCACAAGGGTATCCACAATCTCAACATACTTGAAGTATTGCTGAGTCATGGTTTCACCTGCTTTGAAGGTGAAGTTTTCAAACTGCTGATTTAGGAGATCCTTCTTGTTCTCCTTAGCTTCAGAGGAACCATCATACATCAGTTTTAATGCATCCCACAACTGCTTAGCTGTTTTATATTTCTTGAAACCTCTGTATACATAATTTGGAAAAGCAGTCTCAAGGGCTGCCATGGCTTTTCTATCAATTTCTACTCTCTTCCTGTCTTCATCAGAGTAGTTTTCCACAGCCTTGGGGATCATACCACCACCAGTAGCAGAAGAAGTGCTTGGTATGTAAGGTCCATTCTTAACAGACTCCCACATTCTTGAGTCTAGAGACCAGATGAAACCTTCCATTCTCAGGCACCAGGGGTGAAAGTCATCAAGAGTGATCAGTTGGGACTTGTTCATGGTTCCAGTTTCCATATCAGTTTTGGAAATGGCTGCCATTTGATAAGTTGAGTATTTGTGTGTGTGAGGGATCTTAAGATGGTGAGATCTTATATCAAGAGCCTAGAATGCTCTGATACCAAATGCAGAACGGTGAAGGGTGGTCACTTACAACACAACAACACAAAGAGGAGAGTAACTTAACTTAATCAAACAGTGAACTGGATTAACCACAAGTAAAGATACTAAGAACATAAGTAATTAAGAGACAACAAAAAGAGCAAGATACACAAGGAGATGGTTTTCAAAATTGCAATATATTGCTTTCTCAATGTTCTATTACAAGTGTTACAAAGCATAAAAGAAAGTTACAAGAACATGAGATACTTATACTACATCCTACAACCGGCCATACTTTGAAGGCCAGCTGGATACAATTGACTAGACACAACACAAAATCAATTGTAGAGTCAAAAGGCAGATTGCCTTTTGACTAGTGATTATGACATGCCATAGCTCACATCCTTATCTATTACAAAAAGGATAAAGTACATGAAGTAGAAAGTTTACAAACTCAAGACCTCAATGTACAGTTACGAAAAGCATGGACCTTTTCACCAACTCATGTAAGTTGGTGACTTTACAGAGTTGCAGCGGAAAGGGGTCCAACTTTATGGAAAAGTACATCAGATAAAGCATGTTGTTAAAAGTCTTCGGAAGAAATCTGTCTTCAAGAGTTGAGCTTCGGAAGACTTTGTCTTTAAAGTTTTGGAAGACTTCATCTTTGGCTTCAAAAAATATTGGTCTTGGCTTCGGAAGATTTCACCCTTAGAATATTTTTGTTGCTTGTGTGAAACTTCTGAAGCATTCTTCTTCAATGTACTTGTGTGCATGCATGTAGAAAGACTTTGGGTGTTTGATTGCTTCAGCCTCTTCATATAATCTCTACAATTACTTTATCACGATGCATACAACGCCACCACTCATTTTTTATGTTCGTTTTTGAGTTATTCTATGTTTTAATAAATTTAATCGTAAACGACTTAGATCGATTGCAATCTGTATTTTGTCACGTCATATATAATGCTTCAACACTCGCTGAGTTAAAACACCTAGTTTATTTAGAGGTTGTTTGGCAGCCTCTTAATCGGCCTCTTAATGGTTCAGATGTCTGAATGGTTCAGCACTTAATGGTTCAGACTGTTTGTTTCGCGAGTAAATGTCAGAATGGTTCAGACATTTGCTTTTGAATGGTTAAGCATTATACTAGTGCTGAATGATAAAGAGGCCTAATGCGTTAAGACCTTTTATCAGAATTGGTCAGAAATTTATATTTGAATAGTTAAACCACATACTAACTTTTAATGATTTAAACCTTTTAATGGTTCAGATCTCTTATTGGTTCAACAATTAATCATTCAGAACTTGTCAAACAACACTGTAGTTATCGAATATTGTTTGTAATTATATATAATACATATTTTATAGAATTCTATATTGTATATGTATAATAAAAACTGAAATTTTGATGGCAGTTTACAAAAGTAAACTGCAATTTTACCTTTTCAGATTCGAAAAATATTAAAGTCACATCAGTAGTTTTTTAGTCAGAAATCTTAAACTGTAGTTTACTATATGTAAATGATCGTTTACTCTATAAACTGCAGCATATTATATGTAAACAGTTGTTTAAAGGCTGTTAGTGGTGTTGAATAAGATTTCAATGATGTATGAATCCAGATTCAATTATTTGAAAGTAGGGTTCTCTTGTCGCTCATGAATACAACATGTGAATTGATTGGTAAGTACACTTTAGGATATTCAAAATATTATATATATTATTAATCACCTAAGTCTGTTTAAGTTTTGTTTAGTTTAAGTAACAGGGTTTCAAACCCACTGGCAATCATATTTACAACATTATCTTTTACTTAATAGCATTTATTGCCGTTCTTGTTGTTAATATTGTGAATAACTTCAACAGATTATCTTTCAACTTATCTACATTTAGATTTTTACTTTTACAAGTTTAATGGTCGTCTCTGACGATTAAGCTACATTCCTCTAAGGTGAATAATACTGTTTGATGTGTATAGCGTTTTACATTTTGGGGTTTAATTTCTTATATCTCACCTCTTTTGTATTATAATTAGTTTAGAACATTTTTTTTTCATTTTTTATGACTTCTAAATTATATATTTTATTTACATTTTGAATAAACCCTTGCATCGATATTACTTTTGTTTATATTTATATATAAGTGTTATTTGAAAACGAGTTAAGTTAAACATAATATAATTATACCGTGTCACTTTTAAAATACAGTGGTTTTCTACCAGAATAAATTGTTTCAACATTTAAAGCTCGCACATGTAAATATGTGTTCGCATAACTTTTAAATTTATTTTGGAATTTTAACGTGCATTACAACATGTTACTTGTAAATTCTACTTACACACATACTATTTTATTACATGTATTTCAAGATGAATATACTACTATGAGTTTTCTCTACTCTATTTGTTGTTGAATAAACTTTAAATTCTTAACAAACTTATTTCGTTTACAGGAAAATACACTATTTTGGTCATTGATAATATTATTTTAATATACTTACTAGTGAATGTACTAAACGTGGATTCTAGCATATTTTTAATGTTTTTACTATTAACTATACTGCCTGGGAATTTTAATAATGCATTCACTCAACCATTGATGCTGTGATACATGTTAATTAGTTATTAGTAACGCACTTATTGGTGTTCACGTTCACTTATATTCACAGGTGTATACATTACGTGAACTAAAATAAACTAGAATGTATTTACGCGTAAATACACTACGTCTTTTTTGTAAAATCAAATAATTTATTGTCATTGCAGCTAAACGTGTCACTCATGGAGTCCGTTTACAATAATAATGTAATATATAATACCCCTTTGAAAACATAGATCAAATTAGAACATGTATGTTGTTATTTCGTCATAAGCAGAACTAATTATTATTTTTCAAAATATAGAAAAATTTGAGAATTTTGTTGGTACATACATGCCCGAGTATAATTCACCTATTCTGATGACAATAATATTAAGACCATTTCAATTAATGGTCACATAAAATTACGCATATGTTCTTAATTCTATATTCCTGGCGTATATATTTTTCTATTCTAATAAAATGATTTTTATATATAAAACACATGATAACATTATATTTTTCTTTATCAAGATTTTTCAGCTTTTTTCTGCTAATTAATACTATTGGCATTATTATTTTTTTTGAGATTAAAAATAAGTTTAATAAATTAAGGAAAAGATCTATTTATTATTTTTATTCAAAAATATTTTTTTATAAAGTGAGGTACTTTTCTAACACATCAGAGTTGTTTAAAAATATATAAAATTGGTGATATTAAAAAGTAACATATATATAACCAAAATTAATAAAATAGGAGTTACAATAAGAAAACTTTCAAAAATTATTTTTAGAAAAAGGTTTGCTTTGAAATAAAATATACTATTTGGATAAAATAAAAAAAATAAAAAGTTGATATTATTATTTTATTACTTGTATGATTTTTTCATACATAATTTAAATCATATTTTATCTTAAAATATCATTTAATTATAAATAATTTTTTATTTAATATTTTTCTTTATTTAACCCTATAGGTTTGATAGTGGTGTAGTGTGGTTGGCTCTGATACTAAAATAGACCAGATATATTGTATTGTACTGATAAATGTTGTGTGTATTTATGGTTACAAATAATATCTTTATATAGAAAGAGATGTTACACTCTAATGCCCTCTAGACTAATACTACATATAATTGGTGTAATAAGCTGCTGATCCAAGAAATTTGCTAAATATCAACTTCAAGTCGATCTATAATGTTTTAATATCAAAATGAACATACGGGGTTTTTGATTGGAAGAATGAAATGAAATTGAGTAATGAAAAGTAAAGCTAAAGAAATATTTCATCTCAAATTCTTTTGGTTGTGTGATTTTAAAATCCTTCCACCTAGAGAGAGAATTTGAAATCACACAATCAATGAAATTTGAGATGAAACATTCTCTTGTGTTTTACATTTCATTACTCACTCAAACATAATTTTATTTAAAAATTATACTAGTTTTTTAATTACAATCTATTCCTTTCAACCAGATGCCCATATAAAAAATTACATTCCTTTCAACCAAATGTCCCTATAAAGAATTACAAATACAGACCAAAGGAATTCAAGCTCACCCCAAGAATGATATTAAGATAAAACAAAGATTTGAAAATGTTTGAAGCAAAGCATATAATAAATTAGTTATAGATAGGATGCCATTTTGTTTTCGAAAGGGTTATTTAATTAAGGGGTAACTTTGTAAAATAGTAACAAACTTTTAAAAGTATTCGAATTAAGTAACTCAAGTTTTAAAAGTGTTCCAATTAGATCACTCATTTTTATATTTTATATAAATTAAAAGTCATAACATATTTTTTAGCATGTTATGCTTTTGGATTCAGTTAGAAAATATTTTTTTCTATCTTTTGAAGCTGATATAGAACGTTGACGTAAATTTTAAGCACTTTTTTTTTTATTTTTTTCATAATTAACATGTTTTTTGTATTTTCTAATATAATTATATATATTGAAAATTCTAACTCCAATTTCCTTTCCATCATTACTTTCTTGTCATAATAAAATTTGGTAATGACTCGATCTGATCGTTTGGAGGTCCAATTTTAGAAAAATATACAATAGTGACTAAATTAAAACACTTTTGAAACTTGATTACTATTCTATGACATTTTCCATTTAATTAATGGTTCTCATTTGAATTCAACAATTACAAACAACTAAACACATATGTCTAGAAAAGATGTTATAACATATATAAAACCTATGGCCTACATCGTGTTTCATACTATTTCGCAAGTTTTGATGAACATGCATGACATAAATGTGACCATCTCTCTTTTTAGGTTGTTCTTTTTTCTTCACCATCTTTGTGTGTTGTTTTTTTACATGTAAACTCCTTTTATGCTTTAGGATTTGAGTAAAAATTACATATATAATCCTTATTAATAAACGAATAAAAAAATTATTAAGGAAGAATATTCCGTGTATTTTATGTATAAGATAGGCAATATCATTCTATTGGTTACATAAAGGTAAGTGTGATACACATCAATTCCAACATAAAGGTCAGATCAGTTGGTGAGTGTTAAGTTGTTATGAAGCAAAAAGGGGCTCAGGAAAATTGGCATAGATTCTAGGCATGCATGGGATAACATTTTTAAATCATTCAATCTTAGAAGCTTAAATAGGGTTCAATAACTAAATTTCACAAGTTTGTCCAACCACAAATAACATTTTACATAATTGCAGCGCGGTAACAAACCAAACCAAACAAACCAACAGATACTTGATTTCATATCCATTTTGAATCAAACTTTTCTAAACAAGCTGCAAGCAAATCATGAAATGAAGAGATATGTAAATTATTTTGTGCTACATGAAATGATAGCTAATTGTGGAAGACCACAACTAATCTTGAAAAGGATAGAAGAAAATCAATATTTCATATCAACTAAGAGTTTAATAAATATTTAATTATTTGAGACGTACTTGATACAAAGTTTCATTCACTTTATTCAAAGAGAGCTACAAATAGTGTCAAACTAATAAATACATAGAGCCCACGCGGGTTAACTACATTCATTTGAATTACAAGAAAATAGAAAAAAACAATAAGATTTTTATTAAAGGGTTAATGAATACTTTTAAGTCTATTTATGCTCGTGAACACAGAAAATACTGGTGAATGGTGATCTAACCTATCAACCATTTTAAGGGAAACTCATTACTCAAAAGCCCATTATGATAAAACTTTTTGTCCATTTAAAATATATTGGATCAAGTGAAACTCGAAGTCATAATTTTTACACATAAAAAGCTACAAGGTGTTTTATTTTAAAACAATTGATTTAAGGCTTGTTGGTAAAAAAAACAATTATGAATATGTTCTAATAACTTTAAACAGATGAACACCGAAAAATAGAGGAAGTTTTTTCAAAATTTTCTCCTTATTTTTTAAAGAAATACTAAATAATGAATATTATGGTTTTCCACTTGTAAATATTAGAGTTAATTATACATATGATCCTTGGGGCTTGGATAAACTAATACGTTTGCATACTAAATAAAACAATTAACAAGTTTGGTTACTAATTTTTACTTTATAATAAGTTTAGGTATTAAAATAACTTGTATTCTAATTAACAGAAAAGTTAATGAAAGCAACATGTCTAGGTGCCTAATATGTAAACAATTAAATGAAATTTAATCTTAATGCACAAAGTTATTATAATATTGAAAGTTGGTATCTAGAACGGTTTATTGCCTAAATATTAAATTAGAATATGTTCAAAAATAGTAAAACTTTAAGTAATCTGAATTATAAATTTACATTTAAAACATAAACATTTAAAATAACTTTCAGTGCTTAAATCCTCACAAGATAACTTGGAAGTTAGTTTAGTTTAAATAACAGTAAATTAAATTAGTGCGTGTCTTGTTGCTGAAAATAAAGAAAAAATAACATGTCAATTTCATAGTTAAATAGTGAAAAAAACTAGGTAACTAACTTGTTTAAAATACTTTTACGTGCACAACTATCATAATTATCTGAATTGAACAATTTCAATTAAAAGTATTAGCCTAATAAGTCCACCGAAATTATAAAATTTTTCCTATAAATGTACATCAGATACTGTCACTTGACGACAAGTTTCTTGTCTTCGTCACATTTGTATGTTAACCATGTGATGAACGATGATCCTCTCATAATTTCGCCATTTTTACACCTTCAACCTCCACCAAAAACCTTCAATTTCTCCCAACAATGAGTCTCGTAAACCCCACATCTTGTTCTACGGAACCCCCATTACCACCAGATCCCCAATCTTCCTCAACCCGACCCGAAAACATCTACCCGTTTCCACATCATCATCATCATCATCTTCTTCTGCTTCTTCTTTCCCATCAATCTCTGCAATTCTGACCAAAGAACACCAATCAAACCCACCGGAGGACAAAATCAGACAACCCCAGGTGGAATCACAGTTCGATTTCAAGTCTTACATGGTGGAGAAGGCGAATTTGGTGAATCAAGCGCTGGACGCAGCGGTTCCGTTGAAAGACCCGATAAAGATCCACGAATCGATGCGGTATTCGCTTCTCGCCGGAGGGAAACGCGTCCGCCGGTGCTCTGCATCGCCGCCTGCGAGCTCGTCGGAGGCGACGGCGCCTCCGCCATGCCCGCCGCCTGCGCGGTGGAGATGATCCACACAATGTCGCTGATGCACGACGACCTCCCGTGTATGGACAACGACGACTTCCGCCGTGGGAAACCCACCAACCACACCGTCTATGGCGAGGAGATCGCCGTCCTCGCCGGCGACGCCCTGTTATCCTTCGCCTTTGAGCACATCGCCACCGCCACAAAAGGGGTCTCCGGCGACCGCATCCTCCGAGCCATCGGCGAATTAGCCAAGTGCATCGGGTCCGAAGGGCTCGTCGCCGGTCAGGTGGTGGACATATCCTCCGAAGGGGCCGACGTCGGAATCGAGCATCTGGAGTTCATTCACCTGCACAAGACGGCGGCGTTGCTGGAGGGCTCCGTCGTTCTCGGCGCCATCGTCGGCGGAGCTTCCGACGGAGAGATCGAGAAGCTCCGGCGGTTCGCAAGATCGATCGGACTTCTGTTTCAGGTGGTGGATGATATCCTTGACGTGACGAAGTCGTCGGAGGAATTGGGGAAAACCGCGGGAAAAGATTTGGTTTCCGACAAGACGACATATCCGAAGCTGTTGGGGATCGAGAAATCGATGGAATTTGCAGAGGAATTGAAGAAGGAAGCTGAAGAACAGTTGTCGGAGTTTGATCGCCGGAAAGCTGCTCCCTTGATTGCTCTTGCTAATTACATTGCTTACAGGCAGAATTGAGATATTGAGATAATAATAATAATAATAATAATATTATTATTATTATTATTGTTGTTGTTGTTAAGAACTTAAGCATTAAGATGATGTGGTGTTTGTCTTTTATGTTTCACTTTACATGATATATTTGTCATTGGGGGCTTGAGTATGCAATGATGTATGAAATTCAAGAGATGGGAATAATATATGTGATCTTAAGAACACTTGACATTGTGTAGTGTGAACTTGAAAGAAAATATAGGATGAGATAGATGATGGTGCTTGAAAAATGTTGTAACTAACGAAAGGAGATACAAACAAAGCTCATCGGACAATGGTATATACTATATACTTTGGTGGGGCAAATCAACCAAAAGAGGGGTAGACATGATTGTCTATTGTGGTATACATGCGACAAACAAGACAAGTATACGGTAAACTACAAAGTAGAAGAAAGACAAAACCTAAGGCGATCATCTCATACTTAGCTTGATAAATTGTATCAGACGACCTCATCCGCGGATTTTTTTGCCTATTGGTAATGAAAGTCAAGCCAATCGTGTGTCATAAGAACATGTTAGACAAGGCTCGTTCTATTGCAACAACATTCCCATGTAGGCATCTTCGAATGGTTGAAATGTCTTGAACTTACGCCAATCATTATACACATAAACGAAGATGGAGTGTGCTTAAAATGGACAAACATGATATCAAGATGGATTCATCCGTATTCTTATTTTATTGAGCAAACTACCTAGGGACACAAAAGATCATATATGTTGCATGATAGATCTGAGTTGATCATTTGGTAATTGATAAAACTACTAACAAGGAATATTTGACTAAAAGAATTCTCTATTATATTACACGATTCAAGAGATCGAATTCCATAGCTCTTTTGCAAATCTAGTCATTATTGTTCTTTCATTTGGATTTTCTCTTTGTGTACTCCAGAGTCTTATTTTGCACATATTCTGACAAAGGTGTGCTCAAAACATATACCAAAGGCTTTTTCGTCTATCAATATATAAAGTCTTGACCCTTGAACATATCTTATTGTTAGTCATGTCTCTAGGATATTCATCAGTTGTTATGTTTCAGTACCCCTCAAATTTATCCAATTTGCTAAACTTGTTAGGAATGTCTCGAAAAGATTAACACAAGGTTATGTTTCACAAAATACTTTATTCTTTGTAGGTTTTTGTTCGGAAGTTTATAGTTAAGAATAATTATATTTATAATAATAGCTTGAGTCCTTGTATCATTTGACTGTGTTACTACTCATCATACTCACATTAATAAGTAAAATTGTAATAGAATATAAAGGTATTTGATTTTTTGTCTACGTCGATCATTCAACATTGAAACATCTTCTATAGATCATTCAATTATGTTTTATTTATATGAAATTCAATAAAAAGCAAACTAAACAAGTCAAGTTATGATATTAAATGAATACAATCAAATAATTCAAATAATAATAAAAAATCTATGAATCTAAATACACGAATCAACAGAGTAACTAAGATGCTAAGGTAGATTTTCGACTCAACCACAAACTAGACTAAATCTAACCTAATACGCTAGTAACGATGCATTACAACCAATCCAGATTGAATCAATCTCCAACTGTTGTAAAACCGATTAAAAGAAAGAACGAAATTGACAATGAATCCACTATCAAAATGATTCAAATGTTATTGAATACTGAGAACAATTGAGAACTGAGAAAACTATCTAAAAATGAATTGAATATTCACTATATTCTAAAACAACAACTGATCCTTATATACATGAATCAGTCTTAACAAACATAACAAGCTATTTACACTTTACCCCTTATGTTAAGGAAACATATCTTTCGAAGGTAAACTTAACTTCCGAAGTTATGGAAATACTTCCGAAGCAAACACTCTTCTTCCGAAGAATAAACTAGCTTCTTCCGAAGCCAAAGCCTGCTTCTTCCGAAGCCAACAATATTTTCTTCTGAAGTATTCTTATTGATTCTATGATCAACACTAACTTCTCACAATCTCCACCTTTAAATTATGCATCATAGAACACCAATAATAACATCAACCAATACCAAGCTTTGTAACACAAAACTCAATTTTAGAACCTGGCACCACCTTTGTAAGAATATCTGCAAGATTCTTATCTGTTCCAACTTGCTTTACCAGAACTTCTTTATTACTAATCACTTCACGAATAAAATGCAATCTAACATGAATATGTTTTGTCCTTTCATGAAAGACACTGTTCTTAGCAAGTTGTACAACACCTTGATTGTCACAAAATACCACTGTACCAGACAATCTCATTCCTAACTCAGCAACCAGTCTTTGTAACCATAATGACTCTTTTATAGCTTCAGTTAGAGCATATACTCTGCTTCGGTAGTAGACAATGCAACCACATGCTGCAACTGTGCCTTCCAGCTTACCATATTACCCATCACTCTAAACACATACCCTATGATGGATCTTCCTTGTCAAGGTCTTTTGCAAAATCAGAATCAATATACCCATCAATTCTATCTCGACCTTCACCTTCCTTCAGACCAAACAACAATCCACATCTTTAGTAAGCTTAAGATATCTAAGAATCATTTAACAGCATCCCAATGAACTCTTCCAGGTGATGAAATAAACTACTAACCAGGCTCACAGCATAAGCCAAATCAGGCCTAGTGCACACCATTAGATACATAAGACTTCCCACTACATTAGCATATGGCACCTTCTCCATATATGACAACTCATCTTCAGTACAAGGACTATCTTCCATGGACAACTTGAAATGAGCCCCAATAGGAGTTTTGACACCCCTACACTCATGCATACCATAAAGCTTCAAATTTTTATTTGCATAAGAAGTTTGTGACAACTTCAGCTACCTAGAACTCCTATCTCTGGTAATCTCCATTCCTAAAATCTTCCGAGCATTACCAAGTTCCTTCATTTCAAACTCCATCATGAGTAACTTCTTTGTAGCTTCAATCTCATCTTGTACCTTACATGCAACCAGCATATCATCTACATACAACAACAAATACAAATAATCCCCACTAGAACATCTCCTATGATAAACACAACTATCATAGTCACTCCTAGTAAAACCATGAGTCATTACAAACTCATCAAACCGCTTGTACCACTGTCTTGGTGACTGCTTCAGACCATACAGTGACCTCTTTAACAAACACACTTTATCCTCCTTGCCTTAACCTCAAAACCCATAGGTTGCTTCATATAAATCTTTTCATCCAAGAACACATGTAAAAATGCTGTCTTAACATCTAGTTGTTCCAACTCTAGATCAAGAGCAGCTATAATAGACAGAATTATACGAATAGAAGTATTCTTTACTACTGGTGAAAAGATCTCATTATAGTCAATACCTTCCCTTTGAGTAAATCCTTTAGCTACTAGCCGAGCTTTGAATCTAGGACCCTCTACACCAGAAACACCATCCTTGACTTTATACAGCCACTTACAAGCTACCAGCTTTTGTTCTACTAGCTTATAAACCAATTCCTATGTTTTATTTTTCTCTAGGGAATTCATCTCCTCAACCATAGCATCATGCCACTTTTCACTTTCATTTGATGTCATAGCCTCATCAAAACTCAAAGGTTCATAGATACTCTCCTCCTCAGCAGCTGTAAAGGCAACAATTGACACATCATGACCCTGCCTGTATCTGAGAGGGGCTACAACCTTTCTTCTAGGTCTATCTTTGGCAATACTATGAGTAGTATGGGACTCAGGATTCACTTCACATTCAATCCCACTACTTGACCTAGCAGTCTTGTCTGAATCATCCTCATACTCTACCTCAATCTTAACTTTCTCTGGAGATTGAGACCAGATGTTAACACCTACCACATCCTTATACACCATGCCTTCTTGGAACTCTACATCCCTGCTTACTATTACCCGAGGTCCTTCTCCTTCCTACCTCCATATTCGATACCCCTTGACACCCTCAGGGTACCCCAAAAGAACACCCTTTTAAGCCTTTGCATCAAGTTTATCCTGACTAACATGAAAGTAGACCACTGACCCAATCACCCTCAAATGGCTACAATCAAGTTTAACACCTGTCCATATCTCCATAGGAGTCTTCATACCCAAAGCTCTAGATGGAGATCTGTTAATCAGATAAGCTGCAGATGTAACCAATTCACCCCAAAAGCCTTTTAGAAACCCAACATTAATCCTCATGCATCTTAGCCTTTCCAACAAGGTTCTGTTCATCCTTTCAGCCAACCCATTTTGTTGAGGAGTACCGGATACAGTAAGATGTCTGGCTATCCCCTGAGTTCTATAAAACTCATTGAACTCACTATTACAGAATTCAAGCCCATTATCAGTCCTCAGTTTCTTGACCTTCCTCTCACATTGAGTTTCTACTAGAGTTTTCCACTCTACAAACTTCTTAAAAGCTTCATTCTTATGCTTAAGAACACACACCCAAACTCTTCGTGAGTAATCATCTATGATAGACAAGAAATAACTAGCTCCACCTATAGTACTAGTTCTGGCAGGCCCCCACAAGTCAGAATGAACATAGTCTAACACATTAGTAGAAATGTGTTTACCAGTCTTGAATTAAACCCTCTTACTTTTACCCAAAACACATGTCTCATAGAACCCTACATCATTCACCTTGAACTCACTAATGATGCCTTGTTTTCGTAATTCAATGAGACCCTGTTCACTAAGATGACCAAATCTCTTATGCCATACTAGAGAGCTATCATTCTTAGTAAGTGTCACACATGCACTTCCATACACTGCAGATCCCTCTAATATGTATGTATTATTACTTCTCCTAGTACCAGTTAACAATACTAAGGAACCCTTAACAATTCTAGCCTTACCATCCTTAAACCCAACATAATAGCCTGACTTCTCAAAAGTCCCTAGTGATAACAAACTCCTTTTCAAACTAGGAATATACCTGATATCACTAATATCAACCTCAGTGCCATTATGTAACTTAAAAGTGATAGTACCTGACCCTAGAATTCTACAAGACCGATCATCCCCAAGCTTTACTTCACCAAGATCTTCCATCTTCAACTTTTTAAAGAACTCTTTGATAGGAGTCATATGAAAAGAACACCCTGAGTCAAGTATCCATCCACTCATGTCTTCATCACAAGACACATTCAGAACATCAGAGCTGTCATAGCCATCCAACGATCCTTCTGATACATGGCTATTTTGCCCTTTTCCTGAACTTGACACAGCTCCCTTCTTCCTCCTCTCTGGACAGTCTTTCTTGAGGTGATTTTCATAACTGCACACATAGCACCTTCGTTTGGTTCTTGATCTTGATCTAACTTGGCTCTTTCCTTTAGACGACCTTTATTCTGATCTCCCACGCACAACCAGGCCATCACTTGAATCTTCTTGCACATAACTCCTTTTCTTCAATTCTTTGGAATTCATGGCTGCAAGAACTTCATCCATTGATAACGTCTCTTGACCATACATCAATGTATCAACAAAGTGTTCATATGACTTTGGCAACGAAGTCAAGAAGATGATAGCTTGGTCTTCATCTCCCAATTTCGTGTCAATGTTTTCAAGATCTAAGATAAGTTTGTTAAACTCATTTGTGTGATCCTCCAAAGTCTTGTTTGCCTCCATGTGAAATGTATACAAACGTTTCTTTAGGTACAGTCGATTTGCCAACGACTTCGTCATGTACAAGCTTTCAAGTTTCATCCAGATTTTGGTAGCCGAGTCTTCCTTCGACACTTCTCGAAGAACCCGATCTCCCAAGGACAAAATTATTGCACTGTGTGCCTTCTCCATGATCTCACGCTTCTCTTTCTTTGTCAAATCCGCTGGCAACTTTGCCTGCCCTGCAAGCGCTCCCACCAATCCCTGGTGTACAAGCAGCGCTCGCATCTTGACACGCCATAACCCGAAATCATTCTTACCATCGAACTTTTCAAGATCGAACTTCGTGGACACCATATTTGATTCTTCAATTTCCCTTCTGATCACAGCCGTGATCTTCTTCTTTCTTCAATTGAGCCGAACTTGGCTCTGATACCAATTGTTGTAAAACAGATTCAAAGAAAGAACGAAATTGACAATGAATCCACTATCAAAATGCTTCAAATGTTATTGAATACTGAGAACAATTGAGAACTGAGAAAACTATCTAAAAATAAATTGAATATTCACTATATTCTAAAACATCAACTGATCCTTATATACATGAATCAGGCTTAACAAACATAACAACCTATTTACACTTTACCCACTTTATCTTAAGGAAACATATCTTCCGAAGGTAAACTTAACTTCCGAGGTTATGGAAATACTTCCGAAGCAAACACTCTTCTTCCGAAGAATAAACTAGCTTCTTCCGAAGCCAAAACCTACTTTTCTGAAGCCAACATATTTTTTCCGAAGTATTCTTATTGATTCTATGATCAAATCTAACTTCTCACACCAACTAACATCAAGAAGATGACATCGATAATTGGTAGGGCAGAGGAGAGACGAAGACAAACAAGAAAACCCTAGACATTTGCTATGTTCTCGACCTGTAGCGACATTTTTCCCACTCATCTTTTAGCAGCTTCCATTTCTCTACTTGGCGTTGGACACCTAATAATCATAATTGGATTGATCTAAGTTATAAGAACAGAACATAAAACTAATTAAAAACTATAACACCTTCAAAATATATTTGGTGGTTCTTTTTAATACATAAAATAAGAAGTCCTGCATGTTCAACTTTTTTGAAAAGAAGAACTTGTCATTAAGATGTTTTTTTTATATTTTTATTTAATCGTACCCTAGCCGTCCAGAGACCTCTAAGAACCTGTTCCAAGTTCATAGATCGCACTAGATCGATTCCCAATCGTTCTTAACGTTTAGATTCAATCTATAATTGTTTCTACGTGCGTTCTCACTGATTGGATCGCCAATCAAATAGGATTCCGCACTATTTGATCGGTATACGTATATTAGTTAGTATTTCGTTCGATACACGATCCTAATATATATTTATATATTTATATATATATCTATATATATTTATATATATATATATATGTGTGTGTGTGTGTATATATACACACATATATATACACATATGTATACATATATTTATTAGGACAAATTGCAGGAGTCATAGATCGCACTAGATCGATTCCCAATCGTGCAAATGGATCAACCGCATGACTCAACCGCATGACTCAATCGCAAATGGATCAACCACATGACTCAATCGCATGACTTAACAGGTCGTGACAATGTTTATTAGGACAAATTGCACCCGGTTGACCTCGAGTCACACAGGTGGGGCTCGTCAGACCCATTAGTACTACCCAAATTTCCCCGCTATTCAATATTAATAATTCGAAAGTGTGAGGACTTTTCCATGATATCAACACTATATAATATTATATACAACTTGAATATATAAAGTGTTTGTGATTTACCAGTATGCTATCTCCCCCAAAAGAGATTTAAATAAAGAGTGGGGCATGAACTCACCTGATATGCGTATAGATACTTAGGTTTGACTTGTCAAACAGAATAGACAGACAACCTTCAGAGGTTACCTAGATCATGTAAGTACATGAGTATGTGTAATCAAAGAACATGTGAAACCCTAAGTACACTACAACCAAGGACTCAAGATTTCAAACAAAACAGACAGGTTTGACCTAGTTGACCCGTTTGACCCGTTGGTGATCATGTGTTGTAAAACCATTCCAGAAATTCAAACACATATATCATACATGGTTAAAATCAAAGGATCATATGTATGCTATACTATCCAGGTGTATCACTCAGATCATCATACAACCAAGTATCATACAAGTCATGCGAATCTAGAACATTAACATGTCTACTAGTCATAACATAACTAACATGCCACACAAAGGTCAAATCACACACCACATGCCATGTGAAGCACTCACGACTTCACATCCTAAACCCTGCCAATCCTACTAAGTAGGGGCCTCAGATTCGCATGTGTGTATGATGATCACAATCATATTCATTACATCCAGCATACACCACAATAATCAATTTCCAGTCCCAAACATGATGTCCTACTACTAATCAACATCCAAATCATACATGATCATAAATGTCCAAATATCATTCATGATTACCCCACATCACATACAACCAAATTACCATGTTTACCATATAGAATTCATTCATGATCATACTAACATGCTCCTAACATCCCAAACATGTTCAAACTATCATTTTTCAGACTTTATGCAATTAAGTTTCCCTTTTTAGAAAGTACATCCCAACATCTATCAACCACCCAATGTATTCATGAATTTATCATAATTATACCATCTCATGCTCATAACAATATCTAGACATGATCAACAATACCTAATCACCATAATCTAACAATCTTCATGAACAAAAGTTTCTACTTTTGGCAAGCTATGAACAACAACATCCATTCAAAGATTTCTAGCATTCATAACAACAATCTAGCATCTAATCATCATCATGAACACATCAATAACATCAATCCATCACTAGATCATCATGTCATGAAAATAAAGTTACTATTATTAGTAACCTATGAACACCAACTTCAATTCATCAATTTCTTGCAAAATCAATGTAACCTAGCATTCATACAACCTATTAATCATCAAACATTCATCAAACAATCACCATTCATCCATAATCCTACCAATTTTCGAATTAGGGTTTGCCTATAACCAAAGTTCATGATCAGTCCACTAAAAACATATAATTCATACATAATCGACGTTAAACAACATGTAATCAATCAACTAACATACTAACACCAACAACTAACATCAATTTCGACTCCATGAAGACCCAAAGTCGCATTAGGGTTCGGCCCTCAACAAAAACCCACAAAAATATGAAAATTCTAACCTTTAAACGTGGTATAGCTTGTAATTGATGATTCCAACAAGTTGTATGCCTTGAAATCGATCCAATTTCGAGTTTCTTGCTTGTTCTTGGCTGATTCGCAAAGGAGAAGGGTGTGTGTGGGTGTTTGCGGCCGATGGGGGGGTGTGAGGATTAGGGTTAGTGTGTTTTGTTTAATTTTAATTTACATATTTACCCTTTTAACCCTTGTAATTTGTATTTATAAAAACTAGGCTTTAAACTCTTTGTAAAGTGTTTTTAACTTAATAATATAAAGATATAAACTAATGAAAATCATTATATATCTTATCTTTATAAAAACACAAGACATACGAATAAATAAGCACGTTTTCGCGTTACGCGATAAATTTTCTAATTAGCATTTTAAAAACATGTAAACACATAAACATAACACAATAATCACATAATCAATTAGATTCTCATTAATTTAACATTATTATTATTATTAGGTCACCAACGTTAAACGACAACTAGTGTGTGTTTACGACACGTGTATGCAAGACTTAACGGAACTAACGGAGTTTGGTAACGGAAATTTACCGGATGTCACATTATCCCCATGTTGAAAGAATTTTCGTTCCGAAAATTGCGTTACATGGTGAGAGTGTTCCATCACTGGTCCATTGCATTGGTACACAGAAATCGAAATCGAGTGAGTTTTGGATGAGTTGTCACATTATCCCCATGTTGAAAGAAATTTCGTCCCGAAATTTAAATCAATACCTTCGTCTGCTGGCATCGTCCTTTCAAATAGTTTAGGGTACTTAAGCTCATTTGATCTTCTCGTTCCCATGTGAATTCCAGTCCACGTCGCGAATTCCAACGGATTTTAACAATAGGTATCTTGCTTTGCTTAAGTGTTTTCACCTCACGGTCCATCACCTCGACTGGTCTTCAATAAAACACAATTGTTCATTCACTTGAATTTCTTCTAGTGGTACGACCATTGTTTCATCAGTTATGCACTTCTTCAGGTTTGACACGTGAAACACATCATGGATTCCACTTAGCGAATCAGGTAGACTAGTCGATAGGCTACTGGACCTATTCTTTCCACTATTTCAAATGGTCCAACATACCTCAGATTTAGTTTCCCTCGTTTACCAAACCGAACTATGCCTTTCCATGATGAGACTTTCAACAAAACCTTGTCACCAACCTGAAACTCTAAAGGTTTCCGTCTCTTGTCAGCATAACTCTTTTGCCTGTCTCGCGCTGCAGCCATACGGTTCCGTATCTGTACAATCTTCTCAGTTGTCTCATGAATTAACTCGGGAATTGTTAGCTGACTATCACCAATTTCTTCCTAGCAAACTGGTGATCGACATTTTCTCCCATACAACGCCTCGAAAGGTGCTGCCTGTATACTAGTATGATAACTGTTGTTATAAGAAAACTCCACCAATGGCAGGTGAATTTCCCAGTTATTCCCGAAGTCAATCACACAAGCACGTAGCATATCCTCCAACGTCTGTAGGGTACGCTCACTCTGGCCATCCGTCGGTGGATGATATGCAGTACTCATATCCAACCGTGTACCCAAAGATTTCTGCAATGATTGCCAGAAATGTGACGTGAAACGAGCGTCACGATCGGAAATAATTGAGATCGGTACACCGTGTCTCAAACGATCTCTTTAAGGTACAGTCGAGTTAATTTCTCCATCTTGTCAGTTTCCTTAATTGCAAGGAAGTGAGCAGACTTTGTCAATCGATCCACAATAACCCATATCGTGTCACAACCAGTACTAGTCCGGGGTAGCTTAGTAATAAAATCCATGGAGATCTGTTCCCATTTCCACATTGGTATCTCAGGTTGTTGTAATAGTTCAGATGGTTTTTGATATTCCACTTTTACTTTCGAGCAGGTCAAACACTTGCTCACATATGTAGCTACATCCGCTTTCATGTTAGGTCACCAATAGTGCGCCTTTAGGTCATGGTACATCTTGTCGGATCCAGGATGTATAGAATACTTAGATTTGTGTGCCTCGCTCATAACTAAATCTCTCAGATTTCCATAAACAGGCACCCAATGTCTATCCATGAAATACCGAATTCCATCCTCTTTCACCACTAGTTGTTTATCCATTCCCCTTAATGACTCAGAACCAATATTTTCTGCTTTTAAAGCTTCTATTGTGCCTCCTTAACTTGTTCGGGCAGTTGGGTACTGATAGTAAGCTGTAAAGCTCGCACCCGTCGGGGTTTAGCTGTTTCCTTCCTGCTTAGGGCATCGGCAACTACGTTCGCCTTTCCCGGATGGTACTTAATAGCGCAATCATAATCGTTTAATAGTTGCACCCAACGTCGCTGCCTCATATTCAACTCTTTTGCTTGAAGATATGTTGAAGACTCTTGTGATCGGTGTAGATAGTGCACTTGGTACTGTACAAGTAATGTCTCCAGATCTTTAAGGCAAAAACCACTGCAACCCAATTCTAAGTCATGGGTGGTATAGTTCTTCTCATGAACCTTTAGTTGTCTCGAGGCGTAGGCTATCACCTTATCTCGTTGCATCAAGACACAACCCAATCCTTGAATGGATGCATCGCAATACACCACAGAGTCATCCGTTCCCTCTGGTATTCCAATATCGGGGCAGTACAGAGTTTTTTGTTTTAATAATTGGAAAGCTGATTCTTGACTCTCACTCCATTTGTATGTCATTCCTTTGTGAGTCAAGGCTGTGAGAGGTCGTGCGATCTTAGAGAATCCTTCTATGAATCGTCGGTAATATCCTGCTAATCCAGAAATTGTCTCTATCTCGCTCGGCGTTTTGGGTGTAGTCCAATTCTTTATCGCCTCAATTTTGGCAGGATCGACATGTATCCCCTTCTCATTAACAATATGACCTAGGAATTGCACTTCTCTATCCAAAAGTCACACTTTGAGATTTGGCATATAGCTGCTCATTTTTAACAGTTCCAAGATCATTCATAAGTGTTCTTCATGCTCCTCCTTGGTCCTAGAATATATCAGTATATCATCGATGAACACAATGAAAAACTGATCAAGATAGGGTTTGCACACACGGTTCATGAGGTCCATGAACACAGCAGGTGCATTAGTCAACCCAAAAGGCATGACCAAGAACTCATAATGACCATATCGAGTACGAAACGTAGTCTTGGGAATGTCTTCTTCTCGAACTCTAAGTTGATGATAACCAGATCTCAAGTCAATCTTTGAATAATAGCTTGATCCTTGGAGCTGATCGAACAAGTTCGATACGAGGTAAAGGTATCGTTTCTTGACTGTTACTTTGTTTAACTCTCTATAATCGATGCACATCCGGAATGTGCCATCCTTCTTCTTAACAAAGAGAACAGGAGCTCCCCACGGTGATGTGCTAGGTCGAATAAAGCCCTTATCTAAAAGCTCCTGGAGTTGTGACGACAACTCTTGTAGTTCGTTCGGTGCTAATCGATAAGGTGCCCTAGCAATCGGAGCTGCGTCGGGAGTCAACTCAATCTGGAATTCCACTTGGCAGTGAGGTGTAATCCAGGAAGATCCTCTGGAAACACCTCTGGAAAATCGCGTACTATGGGAATATCCTCCATTCTCCTTTCTTCTGCCTGCTTATTGGTTACAAGTGCTAGGATAGCCACACAACCCTTTCGTAACAAATTTTGAGCTTTCATGAATGAGATGATGCCTATCACAGCACCACTCCTATCACCTCTGACGGTAAGATTTCATCATCAACAGGGATTCGTATGATCTTCTCATGACATATGACTTTCGCTTGCTTGCTAGAGAGCCAATCCATGCCTATCACAACATCAAAACTCCCCAGCATAACAGGCATAAGATCTATAGCGAAAGTATGACCAGCAAGTTCTATCTTACAATCTTAAGGATATGTTACATGGATTGTTTACCGTCGGCTAATTCCACAGTGTATTTAGATTATAAAGCAGCGAGGGTATATCACTTAAAAGACTACAAAACTTTAAGGACACAAAACTCCTATCGGCTCCAGTATCAAATAGTGCCGTAGCAAAAACAACCATTAACAGAGAATCTACCAGTAACAGTGTTGGATCATTTAGAGCCTCACCTGAGCCAATGACGAAGGCTCTCCCCTTGGCTCCATCTTTATTGCCGCCATTACCAGTACCATTTCCACCGTTGTTGTTATTACCGCTGTTTGTTGTTACCATGATTGTTGGTGTTGTTGTTGTATTGTTGTTGTTGCCATTACCGTTCCTCCTTAGTTGTGGGCAGTTTCGCCTGTACTGCCCTTCTTTCCCACATTCGAAAAAAACCTTGGGAGTTTCTTGAGGTTGTGTGGCCTCCTTACCAGTTCACCACGACAATCCTTTGTAGCGTGTCCAATTTTTCCACAACGTTGACACTTGAAGCTATCACACCTTCCACATGATGGTAATTACACGAGTGCACTTCGGATGCCTACCACCATAACCACTGGGTCCTTGATTATTTGCAGGCATTTGGTTGAAGTACGGTATTGTCGAACCTCCGTTGCTGCTGAACCGGCTGTTGTTGCTGTTGAGGTTGAGGTTGACCGCTAGAAGATGATGATGCTTTGGTGTTGTTGCATTATCCCACTTTCTTTTGTTGTCGGCACGCGTGCCACAACACCCCGTTTGGGTAGACGTCCTTGCCACGGATGGTCAGTTAGCCTGTGAGCTAGCTGGATGGCTTGCTGAATTGTGGCTGGATTGGAAGCAGTTACCATACTTTGGATTTTGGGTACCAATCCCCGTATGTATGCTCTACCCTTTTATGCACCTCATTCACCATTCCCGGGCACAGAGCTAATTTATGGGTTCTGGTGGTGTAAGCCTCGATTTCCGAGCCCTGCATCTTCAATTGCCAGAACTCCATTTCTAACTTCTGCACTTTGTCGAGGAGAGTACTCCTCAGTCATCATTGCTTTGAACTCATCCCATGGAAACCATTCGCCATCGCTTGTCCAAGCATCTGGACTTGCGCGTTCCACCAAGATAGAGCAACCACCTCTAAAGTCCGGTGGCATACTTTACTTGATCTGCAGGTGGACAATTGCATTTAAGAAGAAAGACTCAGTCTTTCGAACCATCGCACAAGCCCTACAACACCCTCTGTACCGCTGTAGGTGTGTGGCTTACGTCCATAAAGGACTTGTAGGTACACATTGGTGGTCCTGTTTTAACACAATACACATTAATCAGACATCCCATACAGTTATGAAGGATATCAAATTTATTTCTATCATTGTTTACCTGCTGGCTGACCCACGTGGGCAGCAGCCACTGCCGCCTGAACATGCTCATTAATTAGAGCAACTAATTTTGTGGGGTCATGTTAATAACACCACCGCCCTGTTCTTCGGTGCCACGTCCACGTCCGCATCCACGTCCATGTCCACGGGCGTCCATCCTTTCCACTTTACATTCACAAATACAATAATGAGTAACATCAAACACATTATCTCATTGAAGCACAGTAAACAGTAAATAACAGAAATAATGAATCATCACAACCACAATTCATAACAAAAATAATAACCAAAGTAAATAAATTGTAAATGAGTCACAATGTATTATCAATGTCAAAATTTAAGTTTGTCGTTCATGTGGGGAAACAACCCTTCCAACATAGGTTTCAAAAAGAAAAAAACTATGTAGTCTAAGTCATATAAAGAAGTCAATCGACAACATTTGACCATCATTGTCATCCTCCATCTCCTCGGTTTCCTCCTCTTCGGTCCCCCTTGGATCTCCTCATCCTCAGGGTTGCTGCAGGAGCAGGAGCTATAGCAATCTGAAGTGCCGCTAGTTGAGCTTCTAAAATGGCAATTCTATTATCAGCTACGGCGTCCCGCTGTTCACGAGCAGTCACGTGCCCTTGGAGTGCATGAGACCATCTTGCATATGGTGACACCGTTAGGGTCTTCCCGTGTTGTTCCTCGAGTTCATCCAATTGATGTCTCAGTTTGTACACCTCTTGCTGCAGTGTACAGACATCACCCGTGAGCCGACTTACTCGATGCTGCTCAGTGTCCAGTGCAGCCATTAGTGCAGCAATCAGTTGCTCGTGGACTGCACCGTCCGTAGGAGTGAAGGCATTGGTTGGTCAGCATTATTCCTAGTCCTGGGCCTCGGGACAGGTACGCGCTCCCTAAACATGATATGATCAACAAATCTAGGATAGAAACGCTAGTCTCGCGGAGGGTCACGCTTCATCAATGCAAAGGGTTGATCCCAATCAATCTCCTCTCGAGGATAAGCCAGTCGGGGCCAATCGAATCGATCATCAGGTACAGGTGCGGGAGGTGGGGATTCAGATCATGAAGGTGATTCGGTCGTTTTCCCGGACCTCTCGATGACGATGCCATGCTGCAGAGAGTGTGACGTGTATGCCAATGATTACAGCAGATGAGAATAAGCACGGGTAACTAATTAACTGTTGCGGTTATAGTCTAGTGTGTATGCAACCTAGTTCCCTATAACCAATGGCTCTGATACCAATCTGTCACACCCTCAAAATCCACTTGCGGAGTTTTACGCGAGGCGGTGAACAAACCAGGATCACAATCAACAATTACTCAAACGACTCTATATGCCATAATTTAAATAAAATCAACCAAAGTACAAACTTTAAACTGTGCGGAAGCGTTTGAAAACAACCCAAAGAAATAAAAGTATAACTATGGCGAAACATGTGCCAACCCAAAAGAGTAAACAATAATCATTAAAATACTAAAAATGTCTTGAAACCGAGTCTTAGAAGCAAGTGAACCATGTAGTGCTCCTATGGCAAGCACTAATGACCTGAGAATAGCATACTAAAATGTCAACACAATGGTTGGTGAGTTCAAGAGATATTCAAACATAAACATTTAATAATAGAGATATAAAAGTAGTGTATTGTAACAGATAGCTAGTCCATTAACAATAAATATTATTTCATAGTGATTTCGCAATTGAAGCTGACTGTGTTATTTGTTGCCTCCTGTCACGACTTAACAGTCGGACAATGTTTATTAGGACAAATTGCACCCGGTTGACCTCGAGTCACACAGGTGGCTCGTCAGACCCATTAGTACTACCCAAATTTCCCCGATTTCAATATTAACAATTCGAAAGTGTGAGGACTTTTCCATGATATCAACACTATATAATATTATACACAACTTGAATATATAAAGCATTGTGATTACCATATGCTATCTCCCCCAAAAGATATTAAATAAAGAGTGGGGCATGAACTCCCTGATATGCGTATAGATACTAGGGTTTGACTTGTCAAACAGAATAGACAGACAACCTTCAGAGGTTACCTAGATCATGTAAGTACATGAGTATGTGTAATCAAAGAACATGTGAAACCCTAAGTACACTACAACCAAGGACTTAAGATTTCAAACAAAACAGATAGGTTTGACCTAGTTGACCCATTTGTCCCGTTGGTGACTTCATGTGTTGTAAAACCATTCCAGCAATTCAAACACATATATCATACATGGTAACATTCAAATGGATCATTTTATGCTATACTATCTAGGTGTATCACTCAGATCATCATACAACCAAGTGTCATACAAGTCATGCAAATCTAGAACATTAACATGTCTACTAGTCATAACATAACTAACATGCCACACAAGATCAAATCACGCACCACATGCCATGTGAAGCCACTCACGACTTCACATCCTAAACCCTGCCAATCCTACTAAGTAGGGCCTCAGATTCGCACACGTGTATGATGATCCAATCATATTCATTATCCAGCATACACCACAATAATCAATTTCCAGTCCCAAACATGATGTCCTACTATTAATAAACATCCAAATCATACATGATCATAAATGTCCAATATCATTCATGATTACCCCAGCATCACATACAACCAAATTACCATGTTCTACCACATTAGATTCATTCATGATCATACTAACATGCTCCTAACATCCTAAACTGTTCAAACTATCATTTTTCAGACTTTATGCAATTAAAGTTTCCCTTTTTAGAAAGTACATCCCAACATCTATCAACCACCCAATGTATTCATGAATTATCATAATTATACCATCTCATGCTCATAACAATATCTAGACATGATCAACAATACCTAATCACCATAATCTAACAATCTTCATGAACAAAAGTTTCTACTTTTGGCAAGCTATGAACAACAACATCCATCAAGATTTCTAGCATTCATAACAACAATCTAGCATCTATCATCATCATGAACACATCAATAACATCAATCCATCACTAGATCATCATGTCATGAAAATATGTTAGGACCTGGTATTTGAACGAAATACCTAATAATTAGCGTGTAAACCAGATCAAATAGTGCGGAATCCTATTTGATTGGCGATCCAATCAGTGAGAACACACGAAGACCAATAAAAAATTGAAACTAACGTTAGAAATCGATTGGTAATCGATCTAATGTGTTCTATGAACTTGGAGAACGAATTGGGAGGCTTCTGGACGGTTAGGGTACGTCTGGAGTCGTAATAGAATGAATTCTCTTTTTCCACGAATTGGGTTGTATTTATAGGTTAGTATTGTTCATTCGGGCGACGGGACCATAAGTATGGTTCAATCGTGCGATTGAACCATGCGGTTGATCCATCCGCATGATTGAGTGTTCAGTCGTGCGACTGAGCCAATGTTATGTGTCAATCATACGACTGAGCTAGTCTCCTGGTTCAGTCGTGCGACTGAGTCAGTCGTATGAAGTTATTCATGCGTGTGGTTCATTCGCATGAGAACTTCATTATGTTAAGTTTGAATGTATTAATTAATAAACATTATGTGTAACCATTCAAACAATCACTAACCTAATTAACCAATTCAATATCGACTCATTAATGAAATTAGACATTACAAATCACAAACAATCAATATCATTTCATTAATCATATCAAATTACATCCGAATCGATAAACAAGATCTATTACATTTCATATCATGATCTAGGGACATACATGTATCAACAAAATAAAGTTGCTATTATTAGTAACCTATGAACACCAACTTCAATTCATCAATTTCTTGCAAAATCAATGTAACCTAGCATTCATACAACCTATTAATCATCAAACATTCATCAAACAATCACCATTCATCCATAATCCTACCAATTTTCGAATTAGGGTTTGCCTATAACCAAAGTTCATGATCAATCCACAAAAACATACAATTCATACATAATGACGTTAAACAACATGTAATCAATCCAACTAACATACTAACACCAACAACTAACATCAATTTCGACTCCATGAAGACCCAAAGTCGCATTAGGGTTTGGCCCACAACAAAAACCCACAAAACATGAAAATCTAACCTTTAAATGTGTTATAGCTTGTAATTGATGATTCCAACAAGTTGTATGCCTTGAAATCGATCCAATTTCGAGTTCTCTTGCTTGTTCTTGGCTGATTTCGCAAAGGAGGGGTGGTGTGTGGGTGTTTGCGGCCGATGGGGGGGGGTGGGGATTAGGGTTAGTGTGTTTTGTTTAATTTTAATTACATATTTACCCTTTTAACCCTTGTAATTTGTATTTTATAAAAACTAGGCTTTAAACTCTTTGTAAAGTGTTTTTAACTTAATAATATAAAGATATAAACTAATGAAAATCATTATATATCTTATCTTTATAAAACACAAGACATATGAATAAATAGGTACGTTTCCGCGTTACGCGATAAATTTTCTAATTAGCATTTTAAAAACACGTAAACACATAAACATAACACAATAATCACATAATCAATTAGATTCTCATTAATTTAACATTATTCATTATTATTAGGTCACCAACGTTAAACGACAACTAGTGTGTGTTTACGACACGTGTATGCAAGACTTAACGGAATTAAAGGAGTTTGGTAATGGAAATTTACCGGATGTCACAAAGCCTGTATAAAGCCTTGTCGAGTTTGTAAACTCTGTCCAGATGATATGGATCCTCACATCCTTAGGGTTGACTGACGTACACTGTCTCTCGGATTTCACCATGAAGGAAACACTCTTTACATCCAGTTGATAAACTTTAATCTTCATATACGATGCATAGGAAAGGAAGATACGGATGGCTTCCATTCTTGCCACGGGTGCAAACACTTCATTGTAATCTATTCCCTCAACTTGTTGAAATCCTTGAACTACAAGTCGAGCCTTGTTCCTGATGATGACACCTTGGTCATCTTTCTTACATTTCAAGACCCATTTGGTGCCAATGACCTTAGCACCTTTAGGTCTATCTACTAGTGTCCATACACCTAACTTCTTGAACTGAAGAAGTTCTTCTTGTATGGAACTGACCCATGCCTCATCATTTAGGGCTTCACTCATGTATTTTGGCTCGAACTGAGACACAAAACAACGATAAGCACCATCGTGAAGGTACCCTTTCTCCATTACTGAGGCATAATCAGCTGAATACAGCTAATTTCTTGTCTGAACTCTTGATCTTACATCCCCAATGACGTTTTCTAGAGGATGATAGACATTTAAGCATGATCAAGGAGTGGTGGGAACAACTACCTCATGATCAAGATTATGAACATTTGGTTCACTATCTGAGGCAGTAGGGGTGTGAGGTTCCGAAGACTCAGAGGCACCAATGTCAGATGCTTGTGGACTTGTAGTAGGAGGAACCTGTTGCTCCTGAGTGTCCTGATCATTCTCCACGGCTTCATCGTCAGAGGAAGAGTCACTTCCCTCGAGTGCTCCCCCTGAGTTGGTAGATGAATCACCTTGTGAGCCAGATGATGTAGATACCTGAGATGGTGTGTTTAGAACATCATACATCATCTTTGTTGCTAACTCATCATCAGACGTGGAGAGAGGGATGTTGAAGGACTTAAAGAATCCATCATAGTCGAAAAAGAAGGTGGGTCCTTTTCCAGTAGGTGGGGTGGTGTATCTTTGAACGTCCACATTACACCACACTTCTACTTGACCCGTCGAGTCGTTGTAAACTCTCCTGTTCGGTATGTTGCATCCTAGAAAGATACCTTCTTCAGCCTTCTCGCTGAATTTTCCCTCTTGAGTCTTCTTCAGTAGGGTGCACGGTGCGCCAAACGGCTCGAGATACTCTAGATTAGGTTTACATCATTGTAGTAACTCGTAACATGTCTTGCCATGGTGTTTAACCACCAGAACTCGATTTAACGTGTAACACACATTCGCAACTGCCTCATTCTAGAATTGGATAGGCAGTTTCAAGTCTGCTAGCATAGTCCATGCAGTCTCTATCAAGCTCCAATTCTTTCTTTCAGCAATGCTATTCATCTGAGGAGTGTAGTCAGAAGTGAACTGATGCACAATTCCCTTTTCCTTGCAGTATGCCTCCATCCATTGGTTTTCAAACTCGGTTTTGTTGTCTGAGCGAACTTGTCGTACCTTCAGCTTGTATAGGGACTCCAGAGTAGTTACTAATTCCTTGAATGACTCAAATGTTTCAAATTTGGATTTTAGAAACATTACCCAAGAGAATCTTGAGTAGTCCTCAATAACTACATAGCAATACAAGTCGCCTGCAATGCTTCTTGTACTGACTGGACCAAACAGATCCATGTGAAGAAGTTTAAGAGGAAGTTCGATGGAATGAACTTTTTTTCCTTATGAGACTTCTTTGTCTGTATGCCCTTCTTGCATGCAACACAGAAATCAAGAAGTTGGAAGTTTTTGACATTAACTCCTCTCACGAGATCATTCTGGATCAAGTGATTCATCTTCTGTGGATTAATGTGTCCCATTCTCCTATGCCAGGAGATGGAATCCTTCTCAGTAGCTTTTGACAAGAAGCACTGAACTTCATGATCCGTTGTGGAGGCTTTTGATAGATCCAAGACATAAAGGTCCTTATATCTTGAGGCAGACATTAAGACTTAGCCCGCTGGAATCACATAGTCCTTTTTCAGGACATAACACTTCTTGTTGTCAAATACTACCTTAAAACTTTTATCACAAATTTGGGATACAGAAAGCAGGTTATTCTGAAGTTGTTGAACATAGTTTACCTTGTCAAACTTCAATTTCTGATTTCACACTTCCCCTTGAGCTGTGATATACCCTCCTTTGTTTCCAGCAAATGAAATATGGCCTCCTTTTATTTGTTTCACATTTGATAAGAGACCCTTATTCCCTGTCATGTGCCTGGATGCTCCTCTATCTATAATCCACGTGTTGGTTTCAGCACTATAGCAAACACCCTGCATATTCAATTGAAACATTAGTTCAGGTTAGGACCCAAGCCTTTACTGGCTTGGGTGTCCCAGAGGCATCACACATCATAAATGTAGTCCATTGACCAATAGAGGGTGAGGGAAGCTCATTTATCTTCTTGTTCTTATTATTAGACATTAAGGCTGGTTTTTCTTTCCATAAGCCCGCCTTGTATAAGACCTGTTTGTGATAAACAGACGACTGGCTAATGGGTTGAACTTTAGGGTCACTAGCCCTTTTAGGTGGAGTCACTGAGTTCCTCCTAGAAGAACTAGGTTTTGGGTCCTGAAGTTCAACTTTCCTTCTCGGTGTCTGATAGTAAGGACAGTTAGACGCAATGTGTCTATACTCTCCACAGTTGTAGCATGATCTGCTTTCGACTTTTCGATTTAACTGTTTGCGTGGAGAAGTGTGTGACACACGTGTGACATTAAACTTTTTGGGTTGACACTCTTCTTGTTTAGATGTTTTATCTTGTTTAACAAAGTTAATTATTTTAACATTTTTAACATCTTTTCCATTTTGTTTACCTGGACTTAGACTTGACACACATGGGTGGTTAACATGTTTGGTCTGGTTGGGTTCAGAACTAGACTTGATTGGCCTAAACTTAATATTAACCTTTTCAAACTCTTTTTCCAGATTAACACAAGGTATTTTACCTTTTGCCTTTGAAGTGGCCTCCTTTTGTTTAGTACCAGATTCATTTGATTTACATGTAGAGTCTGGATCACTTACAAGAGGAGTGGACACCACATGATCCTTGATTGGATTGTTATTGATTGGTTTACATTTTGCATTCATCAAGATCTCATGTGGTGGTGGAACCACTTTATAACCTAATCCCTTCCCGTTGTTTCGCTCTCTCACTAAGTTTTAAACAATATGAGATGAACTTGTCCAACTATGCAGTTTTTGTTTTAATGAATTAACTTCTAATTCTCAAATTGTCTTCAAGGGAGTTTAGATAGTACCTAATGTCATTAGCTTGGTTAAAGGCTACTACTTCTGTTTCCCTAAGCTGTTTGTTCAAAAGGTCTATCTTTTCTTTTTAACTATGTTCATTTTGTTTTAGAACTCTGTTAGCTTCAGTGCACAGTTGCAAATCCTTTTCTAGGCTATCATTATGATCTAATAACCTAGTAATTTTAAATCTATTCTTTCCCTAAATTTATTACAATTAGAACAAGCATGATTATTGAAAACCTGGTCAGTAGTATTTACCTGAGGAGGTTCTGATGAATCAGCCATCAAAGCGGAGTCTGGTGTTTCTAGTTCTGGTGATTCTGACGTTGTTGTAGTTTTCCCTTCTTTAGGCAAGTAATTGACCACAGTTGCAATCTCTTCAGTGTTTGACATCATGAGTTCCACTGCAATATCTCCTTCACTAGCTGAATCGTCATCTAAATCTTACACACTAGCAATGTTGGTTTCTCCCGGAGAGACAAACCGAAAGCTCCAGTCTTGTCCTTCGTCATCATGGGCAGTCAAAGCTTTAGGATCCTTGCTTGACGAAACTGGACTACTAGTGGATCTATCCTGACGATTGAAGAAAGTGAAAGGATTCCCATTTCCAGTCTTCTTAGGCTTCACGCACTCACATTTGAAGTGCCCCTTCTCGCCATAGTTAAAACAGGTCACCTTGGTCTTGTCGAAGCCAAAAGTAGTGTCCTTAGTTGCAACCAAGTTCTGTCCGGTCTTCTTGACAAACTTCTTAGCTCGCCGGACAGCACTCGCTAAGGCCCACATTATATCCATCCGTTCCGGCTCTGTCTCATCCACCTGTTCGTAGTCCTCATCAGCCAGATGGCAGTTCCCTATTTTCCCAGTAATTAGTCCATCATAGGAATGGACTACAGCTGCTAAAACATCCATGTGCTCTCTTGCTACTTCTACTGTCACATTACCGAAATTCTTGGTCTTCAGTTTTGCTGCATTGGCTTCAGGTACGATGTATTGGGTACCAAACGACCCTGACGTTTCCGACCCTAAAGTAGAGGCTTGAGAGGGACCAGCTGAAGTTGACACAAAAGCCATCTGATGTGGTGCTCCAGACGTTTTGGCTTGTGGAGTCGCGTTATACAATGCTGGATTCTCATCATAGGAAGACTTTTGGGCTCTATATTTCATCCTTAATTCTTCTTCTCTCAGCTTCAGAATGAAATCATTTATATCTAACTTTGTTAGCATACCATTCTATCTGAGATTGGAGACAAAAGAAACCCATTTCTTCGGCAACCCATTTGCAAAGTTCGACACTTTATCTTCCATAGATGCCGTTACTCCATGAGTGTGCATCTCACTCATCAAGTGGTAGAATCTGTCAATGACGTCATCCAGGCTTTCTTTACCCATCGACGAGAAGTTGTCAAACTCTTTCTTCAAAGCTTTAGCCTTTATCGCCTTTATGATACATTTCCGCTGTATCTTTTCTCCAATGCATCCCATAGCTTCTTTGCTTGCGTATTATCCTTGGGGATCGACTGAGTAAGCAGAGCATAGACTTTCTTCTCAGCATTGTATTTAACCTTTTGTCCATCAGTCATGCCACCTAGTGTAAGTTTTACACCATTAGCACCTATTGGCATGCTGTACCCCGTCTCTATAGATTCCCACATATTGGGATCTACTCCATTTAAGTAGATCTCGAAACATTGCTTCCATTGTGGGTATTCGTCCAATGTGATTAGCTTAGGGGGCTTGTTGTGATTCCCCACTTCATTCTCCAGAAGAAGTAGGTTTAGAATCTTTGAGTCTCTCCCTGCTGTGAACGCCGAGTATTGGTCCTCCATTGCTATCAACTTTAAACTTTTGAACAAACTGTTTCACTTGTGCGAATGAAGGTGTGCGATTGGGCTATTCGTGTGATTGAACAATGTGGATGGTTCAATCGTGCGACTGAACTAATACGGATGGCTCAGTCGGGCGAATGAACAAATGCAATTGGACAATGCGAATAGACTGCTCAGTCGTACGAATGAAGGTATGGATGAGTCCAATCATACGGATGAGTCCAATCGTGCGTATGAGGGATGCGTATGGATTCAGTCGGCCGATTGAGTCAATCGTGCGACTGAAGCTGCTGAAACTTGAAAATTCATAGGTTTAAGGTATTTTGGACGCAAAAACTCAAATTTTCACTAACCTAAATTGTCGTATGCCGGAAAAACTAAACTTTACGATCAGGAGACATCTAGACACACCGTTTTACACAAAAAGATTGCATTTTTAGTGAAAAAACACAGTTTTTGTATCAAAAACGATTGAATCACACGTATATCAAGAGCCAAAG